>CM034350.1:60828666-60902087 GCA_019925275.1 Mytilus edulis | reverse complement strand
TGCCATAAAAACTTAGGCTAGATAAATAGATGAGAAAAACTTTTTATTTTTCCGTTTTACAAAATTTTTGATTTTTGCAAATAAAAACTTTTTTTGTTTCATTACACTTCTAAGAAGTATGTAAGCACACTTTAAAGCACACAATACTAATATTCTTAACCACTATGATTGTATATTATATTAAGATAACTTGGATTTTTCACATACATAAGGTATTGGCCAGTTCACAACCAATCTGAGTGTTGAGAAAGAGGGGAAAAAAGTGTGGTATGTGACCAACATGTTAGACTTCGACAGCATGCACTTCAGTGTGAGCAATATTCAAAGTGGCAACACCGTCTCTGTAATACAAATCATTAATTATGTAACCATTTTTGTGTTTTATACAGAGTATATGTCCATTAGATCATGAGAACATTATAGTACCAAAATCTATTGGGAATATGTCAATGAGACAACTATGCACCTTTGTTGATTTATTACATATTTATATATATGACTATGATGTTTTACAATAAAATTATATATACACAAAGTGATTAAGATTTCCTATGTAATTTTATTTGCTTTTTTAGGTATTCACCAGACTCGTCGAACTGATCCCTCAGCATAGAGTGCAAACATTATGCTTAGATTTTGAAGCTGGTAAGTATATATACATATTATTAGATACAAGAAGATGTCGTATGAGTGCCAATGAGACAACTCCTGATCCAGCTCACAATACATAGTATAAGTATGAATATTTACAACAAAGTATTTCGCTGCACGATTATGTAGAATTGTTTCTAAGTAATATCTGCCATTTTCGATTTTTGAACTGTATGTGATTGATTTTTTTTAATATATACATATATAATGTCTATATTACATATAATTGGAAAAAAACTTCTATTATTCGATTCACTTGCAGGGGCCTGGTCATCAGTAAAGTCCGTCTTTCCAACCACCGACATTGAGGGATGTGCCTTCCACTAAGGTCAGGCAGTGACGCGCAAAGTTGCCAACTTGGGAGAAAAGACAGCATACCGTGTTCCGTTTGGAGTGTGGCCAAATGGTCAGTGTACCAGATGTCCATCTGTATCAATTATGATGTAAAAGGTATTTTTTTTTTATATAGTATTTACAAAACAGTAGAGTTGGTATTTTGGCCAAGGAGATAAATATTCAACCGAATTAAATGAGGAGCATGAAAGTAAGCAATTATTGAACTTCTTACAGTCTGATAAATACTGCAATAAAATAAATGATACGAAACTGTTATTAAATATTGTCACCTGCTATATTTTTTTTCTTTAATATGTACTCAACATTTGCCTTTAATTTTTAACAGGTTGGCACCGTATGTTCAACGGGAAAGCAAATGGAAACAAGCTCCACTTCTACAAGATGGTTCCAGCGCTCATCAAGGAGGCCAAGACTGTTTCGAGACATGTGAATCTGGTAGGTGAACAGAGTCTTGCCCGTTGGCAATGCACCAAGTATCAACGGTCACGGGACGCCTCTCTTCACTATGGAAGCAACTTCAAGACGGTACCATCACCACATCCTTCTTCCTTCGTGCCGTCAGACCCAGAACCAGAAGAAGCCACTGATAGCGATTGATGTAATCAACATTAAGTGAACTGTATGACTTGTATTATGTTAGTTCATATGTGGCTACAATCCATATAGATATAGGAAGATTTAGGTGTGAGTGCCAATGAGACAACTCTCCATCCAAATAACAATTCATAAAAGTAAACCATTATAGGTCAATGTAAGGCCGTCAACACGGAGCCGTGGCTTACACCGAACAAACAGCTATAAAGGGCCCCAAAATTACTTGTTTAAAACCATTCATACGGGAAACCCAACTGTCTAATCCATATAAAAAACGAGAAACGAGAAACACGTATAAATTACATAAAAAAACGACAACTACTGTACATCAGATTCCTGACTTAGGACAGGTGCAAACATTTGTAGCAGGATTAAACGTTTAAATGGTACAAAAACTTCTCCCTTTATCTGAAACAATAGCATAACATCACAACATAGAAAAACACACGATAAAAAATCAATTGGCAGGCTTAACTCAATCAAAAAACGTAAATTATGAACGAATAAATTTGATCTACGATATTTGAATGCAAATGCACAGTTAATAAAATATTAGGGACAAACATTCAAGGCGAAAATATTCACTTTTGAAAAAACCGGTTATAATAATACAGGTAAATCTTGAAGTTTATACAAATGTAGTATGAATAAGTGATAATTAGAAGATATTCCAAATAATAAAAGCGGGTATATAGACAAGATCCATATTAATATAAAATAACAAAAAATCATTATAAACAGTATCAACAGGTCGAATTAACACGAAAATACGATTTGAGAGTACTCGCAGTTACTGAGTTATATGTTTATATAGTTCATATGTGGCTACAATCTATATGTTTATATAAATTTATTAAGTAAATGCTTAATGAGTATTCTTTATGTTTAGAATAATATAGTGCGTTTGTTCTTGGTGAGCTAATCAAATAGAGCAATTATAGTGTTGTGAGTTGTTCTCTATATCATATATGTACTGCGTATGATAGTTACTGTATATGTTATTGTAGTGCTGCAAGTGTTTCCCCTTTTATATTATGTAAGTGACATTGTAACTGTTAGTTTAAATGATTTAAAAGTTATATATATATATGTGTGTGTTTTTAAGTGTTTATGAACTTATTGTTACATTATAGTAGTGCTGATATTTTTATCTACACAGAACTATTCAAAATATTGTCAACTTTAAAAAAAAATATTCGATATTGTCAACAACATGTCAAAACAAAATGTGTTATAGAAGCCTCTGATGTTACCTGAAAAAAAAATACAATTAATTATTATAACACACAACACCAAACAAAAGATCAAACTATAAAGACCTTGTTGATTACGAAACTTTAATCAACCAGGATTAAATTGAATTAAGTGATTACGAGTCACATTACCTTTGTTCACAATCATCAGACAATTGTTGAACAAACCATAATTTGATTATGATAATTTCATGTTAGAATATAAGCGCTAAATTATAGTATTATAATCTAGAAATGTCATTCGAGGTTCATCTTTCCGACAGTACAGTATCGTTTTGTGAATTGTCAACTAGTAAAACTTCTGAATAGTCTTCACGTCTATATTTGAACGAATATTACTTGCAAAAGATACACCGCAAACTAAGATTTGTACAGAAGCTTAAAAATCGTCTGATTCGGTCGTTACCGTAAAGCTCTTCAAAACAATCTTAGATAGTAAATTGGGAGAATTGAAGTCAGAACTCACCCAAGAGCAAGACAGCATGTAAAGACAGATAAAATAAGACTTCTCTTTAAAGTTCAACGGTGAAGGTAAAAGAATCCAATACACATTTAATGAAGTTTTATTAGAAACAAACTGGTTAAAGTCATCCCTACCTCTAATCCGCGAGCCTTTACATTGGTGATTGGTCTTACAGATAAGCTTAAAGGCCGTAACAAAAAAAATCGTATCGCTACAGAAATGTATAAAAACAAAGCAATTTTGCTATTAAAACAATATTGCCAAAAAGTCATCCAACCTTATTTGATATTTCACCAGCATCTCTGTCAAATCTTGGATGTACATGCGGAAGAGATGATAGCTAAATGAACTACCAATCTAACAGGTTGATGGAACACAATATCATATGGTGCAAATCTTTGGAATATAGTAGCTTCTTGATGGTCACCAAGAGAATTGGAATCTAGTACATAGTGTACCAGTGGTCATTATTTGATACAAAAGCGAAATGTATATGTTAACAATACCTCCAAATTCAAACAAGAAATGGAGAAAACAAAATGGAAGCGAAATTGAAGGCATCAACATCCCAAGCCATAATAAGGAATCTAGTACCCAGTCCACCAGTGGTCATTCAAGAAAGAGACCGAAATTTAAATGTCAACAATACCTCAATTCAAATTATAAATAAAAAAAATAATGGAAGCGAAAATGAAGACAGCAACATTACATTAAGCCATAAAAAATAAACAATATGGGAAAGAATGTATACAAGCAGAGAATAACATCCAACCTAAACAATTATAAAACAGTAATACTATAAAACTGAAATTTACACAACACTCCAAATTATCTCCGGAAACTCGACAGGACAGCGAAAAAATGTTCAACTTCTCATATTTTGGCCGCATTGTATAACATGTATAAAGAAATCAGAATTTATCTGTCATTAAACTTATTTCTTCTCCTCTTTATTGGACATTTTCTAAGATTAAAGCAACAAGCTTCGGACTGAGTCAAGAAAAAGTTTTGGAATACATTGGCTACATTTTAAAATAATCAAAAGTTAACTATCAAGCTGAAGAGTGTGGACTTGTCATACATCCTAATCACAAGATTTTGGCAGTAAGTCCCGATAGCACAGTTTACGGAATGATCAATAATACCGATATAATGGGAATATAAAGTCAACAAAACCAGTTTCCTATTTCTGTATAGAACTGAATCAAAACACACAACTGAAACAAAATAACAACTTCTACTTCCAGTACAAGTTTATTGAATATCACCAGTTCATCATAGATTTTATAGTTATTTAATCAGATTCAGATGATTCTTTAGATTGTGTGTGAAATTAGTATTGACGAAGTTAAAAATGTATTGATTAAAGCAAAATATGGCAAAGCGCCAGGTATTGATTTGATACCTATAGAATTGTATAGAAATGATATACTTTTACGTGTTTTACATAATTTTATAATAAGTGTTTCACATTTGGTAAAATCCCATCCATGTGGAGTAAAGGGATAATAACACCTATACCTAGGTGTTCTACATCAGACAATAGGGATCTTTTGTCATATCGAGGCATTACATTAGCACCATCTAGATAAAAATTGTTTTGTAACATTTTGAATAATGAAATTTAATCAATATGAATTAAATTTATTTATTGAATTGATAAGACTTGGATTTGTCTCCCTTTTTATGTTTTGATTGTTGCAAGCGACACTTAAACCGGTTGTATAATACAAATTTTTCTGTTCATAAGCGATACGCAATTATCTCGTGCATTTATAGGCGGGAATTTCAATATAAAACCAGTTGTTTCGGTAATGTTATTTCATTCTTTAACAAACTGAAGACGGGTGCAAGGACAAAAACCCACCACACCCTACCCCAATTAAATATTTGTTTGCTGCCGTTATGATTTATAATTACAAATTTTGTATGCAGTCTTTACCAATCGTCATGGCTTTTAAACATGTTGACATTTGATGGATGATGATGTGATCTAACAAAGCTGAACATTACAAGCAATGTGTATGGCGGAGTTTATCGTATTGTGGTGCTGGAAGCCCAGTTGTCACCTCTTCCGTACTGGTTGCCCTTTACCGAATCAATGAAAAACATTAATTATATTGTCATTGAATGATTTATTCTTTGGCCTTTTGAAAATCTAATTGTTGTTATGATTTTGTTGAAAAATTAAGGCCTGGACAAAATTCGCCAATTCTAAAATAGTGTTGTTTTTATTCATGAGTCAAATAATAGAATCTAGAGACACAGAAACTGTTTGTATGTCATAGGAATTCACCCTTTTGCTATATGTCGGTTTGGTAGTTTGATATCATATACAATAACAGACTTGTATCATAGTTAGAAACTAAAAAGGTTTTACACGATGAGCAAAACGATGTTCGTTGTGGTAGAACTTAGAAGTACTATTGATCATTTGAGTACGCCTTCATCTATTATTGAAACCAGAAAATTACGAAAATTATCTACGTTTGAAGTTTTTGTAGATTTTAAATATTTATATACAGGTTGTGTAAACTTAAATGTTTAGAAAAGTTGAATTTTGTATGTATATATTTTTTTTTTATTATTTAGTCTCACTGTTTCTCCAATAGGGAGTGGTAGTCTGTTACTTTAAGTAGGTCTGATTCTGAAGACATTAATTTCATAGAAAATTTATTGATAAAATCATTGAAAGAACTAATATAAACCAGTGTAATCAATACGGATACAAACAATACAGGTTCAGAAATATCTGAATTTGAAAGTGAATCAGATATTGGCCAAGACCCATGGCAATATAAAAAAAGTATAAGGAAACGTGTTCATAGTCAACAGCACGACTCTTATAATAGTGTGTTACAGGATACTTTAAAAAAAAAAGCCCCCGTGAGAAGACTTATTTCTAGTCTAAATCAGCCAAAAAATATGTATAAATAATAGTGTCTAATAGAGAAGAAAAAACTTGAATTAAAAAATCCAATACTCAAATAAAAGTTAATGAGTTCTACTATAGGCATTGAAAAAGACCTTAGGGCAACTAGAAAAGGTCATTTAAAGGTAGTTTGTTTTCATAAACACAAGTTCAGTCCCTAAACAGCAAAACTAAAACAATTGGGACAATGGTCAGTAAATGTATTTCAGCCTAAATCACTGACATCACTATAGGTTGTGTCTATAATGTTTCATTAGATATTGACGAAACAGAATTACAGGAAATTTTAGAGAAGCAACAGGTTGGTCGATTTCAGAGACTTACTTATTATGACAAAAATATTTATAATAGGGTACCATCAAAGACTCTGAAACTGTTTTTTAATACAGGAGAGCCAACTCCTAGAGTGTTGATAGGCTTTAAAAGCCACAAAACTAAATCATTTGTTCCAAAACCCGCTTAAATTGTTTTAAATGCTAGGGCTTAAGACACATGCAAAGGGAATGTCGAAATAGAGTAAAATGTGTGAGTTGTGGGGGGGAAGACCACAACGATAGGGAATGTAAAAAAAACATAGAAAATTTGTTAATGAATAAATTGTTTTTTAAACTATTTTAGATTTTAAAAAATAAAATGCTGCAAAATAAATGAAAAGTATACTGCTAGTCGGACATATCCTTCATTATACTGCAAAGTTGAACACAATATGCCTCATTGGCACCAGGACGCCAATCTCTGGGTCCAAAACATATGGTAATAGTAGTTCCCGAAGTCACGGTATAAATACTGGGTTAGTTAAAAAAATACTTATCAGAAAGATTATTCGGTGGTCTCATGGTCAGTGAGGGCAGCCGGGGTCAATACACAGACCACGACAATCCTCACTGAACAAGGGACCATAACTCAAACTGGTCTTTGGTATCTATGGGAATTTCATATATACTTTTTTTTTCTTTCATTAATCCCAATGTAGGTAAAAGAAGCATGTGACAGTTTTTTTTTTATCTGGCAGATACATATTTTGGCAATTTGTTTTATTAAATAATTGACACCGCGCTATCGAGAAGCAGTATCTAATCTCTATCTTCAGGGATGGACATTCAGATTGATATATACACTTGTGTTTATTCAATAGCTACTACAACCACCACACAAATCAAAGCAATTATCTAAGTAATTAGCAATGCAATGCAACGTAATAACAAGAATGACAAAATAAATATTTCAAAAATCTATAGAATTTTACATAAGTAAAACAACACTTCATTAAAGACTTACAAAAACTCACAACTTCAGAACTCACGTGTAGTGAAAAAAACACAAAACACTCAAGAATTTTTCCAAATTCATTCACGATAAGTGTAAGTAGGGCGCAAATACTCTACCAGGAAAGTCGCATCCCAAATCATCAATATTATAATAATAAATTGTATGATTCATGTAGTTATATCTTTAGATTTGCGGTATAATAAACGGAAACGCTATAATTCACAGTTTATAAATGTCAGACAACATCCCTATGACGGACTTCTGCATTGAATGCAAGACTTTTGTCAGACAACGTCAAGAGGCTCTCCAATGTGACGTATGTACCAGATGACAGCATCGTACATGCCACACAGGCATTACCAGTGATGCATACAGAAAAGAGGTCAAAGAAAAGACCGATATCGATTAGAGTTGTTCTTACTGCATTATTGTAGACCAACCCTTACCAACTGAGCAACAACCTAGACCACTAAGTCTTGTAGCATACAGTGATTCCGAACCCGATCATGATTTTGTCTCGCAGAGACCGGTCATACATGTAGCCCATTTCAACGACTCAGACACAGGTCCGATGTTAAGCTCGCCAGATATAATAGTTGGTAGACCAAACATTTTCAGTGATAGTGACTTTGACACAGATCAGGTGTTAAGCTCGCCAGATATACTAATTGGCAGACCAAACTTTTGCAGTGACAGTGACTCAGATTCAAACCAGTATATTGTTAGACGACGATCACCACATAGTCATTACCGAGGACAATTCTGACTCGGGCCATGCTGCAGACGATACCTTTGATATAAGCAATCGCTCGTTTTTTATTCCGGTCCCAGTCAACGAAGAGTCTCTGTATGACAGCTCGGTTGATGACCCTTTGGAGGGCATGGATGCAACTGCCACAAATAACACAAGATATTAGACCAAGGTACCAAACGTGGTAAGCATAAGCTTTATTCTAGTGACGGTTTTTCTTTCACTGTTTAAAGTCAGCAAAATAAAACGACCTGGTTGTGGTGTAGTGTACGTGGTAAAAATAACAGGTATCCAGCAGCGGTTAGCAAAATAGGTGACAACTTCATGCCAGGAAAACTACAACATAATAATCCCTCTACACCTGGTTCAATGGTTGCTGCCACAATTTCATCAACTGTCAAGGCACAATCGGCATTACCAGCCTATGCTTTTACTAAATCATCACAGATTGTGAAGACAGTTCTAGCAACACATGCTAATGTAAACCTGCTGGAGGCTAGTCGTCCTACCATCATTAATTTAAAATGACAATGTAACCGTAGACGTCAAAAAGATCGTCCTCCTGAGCCCAAACACCTAGATTTCCATCTTGCAGACTACTACCTGCCGGGCAACTTCCTTAAAGCTGATATCGAAAAGAATGGTCAAAGATATATAGTCTTAGCCACATACCAACAACTGCAATTACTGTCTAAGTCCAAATGTTGGTATATGCTCAATCAACAAATACAATAATTTCTGATGTAAATGATTGTATGTGTACTTCTTATCCTGATTCAAATATTGTTTTAAAAAAAAACATTTTGTGATTGTTAGAAGTGCGGCCAAACATTTTTGATTTTCCCTTGACATGGAAAACTAACGTAGGCATCCGTATTGAAATTGTGACCAACAAAATCCAACATGGCAGCCTCCATTGTAAATAATATACTTAATTTTTACCTAAAAGAACACCAATAATCAGCTATTCAGTATTTGTTAGAGTGTCATGACGTGTTTGTGGTGTTGCCAACTGGATATGAGAAAACTGTTATTTATTCCATACTACCTGAACTATTCAGGTAAGTGAAACAAAATAGAAGTTCAGTTGTTTTGCTGGCATCTCCTTTGGCTACTATTATGAAAGATCAGAAAGAACAATTTGTGAAACAGGGAATAGAGAGTTTGTACCTTGGAAAAGAATTAGATAAAGGTATAATCCATTTTTTTTCAATGTTATGCTTTTAAAGGTAATCTATAATCAATTATTTTTCAATGTAATGCAACTGTTCAATTTGTGCAAAACTGTAAAATAAATATGATAGAGATATAACGGTAGCCGTATTTGGTAAAACTTTTTGAAATTTGGCGTCATCAATGCTCTTCAACTTTGTACTTTACCTAGAACTAAAAAAACAATTTGGGTCCACCTATCCTCTAATTCAGTTTTGGGATGTATGTGAGAAAAAAGTTAAGAAATAGAAAAGGAAGAAAACATTAAACTGAGAGATGGCGATAACAATAGAAAAGACACATATATCTCTATACTCTTCAATTTTGTTTCTTAAAACTTTTTTTTATAAAGATGGATCAGGAGACCCAAACATTTTAAATGTATACTTAATACTTAAAAGTCAAGGCATTGATAATAATCCAATTTAGAGATTCGAGGGAGCCGTTTGAATGTAGTTTCACAATGCTGTAGGAATTTTCTCTTTTTTTTGAAAGATGTTTTTAGAAATTTCTATTACAGTCCAAAATGTCTTCAAATTACAAGCAACAATTAATATTAGACTATCTTCAAAACCGAACTTTGATATGTATTTGCCAAGATTTGGATATAATATCGTAATACCATCACGGGTCTATATTGGGAAATGGCTACAGATAAAAACACACCAATGGGAATGGGACATATATACACCTTATTAATTGATGTATTGTACAGAAAAATCGCCATCATTATTATATTATATAACAATATAGAATTATTTGGTTGTCCCGAAAAAGATTGTCATGATGTAGAGGATATTTTCAAAGTGGATGAAAATCGCAATAAAATCCGATTACTTATTTCAAAATAATGTTATATTATCACGGAGAAGGCTAAAACAAATGTCTTCGATTTTCTGTATAGTGGCAAATTTTACAACGCATATGAGTTATAGACTACTGCAAGGACATGTCTTTCAAATAATATTACGGTTGAGCGATTGATGGTTAAACTGGACATTGCCATCAAACAGTAATCGAACTCAAGTGAAAGCTCTTTTTTGTCAAAATTTTTTTATAATAATAAAAAAACACAAACTTGGTCAAAAAGAATGCCTGATATGCTTTAAAGAAAACAATAGAGAAAAATGGAATTTGGAATATGGAAACCGAAATCGATCAATTGAGGACATAAACCGAAAAAAATGAAAGACTGAAAAAATCTGCATAAAGACGTTCAAGGTTTGGACAGCTCAAAAATAGATAAAAATTGACTGATATTCAGCACAGAAAAGCAATCTGGAATCTATACTAATTAAGAAATTGTTCAAACTTGGGAGGAAGCAACACTACAAACCTGTTGGAACGGAAACTCAAGATTTGATGTTAAAAGCTAATTTTCTCACATTATGCTCTTTTCGAGTATTCTCATTCACATAAAATAAATGTCCAATCTTTTGTCAACATGTTCTGTATCTGTGCCTGCCACTAAGGCGTGTCTTGTAGAGGGGCAGATCAAGCCATTTTAAAAGGGGGTCCCTATCAAATACTATCATCAATAGATCAGTACATATTCCTTTATTGTCTTCTACTGGTTCTTATTTTTATTGTCAAGCAACATCCTATCTTCAAAATAAACCAACCAACTTTTAGTTCTCAATTACTCTTTGATGTTGCAGTAGTGTAATAAACCTTAAAAAACAGCAAGAGCAAATCAATTAACTAAGTTTTAATCATCTGCTATACAATAAATAAGTAATTTCTTCCATTGAGATCGTAAATTAACAGATGTAAATATTTGGATTATAGCTATCATATGTAAAATATATTGCTTTTAGATGTAATGTGATACTATTTGCTCCAACATAATTTGACGTCAGGATAAAAAGAACTACCGTATTGAAATCTCTGGAAAATGAGCATGATGTAATAATTCTGTATGCCCCAGAGTTTTAAACCATTGATAGGAATTAAGATCTTTATTAAAATGCTCGTGAGGCTGTAATGCATAGTTATATGCAGGGACGCCGCGACTTATAGTGGAAGACATTTTAATGCTGTTGAGCTGTCAAATTCGAAGAATACTTAAACTCTTGGTTTGCAAAATCTTAATGATGTTCGCGCCGAAACGTATGCTCAATCAACAAATAAAATGATTTCTGATGTAAATTATGTTGACCGTACTTCTTATCCTGGTTCAAGTATTATGTCTTAACACATTCTTTATGACTGATTTTAAATCCTCTGTACATCCTCATACAGTTTTGGGGAGTATGCAAGAAAAAAGTTTAAAGAAATAAAAAAGGCGCAAAGTATTCGAGTGAGCGAAAGCGAAAACAACAGAAAATACACATATACATCTATATTATTAAATACTGTTTCTAAACTTTTTTTTTATAAAGATTGGTCAGACCCCAACAATGGCAAATTGAAAGGATTAGAGGGAGCCGTTCAAATGACAGTTCAAAAATGCTTGTTGAATTTTCTCTTTGAAAGATGTTATTTTGGAATATCAACAACAGTCCAAAATGTCTTTAAATTTTGCCAAAAACTAATTGTAGACCCTCTTCAAAACCAAACTTTGCCAAGCTTTGGGTATGATATCTAAAACCATCACGGGTCCATATTGGAAAGCGGCTTCAGATATAACCACACCAATTGAAATGAAAGATATATATACTCCAGATTAATTGATGTATTGGACACCACGATTGAGCGGTTGATGGGAAAACTGGACAGTGACATCAAACAGTCTCTGAACTCCCAAGTGTAGGCGCTATTGAGACAAAAATCTTGTATAACAATAATAAAACACAAACTGGGCTAGACACTAAATTGAACGCTGACAAGTAGAACTGCAAATAAGAACAGAAGACAAGTCACTAGAATCGAGTCAAAAGAAAAGCAAGCAAAAAGAAAACAAGAGGAAAATTGAATTTGGTTAGAAACCGAAATCGATAAATTCAGATCAAAAACAGAGAAAAATCAAGGCATTAAAGACTGAGTCTCAAATAAATCTGTATAAAGACGTTAAAGTTTTGGACATCTCAAACATTGATGCAAATTAACTTATACTCAGCAAAAAAGGAAATCCACTCTCCTTTCAAGAACTTACTTCCAATTTATGAAAATTGATCTTCCATCAAAACCCTTTTAACAGTGCAGAATATTTACTTAATAAAGAAATTGTTCATATTTGGGAGGATGACAACACATCAGAACAAACTTGTTGGAACAGTCGTTTGCTATCCTATCAAAATCTTGTTCACCTAAAAAAATGTCCCATCATTGGTGCAAGAAAATTGGTACCGTTAATTTTATTACTACCACTGGGTCGATGCCTCTGCTGGTGGACTATTAGTCCCCGAGGGTATCACCACCCCAGTAGCCAGTACGTCGGTACTGGAATGAAACTACAGATTTTTTGTTTTATTAAAATTTACTGTTACAAAATTATAGAAATTATTATATACTGAGTGCCAATGAAAACGCAACACTTGGTTTTTCAAAAATAAAATTTATATTAGAAATGATAATCTTTCAAAATAAATTGTTCTTGAAAATTAACAATTTTAACAATAGATCGATATCAAACAAAAATGTTTCCTTGTCATCTTTCGGGCGCAAAAGGTAAACGAAACATCCAATGTCGAATCATCAACTCACAGTCCTAACAAAAAATGTTCCAACCCCGTGGTGCAGCGCAATCTCGACAACGCCGTGGAATTGATCAACCCGGACGTTTAATGTGATCCCGAGGAATGTTTCTCCACTTGTCCCGCAAAGAAAACTCAAGCTGACTTTATGATATTGGTGGTGGTTTTCATCGTCTAAACCATGTCAAATCTGATGCAAAATTTGCTCGATCGGACAAAAATCCGACGAAAAGCATGACTTTTGGCCAAATGTCTATGTAACCACCACTGACGGTTTTTGGTACATAATGAATGATTTTTGGTCTACAGAATTCAATGTTTACGCAAGACGGCCGTTTAGATGTCACTAAGGAAAGACTGTGGTGCTCTTTAACAATTTCTGCGCAAATGGTGCTTTACTGAAATTGCTCCAAAGGTTCTACCGTAACCACCATTGAACTCTCGTGACCTTTGGACAGCCATCAGAGTCGATATCGGATATGTTAAAGACCAAATGTATCGGTCTTGCTGAGCGTTTCTTACGTTTTGTACCCCGGGATGTGGCTTATCATTAAATGATCCATTGTGGTTGAATTTGTGGATGATTGGTGTTATTGTAGAGTCTACAACTTCAGTCTTCTCGTAATTGTATGCTGTGAAAGGCTTCATTGGATCATGCCCAAAACTGCATGTCCCTGGTTGTCAGAAAGTCCTGGCATTTACTCAGATGTTTATTTCAGTTTCTTAACAATAAGGGCGGGAAAATTCATGACATTAGCCAAGCTTTAAATGACAAAATCGTGAAAACGGTGCGTATGTTGAAAAGCGGTGAACTCGGTGTATGTCCGTTCAAAATAACCCTTAGTTCGCATTTGTTCCAAAAATCACTCAACCGTAAAATCGTCGACAATTGTCTTTAAAGTCATTTTCAACCAACTATACAAAGTTCTAATTTAAAAAAAATAAAAATTTTAAGATTGTTTTCAAAAACAAAAGTGTTGCGTTTTCATTGGCACTCAGTATATATTAAGGAATGTATCTCCCTCATGCAAAGCTCTGATTCCTTTTTACGGATTTGGCTATACTTTTTGGACCTTTTGGATTATAGCTCTTCATCTTTTATATAAGCTTTGGATTTCAAATATTTTGGCCTCGAGCATCACTGAAGAGACATGTATTGTCGAAATGCGCATCTGGTGCAAGAAAATTGGTACCGTTAATTTTATTGTCAACTATAATCTTCAATAAATCTGTACATGTTCCCCTATTGGCTTCTACTGGTTCTTATTTATATCGTATTGCAACATCATTTTTTTTCAAATTAACCAACCAACTTTTAGTTCTCAATAATTCTTTGATGTTGCACTAGTGCAATAAACCTTAAAACAAACCCACCAAGAGCAGATCATTCAAGCAAGTTTTCATCATCTGCTATACAATAAATAATTAACTTTTTCGATTGAGATCGTAATTTAACGGAGGTAAATATTTGTTTTATTTTAATGTGAAATATATGGTTTTTGTATGTAATATGATAGAATTTAATGAGAATGCTGTTTGCTTCAACATAATTTGACTTTATGAAGAAAATAAAGAAATGACATCACGAACTACAGTATTGAGATCTCTGGAAAATGAGCATGATGTAATAAACCTGCATACCCCAGAGTTTTATACCGTTAATAGAAATTTAGATCTTTATCAAAATGCTCGTGAGACTATCATGCGTAGGTAATTGCATGGACGCCCCGATTTAAAGTGGAAGACATGTTATGGTGTTGAGCTGTAAAATGCTAAAAGTACCTATACACTTAGAACTTACTGATGATTGCTCCCAAACGTATGCGGAATCAGCGAATAAAAGGATTTATGATGTTGTGTGTAATTTTATAACTGATAGAAGTGCTACAGAGGAAAAGACAAACAATATTTTGATTGAAAATTCCAAGAAAGAAACTCTCAATAGTTTTAAATGCTCTGTGCATTCTCTAATACAGTTTAGGGATATATGCGAGACAAAAGTAAAAGAAACAGATAAGTCCCATATACATCTATATTTTATTAAGAAGGATCAGGAAACCCAACCGTGTCAAATATATACTGGACAAGCCAAGGAATTGAAAATAATCAAATTGAAAAGATGCCAGGGGAGCCGTTTTAATATACAGTTCAACAATGCTGGTGGAATTTTCTTTTTGAAAGATATTTTTTAGAAAAAATGTTTTCAAATTACACGCAAAAATTAGTATAAGGCTCTCTTCAAAAGCAAACTTTTATATGTATTTGCCAAGCTTTGGGTATGATATCCAAAACCGTATTGGAAAGGTCCCTATTGGAGGGCGGCTTCAGATCAGAACCCACCAATTGAAATGGGGTATATATATATATACACACCAGATTAATTGGACAACATAGTAAAATCGCCATCATTATTATATGATAACAAGTTCTGTTGACCCGAAAAAGATTGTCATGAGGTACAGGTTATTTGAGAGTGGATAAAAATTGCAATAAACCGAATTATTTATTACAAAATTATGTTTTTTTTTATCATGGAGAAGATAACAAATTAATAATTCTCCGATTTTCTGTCTGGTGGCAAATTTTACATTGATGATTTAAGAACCACTGCGAGAAAAAGACCACTCGATTACCCAGACGCTTGAAATTAACAAATTTGATATGTATTTGCCAAGCTTTGGGTATGATATCTAAACCTATCGCAGGTCCATATTGGAAAGCGGCTTCCATTATCCAATTGAAAAGATGAGAGGGAGCCGTTTTAATTTACAGATCAACAATGCTGCAAGAATTTCTGTTTTGAAAGATGTTTTTGAAATATCTATTACAGTCCAAAATGTCCTCAAACTACTAACAACAATTAGTTGTAGACTCTCTTCAAACCGAACTTTGATATGTATTTGCCAAGATTTGGATATATTCTCTAAAACTATCACAGGTCAATATTAGAAAGCGGCTGCAGATAAGAGAAAACCAATTGAAATGTGATATATACACACGAAATTAATTGATGTATTTGACAACACGGTAATATCGCAATTATTATTTTAATATACTAATATAAAATATTGTTTTAGCCACGTAAAAAATGGTCTTGATGTACAGGATATTTTCAAAGTGGATGAAAATCGCAAAATAAAACCGAATTATCTATTTCAAAATTATGTTATGTTATCACGATAAAGGCCAAACAATTATTTTCCCATTTTCTTTATGGTGGTAACTTTTGCAATGCAGATGATGATTTCAAGACCACTGCAAGGACATGTCATTCAATTTGCGGTTAAGTGATTGATAGATAGTGCCATCGAACAGTCTCCGAACTCAATTGTATGCGCTATTGAGACAAAAATCGTGCATAGCAATAATAAAACACAAATTTGGCTAGACACTAAATCGAACGGTTACAACGATATTTCCGTAAAAAACTGCAATTAAGAAAAAAATAAGTAACTCTAGATCGGTGTTTATAAAAAAAAAAAACGAATTTTTCAATAATCAGTTAAAGTAATCAATCACAGAATGAGTCAAAAGAAAAAACAAGCAAAAAGAAAATCGGATAAAAAGACTACAAAGAAAGCAATAGAGGAAATTGGAAATTGCAATAGAGGAAATTGGAAATTGAGTTAGAAACTGAAATCGATTAATTACGAACAAAAACCGAAAAACGAAGGCTTAATTTAAAGACTCAAATATATCTGTAGAAAAACGTTCAAGTTTTGGACATCTCAAACATAGATGCAAATTAACCTATATTCAACAAAAGAGGAAACCCACTCTTCTTTCAAGAACTTGCCACCAATTGACAAAATTTATCTTCCATCGTAATCCATTCAACGATCCAGAATATGTACTAAATGAAGAAATTGTTCATGCTTGGGAGGATGACAACACATCAGAACAAACTTGTTGAAACGATCGTTTGCTATCCTACCAAATACAAAAAAAATATTATGTTAATACTATTTAAAGTTCATTTTTTAAAAGTTCATTTCACACATTTACTTCTTTCCAAGTATTCATATTCACATAAAAAAATTCCAATCTTTTGTCATCTATAACCTTCAATTAATATATACACATTCCTCTTTTGACTTCTACTGGTTCCTTTTTTTTTAATGTATAATTCTTTTTATATAAGTTTAAGTTTCGCTAGTTTAGTGATCATTATTAAATTGAATTGAATCTATGACATTTACGATTTTGAAAATAGTTCAGCGTCAATTTAAATTCTACTAAAGGTTTGCAAATGTGATAATTTTGAATTTTTCTATTGCTGATATATTGGCAAATGTGTTTTTCATATTTTTTTTTAATATGTTCCAGGCGCTGTCGGTCCGGTACAGTCTTCTAAAAGTGAGGAAGATGCTCCGATTTCTAAAATAAACTTGATCAATACCCAAAGCAAATTAGTATACAAAGCCTGAAACAGTAATGAGGAATAAGAGTTGGTAGTAAAGCTGTTTAGGAATTTTAAAAGACGTCTGGCGTACTAAATTATAATCCTGGTACCTTTGATATCTATTAGCGACACAACTGATTGTAAATCTTAATTATTATTAAAGATTTGATAGACCGATTTTCTTTTAATTCATAATACAGACCGATAACATTTAAATCGCATTTTGAATTTAGAAATTTGTTAATTTTATAGAGTATCATACATTGGTTAAAGGCTACTTTAAATTCTAACCTCTTTTATATACAGGGCGCAGTTTAGTAAAACTTTCTGTTACAAGTCCGTATTCAAATAGTCCGTTTTCTATGCGAGTTGGCTTTTGTTTAAACTTTTTGTAGCAGTTCAGTGTTTCTGTTGTTACGTTGTTTTCCTCTTCTAGTTGATTTGACTCTCGAAAGAAAGTCTTTGGTACTGTAAAACATCCAGGAATCCAGTAAAAATAATTTTATGATTACTTTTATCGAATTTTTAACAACATGCATAATCTTGGCAACAAGTGTGTCAAACTAGCATGACATGACACATTTTTTGACTATTTCATTTATTATGTCTGTTTAGTTTACGCATCATTGTAAATATAACGGAATTGGATGAAACTGTCATCAAAGTGAGATGGTTAGCGCTAAAAAAAAAACCAGGTTCAATCCACAATTTTCTATTTTTGAAATTTGAATTACCAAGTCAGGAATATGACAGTTCTTGTCTATTCGTTTTTGATGTGTTTTGTTATTTGATTTTGCCATGTGATTATGGACTTTTTGATTAGATTTTTATCTAAGTTCGTGTTGTTTATTCTTTAGTTTTCTATGTTGTGTCATGTGTACTGTTGTTTGTCTGTTTGTCTTTTTCATTTTTAGCCATGGCGTTGTCAGTTTATTTTAGATTTATGAGTTTGACTGTCCCTTTGGTATCTTTCGTTCCTTTTTCAGTATATTTGCGATTTTACTTTTTACTGACTTATTTACGATGGTCAGATACTCATTCGTCAAGGGGATGTTCTAAGCCCAAACGTCTTAAAAATATACCGAAAGGCCCTTTGTTCTACCATAAAAAAAAATGTCTTCTTGATGCTTCTCTGGTTGATAAAAATGTACGATGCCTTTAACATGGTGATAATTAGGTTCTTTTAATTTAAACAAACACATGACAGTCTCCAAAACAATTCAATTTATTGGACGAGTATTGTCAAGATTGTTGTCATACATCCAGGAAGTAAAGGAAGACTGTTCCAAAGTAATGTTTATGATTGCTTATATCGGATTTTGAATAATATGCATAATCATACTAACATGTGCGTCAAGCAGTTTAACTAAAATGGCTTAACAAATTTACT
This sequence comes from Mytilus edulis, assembly GCA_019925275.1. Classification (NCBI taxonomy): domain Eukaryota; kingdom Metazoa; phylum Mollusca; class Bivalvia; order Mytilida; family Mytilidae; genus Mytilus; species Mytilus edulis. Next base: position 60,883,178 of record CM034350.1, on the reverse strand, counting down.
GACTCATTTAAGAGAGTCGGATGGGCGTTCGACAAGGGGATCTTCTAAGCCCAAATATCTTTAAATAATGTTCAGAAAGGACCTCTGTTCTATCATAGAAAAATCTTATCTAGATGCTACTCTGGTTGATAAAAATGTAGAACGGCTTTATCATGCTGATAATATGGTTCTTTCGAGATATATAAGAAACAAATGAGTCTCAAGTGTTGTCAAGATTGTTTTATACATAAGGGAAAGACACATTTCTTTAAGCTTATTATGGGTCCAACGTGTTAAGATTATAACATAGAAAGAGAGAACATTCAATAAATATACATCCAGAAATTGAGTGAAAACTGCTCCAACAATGATCAATTTTATCGAATTTTGAATAACATGCAAATCAAATCAAATATATTTTATTGCTAATCAAAGCGCCCACAAGGAGCAGAACAATCAACATTAGTTATATACAAATGATTACAAGTGATTCAATATGATTAAGACACAATGTTATAAAAAATATATTTAGTAAGACAAGTAGAAGAATACAAAAAGCACAGTGTTTAACAATATAACTAGGTTAATAAAAGGGGGGGGGGGGGGGTCACTGGGCATTTATACTATATCTATATATCATTTATAAAGGAAACTTTCCTATGAGAATAAATTTCGCAATAATTCTCCGAGTTTCTGGTGTATGAAAATAAAATATCTTCAGATGATCATAGTAACATGTGTGTCAAACTATAAAGACTAAACCAATTTGCCGAATCATTTTCAAGAATAGTGCTACCCTAGATGAGAAAACAATTTGATGTCTCGAAATATGAATATTTGGTTGATACTTTTTCATCCTCAGGAAAATTCACACAATTTTTAAGATAGAGGTCGGTTGTAGAACAAATCCCGAAAACCTCGTGCTGAGTCACTAAAGTCGAGCGCATCTTAAAGGTGTACTAGAATAATCTATTTCTGTACTATTTTTAATAAATAAATTTAGTTAAAGGCAAGTTTAATGGCAAACATTGTTAACATATGCAATAATAACCTATCTTTTAACCATTAGCAAAGTGGGAAAGGTGTGTATTTTCTATGAATTTTTTTCATATAATAGCATTTATGTTCCTACGCATCAAAGATTCTTATTACAAATGAACCTGAATTATTTAAACACATGATGTAATTGTTTTTGAACGAAACAAATGAGGTTTGATCACTGCCTATAGGCTTGTGGATAGCACATGCATGAGGACCATACAGTTTTACCCTATGCAACACGTTAAACGACATCATACGCGTTTTACTCGCGTAGTGGTGTTAATTATATGTAAATTAAAAACTCCATTGAACTTCTGGAAAATTTTAAATCTCGATCTTTCTCTGAAATTAATTCTACCAAAACTATTTATTTTTCAACCCTGTATAATACCATTGCCCATGTGAAAAAACAAAATCGTAAAAAATAATCCACAATGCTTTTGTGGCAGCATACGCTATTAATTTATTACTTGGAGATACCATATGGCATATATAACAGTGAGCTAAAAAGGAAAAATATTTATCTATGTGTACACAGAGGAACAAGTGATCAGTATGCTAGAGTTTCTTATTGACAACATATTTGTTGAATTTGGAGGTAGATTGTGGTAACGAACTATGTGCCTCTCCTTGTCGACCTCTTCTAAATTTTCATCTGTCTCGGAGTTACTTCAGACATTTGTCAAAAACACGAAGATCAGGTCGTAAGATATGGTTTCGAAAGTGTCATATTAAAGTTGCGATATTTCATATACTTTTATAATAAACTTTAGACGCCTAGCGACTTCACTTACTTGCCTTTATATGATTATCAAGTTGCGACCTTACGAGAAAGAAAGAATAAGGCTGCTGTTTATATGCACATTCGACGAAGTGCTGAAAACGTACGATGAACCAGGGTTTTCCTAGACAGATTATGTGGATGATGAGCAAAATTAATAGTATGTAGATGTAGAATTTGACGTCCAGTCATAGTTGACTTGAGAATTGTCTGAAATATTTGAGGCTGGATGTTACAGAATCAACATAAGATCGATTTGTCACGTAAATTTTGCTTAAAAATCTAATTTTACATACTTTGTAAACTAAACCTTGAACTTGAAGATGACAGCCTCTTCGATTTTTCCGACGATTGAAAGGAGAAACAAGAGTCTTGTTCCTCAAATCCAGCAGTTTCGCAAGTATCGATTCCACCTTCAATTCCATTGATTGGAGTTTTTCTCGATTATTCCAGCCACTTTTTCATCAACTGGCGAGACTGCATTTGGAGGGTGATCACTACCAATCCGGCGTGATTCTCTTTTCTTTTCTGCTAGCTGCTGCTCACGTTACAAGTCCACTTTTTTCTAATCTCCTTCTACTATTCTCAGATGATCACTGACATTCACTGCATTAATCTTTGAACATGTGGCCTCCCATGCTCCCATTTTGACACTGTTAGTGACTGTATCCCTAAATCGGCTTAATACGAAAGACTTGTTCTCCACTTAGTCAATAAAAATTTGGATCTTTTGTGACAACAAAATTTAGATCTCTTGTGACGTGAGATTTGGCATCTTTTCTTACTCATGATTACGTATGATAAATATCTATATTTATTTTCTTTTCATAGTAGTTAAGTAATGTATTTGCAAAGTATTCACTATTAGGCAACACCTCATGTATAATAATACATGAACTCGGAGATCTATCATTTTATTATATAAATAAAAAACTCAATTTAAACAAATTATCAATCCACATTTTAATATATATTTTTTCCATAAAATTTCATGTTCGTTATAAGGGGGTAAAATAAAATATTGATGATAATTATTATTTTTAGACCTATATTTCAGTTTTTTTTTTACATTCACTAATAATACATAATGGCGTTGGAGAATGGATTATAAGTACTGACGTTGTTTATCATCTTAATTGCGTGTTATAATGTTCCTTTATTTGTCTCCGTAAATTATTAACCTTCATTGTTAAGTTCATTTTTGGGAATATCATGTTGTCGTATCTCGGTACTTATGCATCCCGCCAATGTGTTGTTGGTCTGTGGTAATTTTTTGTATTTTTGTCTTTCATTTATGTGCTTTGTCTTTATGCCATTTTTTTATTTCTTTGTTGCTATAGATTATAATACAATGTTGACAACTATGCCTCAATTTGTGACATGCATAATGACTATTTTTTTGTTGTTCACACGTTGTTAATATTACCGAATGTTATGCGACTGTCATACGAGGGAGAGGTTCAGCAAGTTATTAGACCAGGTTTAATTCATCATTTTCTACTCGAGGAAATGCTTGTACAAATCAAGAATATGACAGCTATGTTTCAATTTGTTTGAGAAAGTGATTTTGCCATTAGATAAGGGAAAAGTAAAAACACAAAAATACTGAACTCCGAGGAAAATTCAAAAAGGAAAGTCCAAAATCAAAAGTCCAAACACATCAAAGGAATGGATAACAACTGTCATATTCCTGACTTGGTACAGGCATTTTCTAATGTAGAAAATGGTCGATTGAACCTGGTTTTAAAGCTAGCTAAACCTCTCACTTGTATGACAGTCGCATCAAATTCCATTATATAAGCAACGATGTGTGAACAAAACAAACAAAAACAATAGGTAAAAATGTCACAAATAGGGGTAAATAGTCTAATTCGGTAGGTCACATTCATTAAAAGGGAACGGGATTGTAGTTACGACATAAGGAACATATCCGATAGCATCTGTGAAACGGATATTCCATAACGGTCAACCAACTCATGATTGCGTCCGTAAAATTTACAAAGTGATGATTTCAACTTCACCATTTGGAACTCTTGGTTTAAAATGAAAATTCACACAATTTGGAAGCTGAAATCATCGTTTTGTTTTCAACCGACCCTCATAGTCAATTTCTAGATATAAGTCATAATCAAATGGCAAAATCAAAAGCTCAAACACATCAAACGAATGGATAACAACTGTCATATTCCTGACTTGGTACAGGCATTTTCTTTTGTAGAAAATGGTGGATTGAACCTGTTTACATAGCTAGCTGAACCTCTCACTTACATGACAGTCGCATCAAATTCCATTACATTGTCAACGATGTGTGAACAAAACAAACATACTCAAAGAGTAAAAATGTCAAAAATAGGGGTACAGCAGTCAACATTATGTTATCATCTTAATCACTATAAAAACAACAAATGTAACGTAGAAGCACAAAAAGGCATACATCAAATTTAACATCCTCATTTTGCTTATCTTATACGATTTTATTTATCTATGTAAAATCTACCAATAAAGGATGGGATTTTCATTACTGGTGTAAAATTGCGCGTTTGAAATTCCCACAGGTAGACATAAAATAATTTTGTTGTTCAAAGTATGACGGCATACATAAATGCAGAGTCACGTAAAGTAGATAGAATGAAATTCAAAACAGTGTGGGTGTGGCCATTGATTGACATATTAAATTTATTCATTGACTGGGACAATTTAGGTGAACGTTTGTATGTAACGACCACTGCTCACTATGTACTTTTTAAAGACACTTAAACTATGGGGTCACCAAAGGTTCTCAACACCTTAATAAAGTAATTCGAAAAATTAATCAGAAATAACACCATGTTTTGATTTATATCAATTATATAAATCAAAACATAAAGGTTATTCCTGATTAATTTTTCGAATTATTTTATAATTAAAGGCGTTAAGAAACCTTCGGTGACCCCACAGTTTAAATGTCTATCATAGGTACGTCGTGAACAGTGGTCGTTACAGACAAACGTTCACGTAAATTGTCCCAGTCAGTGGATGAATTTAATGTGTCAATCAATGGCCACAGCCACACTGTTTTGAATTTCATTCTATAACAAAAAACAGACTTAACAGTAAAAGTAATAATAATAAATAAAATAGTTGTGTGGTTCAAAGTATGACGGGATACATAAGTACATAGTCATGTCAAATGTATATCATAAAAAAAACCAGACTAAACAGAAAAAGTATTATAATGAATAAAATAGTTTTGTCATTCAAAGTATGACAAGATCCATAAGTAAAAGTAATATTAATAAATGAAATAATTTTCTCGTTCAAAGTATGATGTTTTACATATAAATTTTCCTTGGGAGTTCGAAATTTTAATTATTTTACTTTTTGTATTTCTATTATTAATGAATGATATATAATTGAAATATAATTAAATTGACTTTTAAAGTTAATCTAAATACAATGTAAACAAATACTTAGCTTCAGTCAATTCATTTTTGAAATAGTAATTTAATTTGGCGAGTTGACAAGTTAGCGCACGAACAATCAATTGTCCCTTATTCGTGCATGTCATGCCTGTTAACTGCGGCAACTATCGGGGAAATCTTTAAAAGACGAGTGACATTTCCACCAAAACTCTGTATTTTGGGTTTTTTTTCTGAACCGACACTCATTCATTTGCATCCGGCGTAGTTGTGCTAACGTATTGAACGATGCGAAGGGCAAATACTATAGATGTCAACCCGATGAAAATTTACTAATCGAGTATTCGCTAGGAAATACAACTACAAAATGACAACACAAAATTATATCCATTTCAAGTATTGTGGGTCGTTGTCTTTATATGGACGTTAAACCCTCAACCTTATTACCTAGCAATAGATCATAGTCCCAGGAATTTTTACCTTAAGTATTAACTCATTTACTTCATGTACTAATTATGAAAACTTGCAATACTATAATTGCATTACTATAAACATCCATTATAGTGAAAAACAATATTACTCTAAAAACAATATTTCGGAATCGTAAAGTGAAACATTTAATTATCAATTAATTATTATTATTAAAACTTACCGTTGCCTTTGACCATTTTGGAAACATTATCTTGTCAACTTTTTGAAAGACGAATCGCTTTCTTAACTTTGTTACGTCACTTACAGTCCTGCTCATAAAAATATTTTCAGAATACGGTACAGAGCTCGAGGTAGTGGAATGAATTTAACACGATTAGTCAAAGTGTCTTTCTTAGTGGCTGTAAATTTGCGCTTACGAAACGACCTGTTTTCAGCCTTTTATTTTCATCTTCCGAGTAACTGACCACGGGGTTAGCCTCATATTGTTAAACGGTTTCCACATCAGCTTCACTACTTTCGGAAATAGTAATAATCTTGGGATTAGCCTCATATTGTTAGTCTATTTGCATTTACAGTTTCCCGAGCGTAATCAGGATTAAAATTGCCAATAGCCAAAACAACCTGATTTAGGTGTTCCAAAATTTCTGAAGATGAAAATTGGAGTTCGTTGCTTTCAATTTTTTTAAACTTTGGAATGTAACGGGACAAAAATTAACCGTTCAAAAAATCATTTTTTTTAATCGGACAATTCTTCGCGAAATTTGGAATTAATGTCACCTCGACTGTCTTTATTTCGAAGAGAAACCATCAGAAGGTTCATCGCGTTGTACTTCTCTATCTATACATTTGAAGATGTTGATTTTGACCACAGGAGCAAAACGAGAGAACAATAGGACGTTATCCTGTTGAATGGAAACAATTCCCACGAATCGGTGTCTAAAGCGGAAAAAAATCTATAAAGCATACATAGAAATTATGAATATATTATATCCAGGAAAAAATATTTTTTAATTCTAATTTTCTGTAATGAAAAAATAAATCCAGGTCAAATAAAAGAATTTTTTTTCTTCAAAACTAAGTGTAAAACAAAGCACACATACAACGGTGAAAGTAAGTTTTGATTGGATTTGTTTAGTTGTGACAACTCTTTATATTATTTATGACGTTACTCACGTTAAATTCCAGATAAAAGGACAAAAATTAGGTCCAGCAAGTATAAATTGTTATTGCTTTTGAGGTCCTGTATTGTCCATCTAGTTGACTTTGATGATATTGCGGCCGAAATAAGAGAAAATCTGCAACCAGTGTTTTTTTTATTAAGAAAATGACATGAACAAAAAATAACACAAGACTGAGGGGAAAGTTTCATCGTCTTATTGCAAACAGGTTTAAAAGAATTTCTGTTAAAATAAGGTAAAGTATGATTTATATGTTCTAGGGTGTCCCTAATAGTGTCATTATATGACTTTGAAGTAGATCAATGAAACTTGAAATTACATATTAAAATGATCCCTATTGAAAACAAATATTATTTAATGAGCGAGCTGGCGTCGATAATTGTTGGCGAGAAAATTAATAAACCCTGTCATTATCGGAATAGCCAGTCAGCAAGTGATTTATTATACAGAAAGGACGAGAAACTGTTTGGTTTAATATGTATATTTTTCTCAGTAAATATTATTTTTTCTTCATCTTTCTTCATTGCAAAATTCATCTCTTAGTTTCATGCTTACATACTATGATCACTGGAACAAGTTTCTCTGTAACAAATATTCTTAATACATGATTTTAAATCAATGGAAACAAGAAAATATCCATTCTCCTTTTGTTTTAAAACCCTTGTACGCTATGTCTTTTGAACAATACTTTTTTTTAATTGTCCAAATGTCACACAAAACTTCCTTCTTTCGTCACTTCAAATAATAGCATATCATTGCTATGATGTTTTCAAAACTTGATAAAGTAATATTTAAATCTCAAGTATCTAGCACATATTATAGTACTAATTTTAGGTTTACACTTTAAAAATAATATCATCATTTGATTACATGTTTTATATCAAGAATTTTCACATTTATATGAAAACAAAATCCATTATCATCAACTTCAGAAAACTTTTTTTTAATTTCTTACCAACAAGAATAGCAACACATGGTCTGTTATTACCACTATTAAAAATACCACAATTCCAAATAAATTTATCACTTTTGATTCTTCTTGCTAACAAATCATTCCCAAATGTTTCTTGTAAATAAATAATGCCATAGTACCAATCAATACATAATGGGGAAAAAACATCCATTCATTAGGATTACAAAGTCCATTACAGTTTATGATTATTACGTTTAAAATATCCATTCCTACAAAACAAATAATGAAATATATATACATCTTACAATCCATTGATAATTTTTGCTATTAATATTTTTCTGATGTGCTAATATTGCTTCCTTTACATGTGGCTTAAATTTAAACCAGTTTCGCCTTCCGTTTTATTTCTTAACTTTAAACAATTAATGATTTTCTCAAACCGCCAGACTACCAGTCAATGAGACGGTGTTTTCATCTAGTTTACAAGTGCCACCATCTTCTCCCAGGCTGCATGTTTGTTTAAGAGAGGAAATGATACTTTTATTCGTCATGATCATACATCTAATATGGAACATGTTCATTCGTTGTTACCCACAATACATTACATTTACTAATATTACTAACAGTTAAAACATATTCATTCAAAATCAATTATCATAGGTCATCTCGATCCCACTCTTTGTAACTTTACAATTCATGATCGCGTTTTCAACTTTCTCTCATCAACTCCATCCATTATAGCTTCCTCATATTTAGTAAAATCATTCCCGTTCGTCGTCCTCATTACCATCGTCTCTATTCTCACCATTAAATTCAACATCATCACACATCTTAATGTACTCAATGAATGTATGTCTGTAACAACTTCAGTATCATTTGACTTTATAACATCTTTATTTGTATCTTGTTCTTGTTATTATTTTTTGGACCAAGATCTAACGTATTGTCACTTTCCTCAACTTTCTAGGTAATTTCACGTTGTGTTTTTGGTATTTTTAAGTAGATATTAATTTTCTTTAGTTGTTTTCCCCCCTTATTATTCTTTTTCTAAACCTTCACATTTCGAAGCAGTATATACAAATTAATAATCTGTATTACTCTTTAAATGTCAAACGACCTCCAAATAAAGGTACCCTGGTTAACTAAATCGGTGCTCTGGCAACTGAACTATGCTCTTGCTTCAGATTTGTTGAGTCGACACATAAAGATATACCATTTTAGTTTCAAGTAAATAAAGCAGAAGCTACGAACCATCGAAATCAACCAAGTGTATGGACCCGTCTGCAGCATTGGTATTTCAGTTTCGTTTGATACGACCCAGTTTTCATCATGCATTTGAGTGTGGAGGACTTTATTTTATTTTCAAACTCATCAATATGACCATGTCATTCTTTCCGAAAAAACGAAATTAACGGACTTTAATGCCAGACTTAAAACATCGTTTTACAAACAATCTCAACTCTAAAAAATTAAGGTTAAAACCTATAAAAACCCAGAAATGACAAAAAATATTCATGTGATGTATAGTTCAGTGTTAGAGCATTTGACTGCAGAAAAGTCCCCTGTTGGAACCCGGATTCCCCCTTTTCTTCTACTCGACAATTATTGTTTTCCCGATTTACTGGAGGGAAAAAACAAAAGGCCTATACGTCCACAATCATGGTTCAGTTTGATATAAACTATTTATACGCTAAGAAACCAATTAGAAAAAGCTTACAACCATAACCAAAAACAATGAAAGTCCCAACTATGTATTGGCTTCCGAAGCTACACAAAACACCTTACAAATATAGATTTATTTCGTCTTCAAGCCATTGTTCCACTACTCAATTATCTATTCTTCTTACCAGTACACTTAGTACAATCAAAAACCTGATAATAAATTATTCAAATAAGGCTTTCGAAAATAGTGGAAATAATTACTTTTGGAGTGTCAAAAACTCGTCGGAAGTACTTGATAAATTGCATGCTTATATTGGTGATTTTGAATCTGTTCAAAGTTTTGATTTTTCTACCCTATATACCACATTGCCTCATATTCTCATTAAGAAAAAATTCACACACCTAATTAATTGGGCATTAAAAAAGTCAGAATGGGAATATATATCTTCAAACTCTTTTAGGTCATTTTTTAGTAGCAATAAACAAAAAAAACTATGTCAATTGGACAAGCTTTGATACTATATCTGCCCTTGAATTTTTACTAGATAACATTTTTGTTCACTTTGGAGATTCCTTATATCGCCAGGTTATCGAAATTCCAATGGGGACTAACTGTGCACCACTTATTGCTGACCGGTTTTTGTATTGCTATGAGTTACAATTTATGACAAAAATCAGCAAAGACCCATCGAAACAACATCTGATACACAAATTTAATAATACTTTTAGATATTTGGATGATATTTTGGCTCTCAATAATGACGACTTCAGTATGTATACTAAAGAAATTTATCCTGTTGAACTTACTTTAAATAAAGCTAATACTAACAATGACCACTGCCCTTTCCTCGATCTTGATATCTATATCATCAATGGAAAGCTTAATACTAAAATTTATGATAAAAGAGATGATTTCTCATTTCCTATCGTTAATTATCCATTTTTAGATGGTGACGTTCCCTTGTCACCATCTTACGGTGTTTATATATCTCAACGATTCGCTCGTGTATGTAACAATGTTTTAGATTTTAATGAGAGAAATTTATGTATTACTGAAAAATTATTACACCAGGGTTTTCGATATCACAAACTAGTCAAAACATTTACTAAATTTTATCATCGGTATAAGGACATCATTCGTAAATATAGCTCAACATGCAGACTTCTTATACATTCAGGTATTTCACATCCGATATTTTATGGAAATATTCTTTATAAAGCACAAAAAAGTCAGTATTCACCTCGGAAGCTAACAAAACCTTTAAATAGACTTATTAAGAAGGGATATAGTTACGATACTGTTGTCAGGTCATTAAAGATTGCATATTTTGTCGTTAATATTGATTCACTTATAGGGTCTTTGCATCGGAACTAAACACATTTATTTAAAAACCAGTTGTTGGCATGACGCGGGTTATGTTCTTCTCATATATGTTATGATGGTATGATACTAAACCCCTCACTGGAAGGATTGTGCCTGATATTCATATGATGAAGACATAATCTTTCAATCAGTTTAAATGAAGTCTGGAGCTGGCATGTCAGTTAACTGCTAGTAGTCTGATGTTATTTATGTATTATTGTCATTTTCTTTAGTTACATCTTCTGACATCAGACTCGGACTTTTCTTGAACTAATTTTAATGTGCGTATTGTTATGCGTTTACTTTTCTGCATTGGCTAGAGGTATAGGGGGAGGGTTGAGATCTCATAAACATGTTTAACCCCGCCGCATTTTTGCGCCTGTCCCAAGTCAGGAGCCTCAAGCCTTTGTTAGTCTTGTATTATTTTTAATTTTAGTTTCTTGTGTACAATTTGGGGTTTAGTATGGCGTTCATTATCACTGAACTAGTATATATATTTGTTTAGGGGCCAGCTGAAGGACGCCTCCGGTGCGGGAATTTCTCGCTGCATTGAAGACCTGTTGGTGACCTTCTGCTGTTGTCTTCTCTATGGTCGGGTTGTTGTCTCTTTGACACATTCCCCATTTCCATTCTCAATTTTACTATCTATGTTATCCCAGAAACAAAAAGATTGTTTTTTAAAATATTTTACAATACAGTTTTCCACATGTCACGTCTGAATAACTCTTGTCAGTATATGTAATACGCTCAATTTCCCGATTTTGCATGTCAAGATTTGACAGTATACTGTTACGTTTACTGACACTTCTGAGGAGGAAACTACAAAAACCAATACAACAACAGCAAAAACATTTACAGTCGATATTTGTTCTTCACACAACATCAATATTACAATAAAATAACTCTCTGTATGCTTAATCAATAATCTAATTGGAATTAACCTCCTGTGTCTAAGCTTGACATAGTTGTATTAAGATTTCTACCTATTATGATAGTTTGTAAATTATCAACGTAACTGTTAACAAACTCATAATGCACTGTACCTTGCTCTTTCTATATCATAATTAAGTGCATATACATATATGACAGTAAGTATGTGGCCGTCAATTTCATATGTTTGATGTATAAACTTCGCACTATTTATAAGAAAAAAAAAAGAAAAGAATATTTATCTTTTTAACCATTACAATTGAACAAACATATCAATACTATATTGAACCAAAATAAAACGATCAACATCTGTCAATTTCTATTCTTGTTTTTAAAATAATAATGAACTTTGACTGAAATAATATAAGGTATGAACTGTAACATAGTTCTTCCTTCCACCTTTCTATGATTTTTTTTATGTTTCTTTGTTCTTAAGCAGACATATTACATGTATCCACATTAACGTATGTGACGCCAGTTATTATTTGATATTGTACATGATGAGGTTCATGCTACTTAAGAAAATTCATAGCTATTAATCTGATTTTGCTTTTAACATTTTCTGTTTACGGAATACTGTTTATGTATAATGAAATATACACATTTTAGAAGGAGAGTCACCCTCCAATATTATATTCTGTACATAAGGAACAATAAGTTCTTTGGCCATAGTATTCAGGATGATTTGCAGCATCTACCAACTTTTATGATGATCTGAAAAATCATAATTAAATGACAATGTTCTTATACACAATCATAGGAAAAAATATAATTGTCATAAGGTAACTTGCATACTTTAAAATCTATACTAGCTTCTTTTGAAATAATTTCACTACATTGTCGTTTTTCACATTGAAAGTTTGTGTTATTAAAATTTACTGTTACAAAATGATAGAAATTATTATAAATTAAGGAATGTATCTCCCTCATGCAAAGCTCTGGTTCCTTTCACGGATTTGGCTATACTTTTTGGACCTTTTGGATTATAGCTCTTCATCTTTTATATAAGCTTTGGATTTTAAATATTTTGGCCACGAGCATCACTGAAGAGACATGTATTGTCGAAATGCGCATCTGGTGCAAGAAAATTGGTACCGTTAATTTTTATTACTACCACTGGGTCGATGCCTCTGCTGGTAGGCTATTAGTCCCCGAGGGTATCACCACCCCAGTAGCCAGTACTTCGGTACTGGCATGAATATACGGATTTTTTGTGTTATTAAAATTTACTGTTACAAAATGATAGAAATTATTATAAATTAAGGAATGTATCTCCCTCATGCAAAGCTCTGGTTCCTTTTTCGGATTTGGCTATACTTTTTGGACCTTTTGGATTATAGCTCTTCATCTTTTATATAAGCTTTGGATTTTAAATATTTTGGCCACGAGCATCACTGAAGAGACATGTATTGTTGAAATGCTCATCTGGTGCAAGAAAATTGGTACCGTTAATTTTATTACTACCACTGGGTCGATGTCTCTGCTGGTGGACTATTAGTCCCCGAGGGTATCACCACCTCAGTAGCCAGTACTTCGGTACTGGCATGAATATACGGATTTTTTGTGTTATTAAAATTTACTGTTACAAAATGATAGAAATTATTATAAATTAAGGAATGTATCTCCCTCATGCAAAGCTCTGGTTCCTTTCACGGATTTGGCTATTCTTTTTGGACCTTTTGGATTATAGCTCTTCATCTTTTATATAAGCTTTGGATTTTAAATATTTTGGCCACGAGCATCACTGAAGAGACATTTATTGTTGAAATGCGCATCTGGTGCAAGAAAATTGGTACCGTTAATTTTATTATGTCACATTTTCTTAATTTTATCTTGTATTTCAAGCATACCTGAACAATTTTGACAACACTGCAGTCTCCTTATGCTGTTAAATCCAAACATTTTTGCCAGATGAGTGAAGGATGTTTCCCATAAAAATTTAACAATGACATTGAACATCTTCATTTTAATATGTCCATGACCTATACACATAAATAGTTTAATATTATTTCCTTTATCAAAAAATGCGTATATAGCTCCTAGAAAAGTAAAAATAAAATAAACAAACTCTGTATTAAGAATATTGATTATGGAATAATGATGATGAAATGAATTGAAATGTCCGCCAACAAATCTTTGTCTGCTATTTAGTTGAGCTGATTGGAACTGGTCTCCGTTTGAATTTTTTTTTTATTAATTTCATTTTTCATTGGTTATTGCTGAGTTGATTTCATCTGGTATTGCATACCAAAGCACAAGACAGGTAGGCAAAATTGGTTGGCCATATTTCATTGAAATCTTATTCTACCCAAAAAGGACTGCCAAAGCAGTTCACTTTATTATGTCAAAGAAAATTACAAAAGAAGCTCAGCAATATAAATATATACAAAAAAAGGAGACTGCAAAAGTAAAATAATACTGTAAGGATGTTTGTTAAAAATCTTATTTACAAATCAAGAATATTCATACATTAACAAACTCTGTATTAAGAATATTGATTATGGAATAATGATAATGAAATGAATAGAAAATGATACAATACTGTCAGGTGAAGATGTCTGTTGAAAATCTGATTTACAAATGAAGATTATTCAACTATTAGCAGACGACAATTTTAATTTTTACTATAGATTAATATGCCAATAAAGTTACCAGGGATCAGACCTATATTGTATTTTCGCCAGTCTACTAATGGTTGCAGCATACATTGCTGATGTTCTTTCCTGCGGTCTTGAAATTTCTCTTTGCAAACAAACTATCTGCCACAGTCTTAACTATTGAAAAACGAATCTTGGTTTCGACTGCCTAGTTGATATGGAAGACCACTACAGCGTACCATCGTCAACTCCCTAACAGCACCGTTCCAGAACCAACGTTTGTTTTTCAAGCATATGATTGAAAACCTAGAATATTTAGGTACAACAATGGAAATATGCACGAGATTAAATCCATGAGTACATAAATGAAACACTTTACAACTGATTGACATTAAATAGAATAAAATATAAGATGTCTATAATGCATAAATTAAACACAAATGGGAGGAACCCCATTCTATTAGAAAAATAAATTCTTGTCGTTCTTTGTTTTTGTTCTAACTAAACTTAAATACACAAGTATTAAGTTTAGTCAAGTGTATAATTTTTCAACAGACTCGTAAGATCGAGGATTTTTAAATACTGGATCTCCATCATCACAACAGGTTCTCATCTGGATGTTTAGAAATGAAAGTGCATCTGACATACATTAATGGGAGCATGAAACGCATACTACAATTGGTAACATATTAACAGAATTTGGTAGACATAAGACATTTGTGTTAAAGCTTATTTTCACATTTTTATGTACCATTTTTTTGTGGTCTTATTGAACATTTGCCACATGTACTCTTATGAATATGTATTTCTGAAAGATGAATCAACCAATATAAATCATCTAATTATTTAAGTCTTGTCTACCTCTCTTGTGCTTTGGTATGCTGAGAAAATTCAAATGATCCCACGGTTAATAACGTCACTAATGTTTTCGTCTCTACTTGTCTGCTGATTGTATATTATGCCGAACTGAGCTGATATTAACTGGCCTCACGGTCATAAAACTTTCGAGCACGATTTTTGTACTCCGAGCACTGAGCAAAGTTTTATGCCTTCAAGGCCAGGTCTCTGTTTGAATAAAATATACTTATTCATTTTACATTGGAACCTACACTACACTTGATTTCAGCTGGTATTGCATATGATTTAAAACAGGTATTGACATACATATATGAAAAGGAAGGGAAGAAATATCAATTACAAACTGCTGCATGATGCATGAATCCATGAAACTATTTTCATATTTTTGTATAATTGTTTGTCTTGTGTATTGGGCAAACAATCAGTTGGGTGTAACTATATATTTAAAAAGATTCTTACCGTTGCTGTGTTTGTTATATGTTATCCGTGGCAGCCCTTCTGGCTCTTTTAAGAAATTCTACTTCTTCATATAATTTATGAAATGCACTTTTGAATCCGTATATATTACATTGAAACCATGCCATGCTAATCCCCATTTTACCTGAGCCTCTGTGTCAAATTTAAATCACCATTACAGTCATGTTTATATAACAAGTGATGATTTTTCATTTCAGTGTCAATCATTGACAGAAGAGCATTCTGTTGAAAAATCTTATATGTGAATTGGTCTACTGATGACACATTAGGTTTGAGGTATCAACTAATGTCATGTTTTTTGGTTTTGGTCGCAAAAGTTTGCCATTGAGCCGTCTGTATTTTGCACTGACAAAACACTTATTTACCCTGGATTTATACACATCAGAATCCAGTCTCACATACTTATAAAATACACAATTCTTACCATTTTTTTTTACCAGCATTCCAAGGGACATAACCCTTTTGAAAATCATTTTGAGGTATATTTTATTACTCCTTCTACCGTTTCCTAAATAATACAATAAAGTGAACTCTTTGTTATGTTATGTTAATCTGATTTCACAAATTATATGAAGAAGTTGAATCTCGGAAAAGAGGCAGAAGGTCTGTCACGGTCAACATTGGTGCACAAGTTTGGTCTAACAAATACACCAAAATCAAACAAACATTTCAGTAAAATCCTTAATGCAGCCAATATTATCTCCCCTTCTTCATAACACTTGCAGAAAAGTGCAAATAAAGTTTCAAAAGTTGTGATGAAAGTAAATAAAGGAGACAAGGAAAATATAAGGAAAAATTTGGCAAATGACAACAATATACTTGGTTTATCCAATGAAAGTTAAAAAAAAAAAAAAAAAAAAGACATAAAGTACGAAGTTGAAGAGCATTGAGATCCAAAATTCCAAAAAGAATCCCTAAAAATGGCCATTATGAAATGCACTTTTAAGGCAATCATGATCTCAGGATCTCGGAAGCAAAATGAAGCGCTTTGCTCTTGATATTAAAGATAGATGTGTAGCTGTGTTAAACTGTGTAATAATACTATGTATTATATTGGTTTATGTGGAATTTTTTTGGTAAAGTAAACTCCTATGTGTGTGGGGTGAGTCTTCAAAATGTTGGATCAGAAGTTATATAGTAAATTGCAGCACATTAAAGATGTCATTTGATGATCAAGAAGAGCTAAGGAGGTGTATAGAAATTCTACTGGGCCCAAAAAGCCTGGAGTTGGTTCGGTTTCTGAACTCAACTAAAAAGTGAGGGATTCAATCGTTTACTGAGTAGGTGTAGGTGCAATCCTTAAAATGTAACTTTTCACAGAAACTTTCCCGGACGGGCTCATGCTGCTGTGCTAATGGTGAACAAAAAATGTTCCAATTAAGTCATAAATGAACACATCATAGATACCAGGATTGAAATTTTATATTGAACCCAGACGCTCTAATAAAAAATGTAAAAAAGGCCCACAAAAATACGAAGTTGAAGAGCATTGAGGACCATAAATTTCCTAAAAGTTCTGCCAAATACAGCTAAGATAATCCATTCCTTATTTAGAAAAGCCTTAGTATTTCAAAATTTCACAAAATTTTGTTAAAAAAACTCCCGGGTCAGCAGGGTGCTGCTATAACACCTGGTTCATTGGTTGCAAAACAACGGAAACAAAAATCATAAAATTGAGATTAGCAATGCTAAACGCAAACATCTCATATCTTCAAAACTAAAGAGGGCAAATAGTAGAAGGTGAAAGTATAAAACACATGCAAGCATTCACTATCCTCTTTCATTTTATTATCAAAAGGGCCTTGCTGATCCAGGAAATGAAGATTCTGACAATATTTGTGATTAAAATTACCATTGCTATCATAAATAGTAATAGATTTTTTTTAAGGAAATGTCAACAAATATATAAATTACAGGAAATACAGTTTAATATTTTAAATATAATGCATCTACTTCCTACATTTTTGATATACTAAATTCTTTCTGATATTAAACTTATTTCTCACGTTAAACTATAAAAAGTGTTACTCTAAAAGTATGTCGGATGAAGTTCAAGATTAAATTTCTACCTGTACTGTTTGATAGTAAATCAGTATCGGGTAATGGTTACCTGTACAGGTATGATAGAGGTGAACTCAGTATTATAGTTTGATCAGTGAAATGCAGTACTAGTTGTGTTTAGTGCTCATCTTATATTTGTATGTATTTTGTGTACACCGCTTTTCGTGTGGTTTTATGTGACCATCATCTCTCTGCATTTTGTTTGTTTGCTGAGAAGAGATATGACTTCTTTTTAAAACCATTATTGTTTTACCATTTTAAATCGAAAAGTCCTGGTAGAGTTTGTGTTTTCGATAACTTGTTGGATGTGTACTACGACAAACTTGACGGTCGTAGTTGATATGAGGCGGCTCGTAATAATTAGGAAGATATCTGTACAAATGTAATCCTTTAAACTCAATAGGTAATACATAATGTATACATTGTATATCTCAATGTCATGAAAATCACGTGCTATTATACACTACTCTGCTGTCGATTTACATGTATACGTTATCATGTTTTGAACTCCTGTACACGTTTGTGTCTGAGAAAATAAAATATTTTGTCTTGTCTTGTCGTACGACAAGTGCTCATGGTTGAAACATCTCCCCTGATGACGAAATTTTACCAGTGTGCAACATATAAGCAAATCTGTGACCATAACATGTTTTTTTTTCTTTCTGTCCCACAAAAACCTTACACTATCAACTTAATATAGTTTCATCTATCCACCCATTTGACTTATCAAACACCCGTTAACCCTCATTTCAAGGCAATTGTTTTATCTAAAGAATCTGAATCAAGTTCAATCCTATCCAGTGCTACAGTGAAAATTTCAGACTACATTCCCTAACATATAAGAAAGTAACCATTACCGGAAGTAAACAACTCTAAATTTATACACTGTTATTTCCTGGTTACCCGCTTTGGAAACTATGTAACCTTAACCTTCAAAATATTCAAAAAGACCAAAACTTAATATGTTTATGACTTAGAAAAAAATTAGTGCATTGAAATGCAGGGTTCATTTTCTACAACTGTCAAATTTAAGATAAGTGACACAGAGTGATTACTTTCTGTTGTCTAGGGTTGTGTGCATCATCAACATCCATGTCAGTGTCACCAAAAAGTTTGTATCTCTATTTTCAACAAGTACATGGGGCGCAATCTTTAATTTTCCCTATTTAATGACAATTAAAATAACATCAATTGGTTCTTCGTGTTTTTGAATATGCAATGTATTTACAAATTTATATACCTGCTTATTTTCTATAAAGGTAACCACATCTGGGTTTTCAGGACAACGTAATGGCTCCTCGCTATGGTCTTTTAATCAAATTCAGGATTCCAGTGTAACATGATAAAGGATAGCCTGCATCCTGTGTAACAACAGCCTTACTACCACGTAGGTAATAAGCCTGGAGGTTATTCATGAAGGCTACTGACTGATGCAATAAAGTTCTAATTTCTAAAGTTTCTAAATTTGTAAATTTGTTCTGACCAGCAACAGTATCTGTCTGCTTGATATGTTGTCCAATTCCCGACATCCAAGGCCAAGCAAAAACGAACTAACAATACTGTTCTTTGTTAACAACCAGTTATAATAACACTTATGAAATATTTGACTGAAAGAACAGATATTTTGATATGGTGTATGACAATTGCCTGTCGTTCTAATGGATTGTGTTCCATCAATTTAATTAGTATAAGCGGCGAGCAAATAAAGACCGTATGTCTAAACCTAATGCATAGAAGTTATAAAAAGAAACGGTGTATCCTATTATACAAAAAAATATTATTTCGAAAAATATTGATTTCTCATCTATTATCTGGCCTACTTTTTGGGCTGACAAAAAGATGGCTTTTGTTTATATTTTCATCATCGCGTTTTATGACAATTTTCTAATCTAATTCTGAAATAAAACAGCATGTTATTTGTTTAATAATATTATTAACAACACATTATTTTAACAAACTAATATCAATAGTTGAAAAATAAGTTATTTTTATTTTTTTTTTTTTTTTATTTCCTCCATTGTGTTTCTATTTCTCTATTCTGCTTGCAGTAGATCGTAGTAACATCCCCACTGATTGTTTATTCCTAACTGGTTTATTCTTTCTTAGTATTTCTGTTCTATTTACGTTTATATCCCGATACCTCTCTAAATCATTTGAATTCTTTTAAATTCTTTTACCAAGTGTTCATTGTCTGAAATTTCTCTGGTTATTGTAAAACAGGCATCTGCATGTTGGAAAACTGTACATTTTCCTTACCTGTTTGGTTATTTTATCTCTTTTATAGCCTTTGAATTTCTTATACTAGATGCCAAAGGTCTTATAATCAGTGCATACAATGATATAAACAAGCTACATCCTTGTCGAATTGATCGTTCTATATTGCTTTCCTTAAGATAGCAAAATGGCATATAAAATGAGATGTTACAAAAATATTATAAACCATATATAATGTTTGTAGTAGATTTAACATCCTGGAATTGTTTAGTAATCGGCATAGAGTCTTCATAAACGGCATTGCTTTGGCTTTTTCTTCTTGCTCGGGCAATTCTATGCAAATCTTTTATGCAAAAAAGACTCCCTTCAATTTCATGTACAATTTCATTAGTAAAATTCCTAGTTTGCAGTGCTATTTTGTAGAGTGTTGGTTCGCCATACGACGAAGCAGATGTCTCACCTATGGTGGTATGCTAAGGAGAGGATGCCTGTGTGGTTGCAACAGTCGAACGATGACTTAACTCCTTCAAGGGATTTAAGTGCTTAATAAAATGTCAATAAATAGTGGATTTCCCCTCTGGAAGTGTAAAAGTTTTCAGAAATACCGTCCAAGTGAAAAATAAGCCCATGTATGTTGGAATCCATAAATTCACATAAACAACACCTACGTTAAATAGTGCTTCATTCAGTGACCCACAAGACCAATGGTCTAACCCATGAGCTGTGGAGGCAGTTTCATCCGATTTATGAAATTTTAACTCAATTCATCTGAGTTCATTTTGCTCTAAGTGAAAGGGAAAAAAAATCCTTCAAAACATAAAAATTTAACAAAGTGCCTGGAATGGTTTGCAATCTTGATTTTTTTCTTCTTTTAGTACGACCCCGTTTGAACCCCACAAATAATTTCGAAGATTTTTATTTTATACTGATCAATATGTTCACGTCTACTTTTCCAATTAGACCAATGAAATTATGTGACTTAAAAGACATTGTATTGGTGCAATAAGTAGATATAACTTTCCTAATAACAGTTACAATCTTTTACCATATATTTTTGATACAAAATATTTGAATTCAACTTTCCTTAACACATGATACTGATCATCAATTAGTCTACCTATATATTTCAACCTACATGCATACATTGTACATTTGATATCAGACAACTGTAACCCACCTTTACATTTTTCATCAACTATAGAACTTTATTTAACTAAATGGGATCGATTATCCCATATGAAACTTACACATAATCTTAATTTCTACATATGCCCACTCTGGCATAGATGTAACAAATAATGCATACCAAAATCTTGACAACATTAATGTATTTACAACTATGACTCTACCTTGTAAAGTAAGTTGTCTCTGTAACCACATGTTCAGAAGACTTCTAACTTTCTTTATTTTATTTTTCCAATTCATGTCATCACACAGTGATTTGTTAGGACCAACATAAACCCCAAGTAACTGAATAGCATCTTTACAAACTTGTAAGCCAAATTGCTCAGTTTCTACATCTGATAACTCTCCATAACCAACACATACAATTTCTGACTTCTTTTTATTTATTTTAGCTCCAGTAGCCTTACTGTATAAATCAAATTCTTTAAAAACCTACCTAAGCATATGTACGACAAGTTCTGGCAATTCTTCACAGCAGTCTGACTCAAACGTGAGTTGTGTAACATACTGGAATATCATATAAGTGTTGTTCTCTGTTTTCCCGGTTTTTTGACATTTGAATTCAAAAGCCACTTCTGGTCTACTCTCGGACTTAACTCTTGTTCCGTCACCACTTATTATTGCATACGAATCTGAATCTCCAAGAGGTGTTTTTTTTTTCACAACCATTCTCATAAAAGTAAGATGAGCTAAGTTAACTGGTATAATTTTTCCAAGTAAAAGTTTGAAGGTCATCAGAAACTTCAATCTCTTTTTCTCTGTACACTTTGTCATAAAGCGATTTTCTATGTTTTTTTTGGTCTCTTGTGGAGAGTTGTGTCATTTGCAATCATACCACATCTTCTTTTTGTATATTGTTGTTTTTTCAATGTTTGAAAACTCAAAGCACGAAACAGTGTACATCCTATGATCCGACTACTTAATCCCAGATTGTGTAAGTGTTATGTTCTCTGTTTTGTATTTCTTGCACGCAAAGATTCATTTATAATCGATCGCAAGCAAACGCAATTTGAATTTGATTGTCTTAGGGAGGGATAAATCATACTTTGTAAAGAATCACTCTGATTCAAACAAAAAATTCTCTGAAACCGATATTATCAAGATGCTTGATTTCTTGATTGACAACATATTTGTAACGTTCGGAGGACGTGTTTTTCAACAGACTGTCGGCATCCCAATTGGAACAAACTGTGCCCCTCTACTTGCCGACTTGTTTCTTTATTATTATGAGGCTGACTTCATGCAGGAACTTCTTAGGAAGAAAGATAAGAAGTTAGCAATATCCTTTAACTCTACTTTCCGCTATATAGATGACGTTCTTTCACTAAACAATTCAAAATTTGGTGACTATGTGGAACGCATCTATCCCATCGAATTGGAGATAAAGGATACTACATATACAGTTCAGTCGCCTTCATATCTTGACTTACATCTAGAAATTGACAATGAGGGTCGGTTGAAAACAAAACTTTACGACAAAAGAGATGATTTCAGCTTTCCAATTGTGAACTTTCCATTTCTAAGTAGCAACATTCCAGCAGCACCTGCATACGGGGTATATATCTCCCAATTGATACGATATTCCCGTGCTTGCATTTCCTATCATGATTTTCTTGATAGAGGGTTACTGCTCACAAGGAAGCTATTAAACCAAGAGTTCCAAATGGTGAAGTTGAAATCATCCCTTCGTAAATTTTACGGACGCCATCACGAGTTGGTTGACCGTTATGGAATAACCGTTTCACAAATGATATAGGATATGTTCCTTACGTCGTAACTACAATCCCCTTCCCTTTCATGAATGTGACCTACCAAATTAGACTATTTACCGGATTTGTAATCACATAAGCAACACGACGGGTGCCACATGTGGAGCAGGATCTGCTTACCTTTCCGGAGCACCTGAGATCACCCCTAGTTTTTGGTGGGGTTCGTGTTGTTTATTCTTTAGTTTTCTATGTTGTGTCATGTGTACTATTGTTTTTCTGTTTGTCTTTTTCATTTTTAGCCATGGCGTTGTCAGTTTGTTTTAGATTTATGAGTTTGACTGTCCCTTTCGTATCTTTCGTCCCTCTTTGATTGTGTGTCTAAGGATATCGTTGCATTGTTGCCATACACATAATGATGTCATTCCCATTCTAACATGCTACAGTATATCCAAGTTTATCTATGCATTCAAGCAAATCAGTTATTGGGCTTGAGAATGCACAATTTTAGTTTGCCAGTAACTTATAGCATTTGCCATTTTACTTTTTACCAATATTCATCTACAAGTTTCACAGGACTTTCTAAATGTATTTTTCTTTTCACAACTAGCTCTCTCAATTCTTTGATTCTCTTACTCAGATAGGTGATGACCAAACGTAAAGCTGTTTTAGTAGTTTTCTTTTCATATGAACTTGCTGTTCCGACAAGAGATCCCTTATAAAGTTCCTAGTATGTTTATATAGCTTTCGAAAGTTATACTTATACAACTCAACAAAGAGATGGATCGATAATTACCAATATAATTTCTTTGGTCCTTCTTTAAAATAGGAATAACATTAGTTAACATCCGAACTGGTGGATACTACATTTTAGTCTAACTTAGATTAAACAATATAGCACAAAGGTTTTGCTAAAATATCTGAGGCAATTTTCAAAAGTCTTGCGCTAATACCATCAGGACCAGATGCTTTATAAACATTGTTTTTTTGTAATATGGCTATCACTTCATGCTCCTGAAGAAATATATGGCAGGATGAGTCTCGTCAGAATAAATTCTTTCTTTCCATTGTTGTCCATTGTATGTCCGTGTATGACAGACGCATTTTCCTATCAGAAGTTCGGCTTTCATGACATCTTCGTTCGTCTTTCATGACATCTTCGTTCATGATATCTTCGTTCATGATGGTTGTGGATGGCGTATGAATTTGCTAAATTTTTTTATGAATTCTGTACCAAGTCAGGAATATGCCAGTTGTTATCCATTCGTTTGATGTGTTTTGTCATTTCGGTTACGTACATTAATTTATCTCTGCTTGTTTGTTTCAAGATTTTGATGAAATAAGTCTTATTTCTACATTTTATA
Source organism: Mytilus edulis (assembly GCA_019925275.1). Taxonomy (NCBI): domain Eukaryota; kingdom Metazoa; phylum Mollusca; class Bivalvia; order Mytilida; family Mytilidae; genus Mytilus; species Mytilus edulis. Next base: position 60,859,039 of record CM034350.1, on the reverse strand, counting down.
TCACATAAAAATTTATTATTTTGCTTTCGTGCATTTGCAATTATTTCAGTTGTTCAAACATCAGTTTCGCTATACAGTCATTCTTCTGTAATTTTAAAACATAATAGCACTTTCCATGGAGTTAGTGTTGTAAATTTTGGTATTTACAATACAGCTATCTAGTTTAGCCATTAAACGCTCTTCAAAAATGTAATTAAATGGACAGGATTTGCAAATATCTAAAAATTTCCTCATTTGATGTATAATATTTTCCGGTAGGAATAAAATCTTCAAAAAACTTTTTACTTTAAGATCAATGCAAAATTTAACTATAATACATGTATCCATGGTTTAAGAATCTAAGTAACATAACATGGTTTTAATAAACAGGAAAAAATGTCATCATCTAGAAAACTTTTAATACCACAAGCTCTGGATTTTTAATACAAATCTCTAAATATTCCACAAGTCGGTTGTAAATATTATCCATTTCTTATGCTGTTTCAATTCTTCACCTGCTTTTTACCAATATGGTTCGGTAAATATTGGACAAATTAAATCTCAAGCTCTCAATACAGCTAAAATATTGTCACTTGACAGTGCACGAACAATATAATCTTGAATATAATTTAAAGTTGATTTTGGTGATTTCAATTAAGTTATTTAATGTTTGAGTAAAAAACATGTTCAATCTGAATTATAAAATAAATATTGAAATCGAATTGTATTATTGGTATGCGGTTTATAGACTTTCAATATATGTTCTGGATCTCTAGTGCCATCTTTAAAAAATAACTTGGAAACACATTTTTATAAAAATGAGGTTGAAGACATATTGTCAGATCAATCTATATTAACAGCGTTATATTTTTCTACTGTAACAATCTGTTTGGTATATTCATCACTATATTGCAATAATGGATGGACTGCATATTTAAAATAGTGAGTTTCTGTATTATTATCTTCTTCCTGTATATCAGCAAATATTAATGTGTTTGCTTTGTGCTCTGTAGCACTACGGTCCGTCATGAAAGATTAAAACTTAAGTAAAATTATGTCGTTACCTTTTGTAGTTGTTGTATTTCGTTGATAATATCATTAGAACATGAAACATATATTGATGATTTCCCACTTGCAACTTCTCTAAAGCCAGCATTAAATACTATTTCACTTGTCGAAAACTCTAAACCGACAAAATGTCTACCTTTTTGTGTTGTGGCATCTCTTTGAATGTTTTTTTTTGTATAATGGAGCAACCACATCCTTCATGTGATTTCTTGCTTCTATTCCAAACCCGGAAGTTAGTTTGGCTGCTGTGGAGATGCTAGGTAGATCATATAGAAATAGACTAATGTCAACAAGAGACAGAACTGATATAATTGGTGTTGATATATGTTTCACACCTATCTTTCTGCTACGAAAGCAGTAATACACCTGCTTTGGTTGATCAATAAATGGTTTATCTTGTGTAGTTTTACTATATTAAACTCCCTTGTTTCTTGGATTACATTTTTCGTATTTTCCTCTACCATGCACTCTAAATAGTCTATATAGTCTATATTTGATTTTAACTCTAATATGATACTTTTCATTGAGTTTAGAGTACTTTTATCAACAAGTAATGGTTTTGAAGAGATGTTTTTCTTGATGATATAATTTTTTGAATATTCACGCTGACGTTTTATTTGAAGGTTTAATTTTGAAAAATGTATATGTCTGACTTTATCATATAACTTCTTAACCTTGTTTCATAAATGATGCTTTATATGTGCAGATTAAGAATCCCAGCTCACACCTTTCTTACATATAGTCATCTGAATTTCTTTTCAAACTTTGCTTTGGCAGTTCAAAGTTTTGTCTGTAAAATGTTTCCCGTTTTGATTGATCGCAATTCTTCTTGGATCGTTTTATTTCATTTTATTTTTTTTACTTTGCCATGTATACTAATACTGTTTATTGTGATGTATCAATCGTGTCTCGATAAAACATAGGTATGCTATTACAATATTTTCCTTTTCGTAGTATTAAAAATTTAAAACAAGTTACTCAAAGATTTGTGTTTTGTATCGTATTAAGAAAATATCACATAGTGTACTTCCATGGAGCATTGCAACGTTTATTTAAGAAATCTTCAAAACTATCTATACTACATATGCATATAAAGACACAACACAAATGCAAATGTCAATTTGCCGACAGCCCGCCGTATTTAATGGACGCCGGATGCTATATTATAATAACAAATACAATATTGTTTCTAACAACAAATAAAAAAAATATGTATAATATCAATGCTTCTATACATTATAAATGAACATGCTCTCTTGAATCTTTCAAAATTATTTCCCTCATGGATTGTCGAGGCCGTCCAGGAAAAACCCTCTTGTTTAGTGGAAACCTGTATCCGACGCAAATGCACAAGCCTATCTCAGGGAAAAGAACTCAGGACCTCACCTTCTATAACGATAGAGATGACAAAAAAACAAAATTCTTGAAAATACTTCAATAGTATATATAGAAGTCTATAAAAAGGACCAACCAGCAAATTTACTATGTACCGGATCCTCTAGAATAGAAGATACTATGCAGAACAGGAAAACATTATATAAGTCTAAAAATTTGCATAACTGTGCTGATATAAGATTTATTATACGAAGATGTTATTAAATCGTGTTGACAAATATTTCGGTTTAAAAAATAGCCTTCTTCATGTGTCAATGGTTTTAACGATACTGATGTACGGTGTAAAAATCAGTAATACATGTAAGTTTTGGTCTATTGATTTTAATCAAAAATCTTGAAGAAAATAATATAAACAAAACTCGATATTTAAATATACGTGACTGTGTATATCTACATTCAAAAATGAGTGAAAAAACCCTGTTAGTATTTCTTATTGATGCTGTTTGGATGCTGTACACTTAGTTCCTTTATCCAAAAGCTTTCCCGAACTTGTCGCTGCATGGGCATAACTCCAGTGAATGTTCTGTTCAATCACTAGAACTTTCATTCGTTTAAAGTCATCAAGTTTGTGACCCGACTGTTTGAAATGCAGAGAAACTGGGAGAAGTAGTTTTTTAGAGATATCACTCGAATGGCCATTGAGTCGTTTGTGGAAAGGCTGCTTTGATTCTTCATCAACATATTGGAGGCCACAAACCAAACATTCTAGTATGTAAATAACATTCATACTTTTGCAGGAAACATTGCAAAATATCTTCTAGTTATTTTCGGTTGCCTTACTGTGAAATGTTGATAATGATGCATCTGTAGGCAGCATTTGCAGCGTTTTCCCTCACACGAACGACATTCTCCAGACGTACTTATATTATCAGACACTTCAGTCAACACCAGCAGGTTCCGCAAACTATTTGGTTGCCAAAAAGCTATCATGGGAGGTTCGGGAAAAATCTTTGATAGTTTGGACTTCTTTTTAACTGTTTTCCAATGCTCACTAATGACACCAAAGCTGTTTGAGAGATGGGTGGTAAGTAAGAACACAGGGAGTCCTTTTATTCTTCTTTTTAACTTTGTATTCCAATAGTTCACTCCTAGGAATTAATTCCGCTTTCTGAAAACTTTTTTTGATATTTCTGTGTTTGTAGCCCCTTTTCTTCAAGTGAGTTTCAAGTTGACGTAGTTGTCTTTTAGTTGTTTCTGTGTTGGAACATATTCACTTGACTCTTATTGCCTGACTGTACGGGATGTTCTTGGTAAGATGAGCGGGATGGCAACTTTAAGGGGACAGATATTGATGAGTGTCAGTGGGTTAAGAATATATATCTGTAGATATGATGCCCTCTATGAACGAACTTCTTTTCCAATGCAAACTGGTTTAAACAGTCTGTGACTTGCAATATCCTAAATGATAGCTGTAAGTTTGTATTGGTCTGAATGAGGGTCTGTGACAGTGGTTTCCAAACATAAATTGAACAGAGAATAATGTTTTGAGAGGGGTAATGAATAAAGTTTCGTGCGAATGTGAAGAATACCTTTTGTTTAAATGGCAGCAAAGTACACATCTTTAAGAGTAGGTGGTGCATAATGAGGAGTAGAGTTGAAAATATTCATCACATTTACCGAGCTGCACGAAGGACTAAATAAGATACCTATACCATCAATTTTTTCATTGCAACCATATGGTGTCGCAGTTCCTAATAGTCTAATCCAGTAGTCCTATTTTTGGCTACGGAGAGGCGTTGCAAGATGAGGATTGCTAGTTCTGTGGTATATTTTTTCGATAATGCGAACCGGCATAGAAACGATTGAATGGATCACGCTAATATAAATGGTAGTAAAGAATACGTTTGTTTAGCCTTCCTTTCGTTGTACCGACGTATACCAATCCGCAAAGGTTACACTCTAATCTTTAGATGACATTTATAGATTTACAATTCAGATCATCGTAACTTCTGGTATATTATAACTTCTTAGTTACATTGCTAGTGAATTGAGCATTTGTTATTAAAATTTCACAAATTTGCAGCACGTCTGTTTCGTACCTTTTTATACTGGGCGACGTCTCCTGTTAGATCTTTGTAAATTCATACAATATTGCTACTTGGCGGATGTCATCGGGGATAAAATGTCCACCGGCAGAGACATCGACCCGGTGGTTATAAAAGCGAAACCCTCTCATGTTGTTCATTTAATAATTCTATTATACAATGTGACTGTTGCTTTTGTTTCTCCATCTGTAAAACAAAGTTAGTACATTAATCACTTTCTGTAGCCCGAAATGCTTTTGAACGTAGGATTGCTGCTTTACATTTGTGTTATTTATAAATCCAATTTAAAACTTTCATATTGAGCTATATCAACAACTTCACCTCGAGCAATTATTTCTGATATCCTTTAAGGCTTATTCTCAATAGAAAATATTTCTCATTTTTTTCCTTTTAAAACCTTTTTCCAATTCCCTTTTCTCATACTTCAAATTATCCAACAAATATGAAACTCAAAAGAGTGCTTTTTTTTCTTTTTTCCTCAATAATGTTTTTAACTTTTGTAGTATATTCCTAATTAAACAAAAATGGACTGCTTTATATATTGATAATATTTCAACGGTTGTCTGAAAGACATAAGTCATATTTTGAAGGGAAAAAAATAGATACTTGTACTTATATTTATTTCACATAAAACATTTTCCATGATCGATTGGGGTCTTGAGCACCTCTGTAATTTCAGATTTCATTTGCTCATTCTGACCATCCTCATACAACCTAGTGGCAGCCGTGGCCTATATTTCATTGGTTGTTGTTGGTTCATTTCTGTCGTATTTATTTTTTATAAACTATTTTGTTATAAATTAGGCCTGTATTTTTCTGAATTTAATAGTTCAATATTTTTCATATAGAGGCCGTTTATAGCCGACGATAAGGTATAGGATTTTCATGTTCTAAATTGCCGTACGATTGTTTATACGTGCTTTTATTCACTTATATATACTTTGGTGGATCGTTGTCATTGAATTTTATTTCACATCTCCTTTTTCTGCTTTATTTAAGCAACAAGTGTTCAAAATGTTTTGCATAATCAATATAAAAATTTCGGGAATAGAAAGAAATCCGACAGCTAACATTTTAAGATTAATTTTCGACAATGTAAATAAGCACTGGCAATTTGTCGAGAGTCGCAAAAGGAAAATCTAGATTTGTATTTTCTATTAAATTTACAATACATCTGTCAGAACTGTCTTTGTTCCAGAGACAAAACCACTTTTTACTTGCACTTCCAAGATTTCAGTCTACTTAGGTTTGACTTGAACACATCATCTCTGTATACACAGTAGAAGTCACCATTTGTATCCGTGTGCTCTGATATTTGACTGTTTTCCAATCGATCTCGATGTTCCTTTCCAGCACGAAGAGCGAAATTTCAACCAAAAGAAAATACACATTGGTATCAATATGTTTTTGCGGAGAAGCATTTCAAAGAATTCCGTTCACTCGTATCATGTTTTCTTCGTCGTAAGTAATTTCCCGTGCTTTTTCTTATTAGTTCCCTAACCGGGTCTCGGTTTTTTCTTTCATCATGTGATCATGTGTATTCTTTATTTTGATAAAGCCATCTTCATTTAACATTTGAAATTTGAAATACTCTTCCTTTGCCTCTAAATATAATACTAGTAATATGTTTATTAGCATTTCTTGATGGGTTTAACCTGGGTATTCTTTTCAACTTTCTTTTTTAATCTCACAGATGAAACTAGAAAAAAAGAGCAAAACACAATTGATCCTTTTTGTCATCACTTCTAGATCTGGTGAAGTAATGCTTATATTAAGACTAAAATCATTCATATTCGGACTATGTTTTAAGTGACCTTTGGGGATTCACCAATACTTCCCTCGAGCCCACGGATAATTAAATTCAATCCTTGTTCACTCCTCCATTTGTGCCCTGTAGCTTTTTGTCATCACTTCTAGATCTGGTGAAGTAATGCTTATATTAAGACTAAAATCATTCATATTCGGACTATGTTTTAAGTGACCTTTGGGGATTCACCAATACTTCCCTCGAGCCCACGGATAATTAAATTCAATCCTTGTTCACTCCTCCATTTGTGCCCTGTAGCTCACCGTTAGCAAACTCGGCCTGGTTTTCAAGTAATTTAGCTCGATCATCAATATGTTCTTGCTTTACTTTAAGTGCAGTTTATAATTTGACTTTAATATATGTTGTAGCAAGTTCTAGGTCTCCAGTGCAATCTTTAAAATTAACTTTGAAACACATTTTAATAAAAATGATGTTGAAGATATATTGCCAGATACATCTATATTAACATAGTTATCTTTTCTACTTTAACAATCTGTTTGATACATACATCACTTAAATTATCCTGTTCTAGACCTATAAAAAGATGCTATTTATTAGACCCGGGTTCTAGACTGTATTTTTAACAGTTAAATAAGTGATCCAGTTTTAGAAGAAGAAAAATGGTTTTAAAAAAATACCTGTTCTCATCAGCAGGGTTTGAAAAAGTGACCCTGTTCTAACCAGCACACTAGTATTACTTAAATATAGAAAGTAACACAGTTCTCATTGTCACAAGATTTATATTGTACCAATGGCAATTGAATACTTATGGAACAACTATTTATGTACAAGGGGGAGGTGATTTTTTTAGAGTGTGAAAATTTCTTTAGTATGATGGAAATCATTCTGAATATTTTTTTTGGTCATCTGATGGATTAGAATTTTTTTTTCTTCATCAAAGTGGGGATCAGAATAGTTTTCACCCCACACCCCTTGAAGTTTAATGGTCTTCACTAATGATTTAATTAGTTCATTATTTGATAATTATCACCTATCATTTAATAGGTTTTGCAAAAAGACTTCTCACTGATAATCCTTGCTCCTAGCAATTTTCTAAATAAAGATTTCATTTAGGATTATCACCAATCATTACTCAGAAGAAATACATCCCCAAGCAATGCATTGTAAAGTTAATCCCCAATGAGTGTTCTAATAATGATAATTAATCCCCCCCTTAGCAATTTGGGTTGAATCATGAAGGTGTCATTACTGGTTTTTTTTTTCCTTTTGTTCCATCTTAAAGCAGCTAATGGTAATGAAATTAGTTTAAAAAAAAGTATTTATACATCAATTTGAAGTATGAGCTAGCAAGTTGGAGTGGTGAGTGGGTGGGTGGATGGTGGTGTGAAGGTGTGTGGGAGGGGTGCTGAGTATATACATGTAGTAAGCATACATGTATGAACACAAGGCAAATCAGTGGGGCATATGAATCATGAAAATTTCTGGGTTTTTGTTGTTTATAATACTGTTTGGTCCTGCATAAAATGGTAATTTTTTTTACAGTTGGAAATAAACATAGTTAAAGGGATGTCACTCTTTTTAAAAAATTACACGTTTAATGGATATATACACCGCGAAACCGGACGAAACATTGTATGACATTTTAAAAAAAAAAACAATTTAACACACAATCATATATCTTTAATATGCGAGGACTTACGAAAGCTAAACCCCAGCTAAGTATTTTTTTTGTAATTATTCTATTCTAACTCTGAAAATGCAACGATGTTTTTATTTTTTATTTTCGGTGTTAAAAAGATATTGAATGAACATGTAAAAACTTCTATGATACAATATGTGTCACAAAGAATCGATTGAGATGTTACGCTTTCTTTAACTTGCATCAAACTATACCTATATATTAGATTTATAAGATGGTCTATGAAAGTGAAAAAAAGAAATGTGGATTTTCGAATTTATCACAACTTCCGGTTATCATTTAACTTATCCCCCCTTTCCCGCTATCATCAGGGTAAAGTGCTATATAAGGTTAAATTTAAATTTTATCAATATTTTTGGAGTGACTTGCTATTGTATATCGTTGATAATATCATTAGATAATGAAACATATGTTGACGATTTGTAACACTAGATAATTAGAAGAATTTTAATATATCATGTAGCAAAAATACATATCAATGACAATGTTCGTATAGTGGTTCAGTTCTCAGTGTCGGAGACGCCGTCCCATCGTTAGAAAATTACACCGTATATAAATCAAACACCCCATTAAAATCAGCAACATGTGTTACGTTATATTGTTCCTTAAAACAATGTATTGGTCATGTGTAAGCTCACGAGATAGGTAGATAAATTATAGTACTATTGTCTGACTGACAAATCCCTCTGTATGTAAAGTCATATAAGTCCATTTTAGTAGATGATATAAATCACTTGACTTCTATAGATATGACGCATACAATGATAATAGTAACTTTGTTACAGATACACAATTTTAACTTCTCTTTTAAGAAAGCAGTAAATACTTTTCACTTGTGGAAAACTCTAAACCGACAAAATATCTACCGTTTTGCGTTGTGGAAACTCTTTGCACCGTTATTTTTATGCCCCACCTACGATAGTAGAGGGGCATTATGTTTTCTGGTCTGTGCGTCCGTTCGTTCGTTCGTCCGTCTGTCCCGCTTCAGGTTAAAGTTTTTGGTCAAGGTAGTTTTTGATGAAGTTGAAGTCCAATCGACTTCAAACTTGGTACACATGTTCCCTATGATATGATCTTTCTAATTTTAATGCCAAATTTTACCCTAATTTCACGGTCCACTGAACATAGAAAATGATGTGCGAGTGGGGCATTCGTGTACTGAGGACACATTCTTGTTTCTAAGAGGGCAATCAATCAATCAATCGTGTGATTCTTTTCTTCTATTCCTAGCTCGAAAATTAGTTCTGCTGCTGTGGAGATACTAGGTAGATCATCAAGTGATAATGTCAGCAAGAGACAGAACTGATATCATTAGCATTGATATGTGTTCGATACCTATCTTTCTGCTACGAAAGCAGTAATACACCTGCTTTAATTAACCAGTAAATGGTTTACCTGGTGTATTTTTTTGTAAATTTACACTCCCTTATTTCTTGGTTTACATTTACAGACTTTTCTTCTGTTTTTATTTTGATAATTCATCTGGTTTTCTTTTCAAACATTGCTTTGGCAGTTCAAACTATTTTCTGTAAAATGTTTCCAATTTTGATTTATCGCAATCCTTCATCGACAGTTTTATTTCATTAATAACTTTTTTTACTTTGCCATGAATACTAATACTGGTCATTAACTAGCAACAATCATGTCTCGATAAAACATTGGTATTCTAAAGCAATCTTTCCTTTTTGAAATAATAAAAATTAGAAACAAGCTGCACAAAGATTTGTGTTGTTTATTGTGTTTAGAAAATACTGCATAGTGTATTGCCATTCAGCATCAAAAAGCGTATAAAAAATCTTCAGTCTAAAAACTCATAATTTTAAATATATATCATGATATCTAAAACGTTCATCAATCGTGTCTTGTATTAATGTCTATAGATGTTCAAATGTGATCCATTGTTCAATAAAAAAAATTAAACATCTTCTTGATTGTTTTTGAAGCCTGTTGTGCAATTGTACACGCTAATATTGTTTCTATAACCAGAGAAACAACAATGATGATGTCACAGTAGTTGCAACCAATTACGTCAAGTGTCGCTGTTTCAAATATAAAACTAGCATTTTAATTTTACAAATAATATCTTTCCTGTTCAAATCATCATACAGTAACTTATTTTTGCCTAAATAAAAGCTAATACCTATTAACAGTCTTCATAGTTTTCCCGCCCTATTTGCGGTATGTAATGTAGTATCATTAGAGTGCTGACACATAAAAACGGTTTCATCACTTTCTGGGAAACTAATACTTTCAATATTTAATTCATAACGAACAAACCACTGCAATGGTTCAGCAGAAAGCACATATACTACTGAATGTGTGTATAACAAATTTATCCAATATGTAAATCTATTTCAAAATACATACTCCCGTAAATATTTATGTCGCACTTTAATGATGCTTTCTCCTTTTCCATCTTACGATTATATCGTTCAATTTCTACAAGATCAAGTACATATCTTAACTGCAATACATCTACCAAGTATACAACATGACCAACAATCTGACACTAGCCAGACAACAGTATTAGCTCGTTAACTGGATTTTTGTGACAAAAATGTCGGTTATTGATTTGGGGATGTACGGCGGGCGGCCGGGCAGTCGGGCGGGCGGCAATCAAATGTTGTCCGTGCATTAACTCATGAACCGTTCAACCAAAGCTTTTAAATTTTTAATATGTTGTTACTGACAACTAAATGAAGGTCAAGTTCAATAATGGCGATTTTGACTTTTATCGTTCAGGAGTTATGGTTCTTAAAAGATTGAAAAATGGAGTTTCCAGTCGTGTCCGTGCATTTACGCATGAACTGTTCTACCAAAGCTTCCCAAATTTTAATATGTTGTTACTGATGACAAAATGGAGGTCAAGTTAAATAATGACGATTTTGACTTTTACCGTTCAGGAGTTATGGTTCTTGAAAGATTGAAAAATGGAGTTTCCAGTCGTGTCCGTGCCTTTTCTCATGAACCATTCAACCAAAGCTTTTGAAATTTTTATATGTTGTCACTGATGACAAAATAGAGGTCAAGTTCAATAATGACGATTTTGACTTTTACCGTTCAGGTGTTATGGTTCTTGAAGGATTGTAAAATGGCGTTTCCATTCACGTTGTTGCATTTACTCATGAACCATTCAATCTAAGCTTCTCAAATTTTAATATGTTGATACTGATGACAAAATGGAGGTCAAATTTGATATTGACGATTTTCACTTTCACCATTCATCAGTAATGGTTCTTGTGATATTGCCAGGACACAAATAAATATTAATAAATCCGGTTTGCTGTCGTTGTGACAGCCTCTTGTTTTTATGTATGTTGGCGTTTGTGTTTGTTGCACTTCAGTGTTTCTGTTGTTCCTTTTTTGTAGTTGATGTCTTCCCTTGGTTTTAGTTGGTTACCAGTTTTTTTTTCTTTCCATCGATAAATGACTTTTGATCAGCGGTATACTACCGTTGCCTTTATTTAACGAATAACATCCAGTTGAGACATAAGACACATTATAAAAAAAAATAGATAATTGTACTTCAATTTATTGGACATAAAAAATTGTTCAAGATTGATTTGTGACTAAAAAGCTCTTTCATAAAATCCTTCCCTCATTAACTGGAATTTCCAAAGTTCACTTGCAGCGTTATATTGGTGCTACATCCGTCTACTTAGAAGGTAAACGGTACAGTGATTGTTTGTAGTTTTGGACAGTATTTCCTTGGTATTGATGATTTACTGCTGATCGTCTAATTTTCCTTGCTCTTCATCTTGATTTTTGTTTGTTTGTATTCATGAACAGTTTTACGTTTGTAGTCTGTTTTTTTTGGATTTCAGTTGCTCATCCTTACCATCCTCTTACAACCAAGTAGAAGCTGTGGCGCTAAGCGAGTGGTTCGACCTGAAGCTCTGTAGTACAGCTTCTTTGCATAGTCTTGCGATTTTTGCAGCCAGTATATGCACTCCTACAGGCAAAACAGCAAAGCAAACCTTTCCAGTCGATTTTGGTGCGAGTTTACAATACAAAACACTCAATAATAACATTCAAGTATAATTCAATGACTTACTTTTCTTTTACCTCATTTTTATTATATACTTCCAAGTCAGAAGCCTGTAGTTCAATATTGGTTGTTGTTGGTTCATTTCTGTCATATTTGTTTTTCGTAAATAGTTTTGTTATAAATTAGGCCTTTAGTTTTTTAATTAAATAGAAAAAAAATCCTGTCGAGTCTTTTATAGCCGACTAAACGGGTTAGAATTTTCTCGTGGTAAATGCCATCTCATTGTTTTCATCACTAACTTACATCAACTTTATTTGAACAGTGGATAATTGAGGTCTCATTAGCTATCATTCCACATTTCGTTATTCTTCTTGTGTAGGCCAAGTGCTCTTTTCAAGCTGCTACAAATTGTGAAAAATGGAACAATTTGTTCCCAAGTTGAGATTTTTCATAATAGAGTTATACCTACCAGTGAAAATTGACATTTTATTAAATACGAATATAATTCGCGTTAACTAGTTCTCATCGCAAACATCTAGGTGATCTAGAAATAAAAACATCCGTAGGATGTCCGATCATCCTACCTGTGTTATACACCCATATACAGGTAAATATACAGGTTTTCTCATCAGTTTTGGTTTTTTTCATGTTCCTTCAATCTACACATATGTAGAAATTCATCTAGGGGATGGTGGTGGCCCCTTCAATGGTAGGTATAACTCTATTAGTATGAAATTCAAAACAGTGTAGCTGTGGCCATTGATTGACCCATCAAAATCATCCATTGACTGGGACAATTTACGTGAACGTTTGTCTGTAACAACCACTGTTCATGACGTACCTACGATAGACATTTAAACTGTGGGGTCAACAAAGGTTTCTTAACGCCTTTAATTATAAAATAATTCGAAAAATTAATCAGGAATAACCTTTGTGTTTTGATTTATATAATTGATATAAATCAAAATATCGTGTTATTTCTGATTAATTTTTCGAATTACTTCATTTAGGTGTTGAGAACCTTTGGTGACCCCATAGTTTAAGTGTCTTTAAAAAGTACATAGTGAGCATTGGTCGTTACATACAAACGTTCACCTAAATTGTCCCAGTCAATGAATGATTTTAATGTGTCAATCAATGGCCACAGCTACACTGTTTTGAATTTCATACTATTAAAAATCTCTTCTGGGAACAAATTGTTCCATTTTTAATAATATTCATTATACCTACCAGTGAAAATTGACATATGAATTTCATCTCTATAAGAAAAAAAACACAAACAAATATCTTTGGAATAGGATAAAATACTACCACCATAAAAAAAAACACTATTTACATCTATATACAGCTACATGTTATACTGCAAATACAAATAAAATATCTTATTAATAAATGAATTTGTATGCTTACATCCTATTCTAAAACTTTAGTAGCATATAAATCTCGCAAATAAAACTTTGCAAATGTTGGTTCAACTGCCCAGTCGGCAGAATCTAAAATTGATTTGAAAGAAGTTCCCTTGTACAAAGCCCAACTTGGAGCTATAGCACATGTGGAATGTGCATTTACTTTCATATTGTCATCATTATAAGCTATTCTAATAGCCTGTACAATCCAACTTGAAATAGTTGCTGTTGATATCGGTTTGTGCGGTTCATTCATTCCGAGAAAAAGCTTAATTCTTTCTGATTCACTCAACTTTCCCGAAAATTCTTAGTTTTATCAAAATAAACCGAAATAGCTCTTTTTTGATCTATTAAAGCTTTCTCTGGGAACAAATATTTTTTCTCCAAAATGTATTTGTCTATCTTGCTTGGCTAAGCCATGTCTTACAAAAGTAATACCCTTATTCTGAACTCTCATTGACTTGTCATCAATACGGAGATTTTGCAAATCACTACATCTTCTGAATGTAGTTATGGCAACTAAAAACACTGTTTTAAAGTTACATGCTTTAAATTAACTTCCTGCATAGACTCAAAAAGTTTCTTCTCAATAGCCTGTAATAATAATTCTAAGTTCCATCCAGCCAGAATTCTAACTTTTGGAGGTCTAGAATAAAAGACACCTTTAATAATTCTAACTATGTTAGGGTGTTGGGCGACAGGAAAATTTTACACTGGCGGTAACACTGCAGATAACATTGATCGATAACCTACTATTGTCCTATATTGCAAACCAGAATGAAACAAATATGCCAAAAAATGGGCAATCTGATTAAAATTTGCTGAATATGGATCAATTTGTCTCTCACCACACCAGCTAGTAAACTTTTCTAATTTTGAGGAATAGTCCTTTTTTGTACCATCTCGCCATGAAGCTGAGAGCAATGTTCTTGCTGATTGAGGAAACGTCTGTCGAAAGAAGCCAAGCTGACAGATTTAATATTTCTGGATTTGAATGAAACATTTTCATTTTGGACTGAGACAACAAATTGTCCATTACTGGTAGTCTTATTGGGCAAGCTATCAGTAACTGTAAAATCTCGTTGTACCAGTGTCTGCTTGGCAACTGAGGCGCAATCAAGATAATCTGACAGTGGAACTGCCTCATATATTGCAATATCCTTGGAATCAGACAAATTGGGGGAAACACATACGCGTACATGTTCTCCCAAGGAATTGTTAGAGCATCCGGCCAAACATGGAGATGAGGTATCCAAGTGCAAAAGATTTCTGTCTGGCGATTTTCCCATGATGCAAACAAATCTATCAATGGGGTTCCTCATATCTGAAAAATCTGCTGCACCATTGACTTGTTCAGAGACCATTCTGTCGGACAAACCTTTTCCCGACTCAAATGATCTGCTAAAACGTTCTTCTTGCCATAATATAGGCTGCTTTCAAACTATGTTATTTTGAATTGCTATCTGCCATAGTTCCAAAGTCAGGTGACATACATTTGGTGACTTCGTTCCCCCTTGACGTTTTATGTATTGTACTACGTTTGTGTTGTCGCTGCTTATCAGACAACATTTTCCCTTCAAAATTATCAGAAAATGCTGTACTGTCAAAGTTACAGCTTTCATTTCCAAACAATTTATGTGCCAAAGTTTCTGTTCGGAGTTCCAAACTCCCTAAAAAATCTGTTTTCCCATATGACACCCATAACCTTTCTGTCGTTATAGTCACATTGATTTTCGACAGTTGCAAATATCGGTCTTTCAGTCTGTTGGCTGAATTTTTCCACCATAAAAGATGAGAATTTAGATGTTGTGTCAATGAAACATGTGCCAACATATTTTTGCTGACTGGCCTCCAAAAACTTTACAAATGAAGTTGGGTGTGTCTCATAAACAGACGAGTATTGAGAATCAATTCGATACATGATGCCATCATCCCCAAAATTTTCAAAAAATCTAGGGCCAAATTCTGACCTGAAAGCATTTTTTCTAGTAATATCTGTGATTTCTCTATCCTTTCCATTATTGGATAAACTAAGCCCATGTCTAAATGAAAAACTCTCCCCCAAGTATGTTATCACTTGACTTGGAACTAGGCTCGATTTTTCTGTGTTTATCATAAAGCCTAGTGAAACCAACAGATTGAGACATTTTAGGCGATCCTGAACTAATTGCTGTTGGTCCTAGTTGACTATCAACCAATCGTCTAAATATACTGACATTCTGATAGTTTGAGTTCTCAGATATGCAGCTACTACTGACACCCGTTTTGTAAAAATTCGAGGAGCACATGTTGGTCCAAAGAACATTGCTTTCCATTGATAACATTGATTTGCTATGCAAAACCTTATGGATTGCCAACGGGGTCAAAATTCTTACTTCGTTAATGTCGATAATGTGTATATTGATGATTAATTTTGTAACATGTCGATTCGTAAATTGTCAATTTGTGTGTTGCTGTTTTGTAACTTGTCGATTCATAAATTGTCAATTTGTATATCAATTCTTTGTAACTTGTCGACTCGTTAAATGTCAATTTGTGAAATGTCATCGTTGTATTATGCTTACGATCATTATGACGAAAGATGGCGCTCGGTTTCTTCTTCGGTGTAAAAGCCTCATGTAAATAGCAGCACCGCCATATAGAATATATACAAAAGTAATTTAAATCAATTATGTACAGCACTTACATATAAAAGAAAACAAACAGATAAATACATTGTTTGTTTTATATGACATGTATACCAGGGACTCGGTTTTATATAGACCTGACCTCGAATAAAAATGTTTGTTTACTGATCACCAAACCTGGGATGGAGTGTGTCACTTCCTGTATTAAGGTATATATGGATGTGTCGCTGGAACGGGCTTCCTTATCAACTTCGCAAATATATTACTGTCACTTGGCAGGAAATTTCTTAATATTTAACCGGGTCGAAATAAGACAAGTACATGAAACATAAGACGGTGTTGGCAAATTTATACTAATATTGTCCTGGGCCGCAAATTTTGGACTAAATGTATAATGGGAGAAATGGTTTGACACCCATAATTTTTAAAATTATAATCTCATTATGAAAATTAAGAAAAGAATGTGATTATCTAATGATGTTTTAATACAAGAAGCAAATGGAGGAAAACTCTTTATTTGTTTGGCTCCTGAGTAATGAAGATACAATATGTTTCATTATATATTCTTATTCTTCTCCTTCAGGAAGTCCACCCTATCTGCAGGGTCACTGCATTTTAAAAAAATTAACGAAGAGACAAGTTACAAAACATCAATATACAAATTGACAAAGCACACTGTTACAAGTTGCAAGTTGACAAGTTACGAAGTAAGAATTTTGACCCCGTTGGCTTTCCATAAAATCTCATGTACGGACGATGTTTCTGAAATATTGGTACATGGAAATATGCATCGCTCAGATCTATTGAAATTGCCCAATCTTTTGGTTTCACTATATTTATGACATTGCTCATTGTGTCCATTTTGAAATGACTTTATTTAGATGTGCATTTAATGGTTTTAAATTTGTCACAGGTCTCATTTTCCCGTTTTTCTTTGGTACCAAAAATAGTGTACTGTAAAAACCTGTGAGATTCCGGAAAAAATAATTTTCGATAGCATCCTTTTCTAATAAAGAATTTATTTCTGCATAAAATATATCTGCGTTTTGTGAGATATAATGGTTTTCATGACGCCTGTCCATGCAGGTCTTTGAAGAAATTCCAATTTGTAACCTTCCTCTATTATAGAAAGTACCCACTGATCTGTTGTTATCATTTTCCAATTTTGAAGAAAATATTTTAGACGCCCCTCCCCCCCCCCCCCTACCGGAATCTCTGTACACATCATTAAACATGAGCCTACCTTTGAGTCAACTGTTGTTCTTTCTGGGGATCCGAAAAGACCCCAGCTACTCTGACCAATCTTGTTTGTCTTGTCCTGATTTGACTATTTGGCAGGACCCTTATATATTCGTCCCCGAGGGTATTATCAGCCCAGTAGTCAACATTGCGGTGTTGACATGAATATCAATAATGTGGTAATTTTTTTCATAAATTTCCTGTTTACAAAATTTAGAATTTTTCGAAAAACTAAGAATTTTCTTATCCCAGGCATGGATTACCTTAGACGTATTTGGCACAACTTTTTGGAATTTTAGATCCTCAATGCTCTTCAACTTTATACTTGTTTGGCTATTTTGATATGAGCGTCACTGATGAGTCTCATGTAGACGAAACGCGCGTCTGGCGTGCTAAATTATAATCCTGGTACCTTTGATAACCAATTATAGCCTTGATTGTCTCTTTGTGGCTGTCTCCCACTATTTGATGTCTTAGGCACATTGAACCTATTGTTATTTAAGCCTCTAGCCTTACTGGCATTAACAGTATTATGCTCAACATTGAACTTGGGTTTCTTATTTTGCCAATCTCTGTCACAATCTGCCCTTTTTTTCCTACCCTGACCTAGTCCAAGTAATAAATCATTTAACTGATCATTTTGTTTCTTGAGCTTTAAATTTCAAGGCATGACTTAAGACCATTCCCAAAATCACCTTCACCTGTTAGAGGCAAATATTGTGTTTTGTTTTTAATATCAGAAAAATTCACAAGACCTGAATCATGTGATGCAACCTTACGTCTGACTAAATGAAAAAATGAACCAGTCCTACTCGACTAATCCAAAGACTTTGTGGACATTGCGAACAAATCTTTCACAATTTGACAACATGATTCTTTCTCCTTGTGTTCTAAAGACGGATGATTTTCAAGCTTTCCAAACAGAGTATCCATTGTCTGTTGCATATACATGCCCGAAATCACATTCATTCGAGACGTCATTTACCCTTGAAATGAAATTTTCTCAACCTTTTTAAAGGCGGTGTATATTATTGCCTATGGCCAGTATCCTACGACTTTACTGCCTTTGGTCCATGGTTCTTTCTCATCACTGACTCTAGCAAGTCGTCCAAACTAGGACCTTGCAAGAACTCTTCATCACTACCATGTACAGGAAAACAACTCCTGTATTCCTCTCTATAAGCGGAAAGGTTCTCTGGGTGCTGACACCCCCAGGAATTTTCCATAATAGTGACCTGTGCCTGAACCATAATCAACCCAACACTCCCTTAATCCTTGTTTGAGGCAACATCCTCACTAAACAAATCTGATAAAACAGTATGTTAAGTGAGATAATTTGAGCTTAACTCAACATTTTTGTTTGCATCATTTGAACCAGATTTTAATTGTACATGTTTCATAAATATTTCACCTTTTTTAGCAACACTACTGTTGACTGTTCAATTCTAATTTCGCTCTGATTATCTGACTCATTGTCAGAGCGAATATCACCTAGTATATCCCTTTCTATCGGGTTTACATGTATAGAAATTTCCGACCTTGCGTCGAAATCTATATTCCTAGATATTCTAGGAGTACCCAAATCCTCGTCTATATTCGAAACTAGTGGAATAATGGGTCTAAGGGTGTCAAATCTGAGCAAACCTTGTGTATCTCTATTCTGACCCCTTGAATCTGAATTAGTTTCAGATCTGGGCTTTCCTTGTGTATACCTATTCTGAACTACACTATCGTTCTTAATGCCCCTTTAACATTGGCCAACGATTGCATCATGTTAAATAAAGTCTCAAACTTATTATCAAATTGTCTTGCAAACCTTAAAGTTTTTTGTCATACTCCTGTTGCAAAACAGATGACTTTGACGGCTTTTTCTTAGCCTTACCAGTGGGTTTGGTTCTGGACATATCTTTCTCATTTGCCGGTATAAAAGATGGCGTATCTTTGTTTACCTGAACCTCCGAATTCTCGAGATCGGATTCCATACTCAAATAAATTTAAATTTTCTATTTAAACGATATAGTTATAATACTATGTTATTTAAAGAGGTCTTCAATAGAATAAAACTAAATTTCTAATTTGGTTGAAAACTTTGCAGCGACGAGAACATCTGTTCGCTAGCTCGCAAAAATTAAAACTGATGAGAATACCTGTATATTTACCTGTATTGGGGTGTATAACACAGGTAGGGTGAACGGACATTCTAGGGATGTTTTTTGTTTCTAGTTCTAGATCACCTAGATGTTTGCGATGAGAACTAGTTAACGCGAATTATATTCTAATTTAATAAATGTCAATTTTCACTGGTAGGTATAAAGAGTATTATTAAAAATTTATTCAAGAAAAAATGCTTTTTTTCGTAAATAGAAAGATATCTAACGGGTAAGATTTCAAGGTTAACTTTCGACAATGAAAATAAGAACACTGGCAATTTGCTTTGTCCCCCCCCTCCCCCCCCCCCCCCAAAAAAAAAAACCAAACCCCTATCAATGAGATTTGTAATCATTTTTAACATTTTACAATACATCTGTCAGGATTGTCTTTGTTTTCAGACAAAACCACTTTTTGCTTGCATTTCCAAGATTTCAGTCCGCCTTGGTTTGACTTCGAAACACCTTCCCTGTATACAAATAAGTTGTCACTATTTGTATCCTTGTGCTCTGACATTTTACTTTTTTCGATCTGAGAACTAGATGTTCCTTTCCAGCACGAAGACCCCAAAAAGACCGATATAAATACAGGGTTGTATTAAAAGTTTGTTTGGCGCAGTAGCATTTCCAAGAACTCCATTCTCCCATAGCATGTTTTCTTCGTGGTAAGTAATTGCCCTTGCTTTTTCTTGTCAGTTCCTTAACCGGATCTCGCTCGTTCTTTCATAATGTGATCGTGTGTATTCTTCATTTAGAATTTGAAATACTTTTCCTTTGCCTCTAAATATAATTTGTTAATTAAAATTTCATAATGGGTTTAACCTAGATATTCTTCTTCGTTTTCGTTTTTAGTCTAAAAAATGAATTATTCCTTTATCATCATTTCTAGATCTGGTAATAATGCTTATATCAAGACTGAGATCGGCAGCCATGGCATTCGCATTTCTTTGTGTTTTCCATGAGTTGAAAAGGTTATACATGTATGCACATTTAATTTTTTTTAAACTCTCGGCTAAACTGACATATAATAATTTTGAAGGCGATAGAGGTTTTCATGATAAAATTAAATTATATAAGCCAATATATTCATCTTATCAGTTATATTAATTATTTATTTTATATTACACATTTTATATTCAAATTTCAATTTGTAGTGATAGTGTTTTTCTTTTTTGTCGATTATATTACTAGCTATATTTAAATGATAACTACTCTACTATTACATCTACGTTGTTCCAAAAATGTTAATCATGTGTATATGATACTTAAACGAGGACTTTTATATCGTATCTGTAATAAATAAATGAATGGATCATATTGGTTAGTTCGATTTTATATATTACACGATTAATATTTTGAATATAATAATCATCCTAATTTATTTCAAAATTTATGTGAACGTTCTAAGGTAAAAAAAAAATGAAAAATGACTAAACTGACTTTACATTTTGACCAGAGCTTGGTGGTCTATCTGTTCAATAGATGTTGTAAAGATCTGTTGGGAAGTATTCAAACGAACATGAATTGCTGTCAAGCCAACTTTCAGTACCAATGATGATATCTGGTTTTGCAGTCTGTCAATTGTAAAAATTCTGGATTTTTTTTTTTTTATTTCAAATGGAAAGTAATGTTTAGAACTCTTACAGGTTTTCTGTTTTTATTTGCAATGCGCTCTATTTTTTTTATTTTTTTATTTTTTTTGTACATTTTTAAGGTATTAGTTTGGATGTATCTTTTGAAGCAACTGGGCTCCCCAATACCGAGTTATCATTCAATATGTCATGAAGATTTGATATTTAAATGGTCGAGTGGTTAAACAGATTAGTTGAGCAGTTTGGCATACCACATTGTCTGCATTCCCAGCTGATGTTACTGGCATTCATAAAGCCATATAGGTGAGACGACATATCTTTACAATCAATGTGATACCAAACTTCACAACTGTGACACCAAAGTGCTTTATGTTTCCATGTAACAGCCTTTTGACATGTTTCACATGGCCACCGTGGGGTCCTATTATCTGGGTTTGTCTCTGCCTTTGTCAAAGGCATTTGCAATTAGCAAGATGATCAAGTATGACTGCACATGTTGCGGAGTTTTTAATTTCAATGCTTGCAATATCTGGACTGAATTTGGCCTACCCGAACTACTTTATTGGAGTGCAAATACACTCTTGATGGAAAAGTGATTAGATGGGATTTGTAATAATATATTGTAAGCAAGTGGTCTAGTATGTGGCATATTATCTTAGCACCAAGAATATCAAATAGTGAGAATAAGACAGGTAGTATGATATAACAATATTTTAGTATCATGTATGATCGTGCATGGTACATTGTTGTATAACAAATGCTTTACTACGGTTAAATACATGTGCCTGAGATCAGAAGTGTGGAAAGAGGGTACATCAGTTGTTAGTAGAGTGTACACGTTACATAGTAACATTATGAGAACTGAAGTTTAAAATGTCATCTCCCGGAAATAAAATCACTAATAAAATAAATTATTTATACATATTAAAACTCATTAAATAATACTTTGAAAATATGAAACTTGATAGAAATTTATGTTAAATCATTTATTATCACAAAATGTGGAACTGTGGCATTGAATTTTGCACTGTTTTTTTTTCCAAATTTGAAAATTCCTTGACCTAATAATGAATGCCAATATTTTTTCAACTTCTGGTGTCCCTAGTCCGTTTTGCTTCTGGCTATCATAGTGTTTGCCTGCTTTCATAGCTGCAGAACGATTGCGAACTCTGTTGAAATCAATCTTCAATTTGGACATTACTCCTCCGAACCATAACCCTCTCCACTAACAGTAGTTCCACATATAGTTAGATAAAAAGCGACCTCTGAAGCACATCTTTACGCAAGAGTTTTTATGTTACAAAATTGTGTAAGGTAATCTTGGAACACCATAAGAAATTAATAGTTTCCATCTGGGTTTGATTGAAATCCATCGAATCAATTGTCCTCTACTTTTAAAGTCTTCAGATAAAATTGGCTTCACTACTACTCCTTTCCCTATATGTTTTTTTTAATATTAAAATTTTCTTAAAGTAAAAGAAATAGTTCAATAGCATTACGGGTAACCATTTTTAAGTTGTTTAATAGTGCGGTCTCTACCTATGCCTTGTTTCTTTATGTGCTTTTTTCCAAAATACCAGAGTACCTTTAGGGAGACATAAATATTAAATTGTTTCTCATCATTCTCATCTCATTGAAAACATGTCAAAACCTCCAATGGTGAAAATGTCATACCTTTAAATTGTAGAAATCCTTTGTGACCTTCTTTTCTGGTAATACCAAAAGATTAATCCTTGTCAGAAGAACATGGTACCTTATTTTTAGGGTATATGTTCCTTGTTTTCCCTGATTCGAAAGTTAGACCGCAAAGATTCAAGAATGTCCTCAATAGACATATTGTCACTTAATGCTTATAATCCAGACAAAGAAGTGAAAAAGACATGATAGCCTGGGGGTATTTAACAAAAAGATTAACAAAAATAATATACTTATCCAATAAAAAAATTGGGAAAATGGTCCGAGTCAAAAAATCATCTTAATTTTGCTTACCTTTGACCAGTTTAAACCAGCTCGACTTGTGAAGTGTAAACATTTTCAAATATTTATCATTAATATTGTATATAGAATCTCACCCCATTGTTGGATACAATCACCTTTTTTTTAAATCTTTTTTATTTTTTGTAATACTACAAAAAAGTATCAGTTAATTCTGTTATGAATATAAAAAATAATAAAATTTGTAGATCTGTCAAAAGAATGTATATTAATATTATGAAGATAATCAAGAAGCTACTTTATATCAAGAATAAATCACCGAATATACAAAAATTTCCAGAGTTCACTTATTGCCTAAAATTACGTTCGGCAATAGGTTGAATAATCATGATCAGATTTCAGGATATAAGCTTAATTTTAATAGTATTTATTAATGAAAAATTACAAGAATACAATGTTACATAAAGTTCAAATATGGGATTCGGAAACAAGTTTGGAAAAACTTTTAATAATCCGTCTCCCTAAAAAAAAAAATAACATCTATTTAACAAACAATAGTACTTGCCAACAGTATATTCAGTTTGTGGTAGCATATGATCAATTGAATAAATACACACACGCACACAGAAAAATACAACAAATAAAATAAATTAAAAAAAGAAGAATGTGGAAACAAAAAAAAAGGAAACAGTCAACTCTTATTTACTTTTCTGATAGACAGTCACTGGAACCAACAAACATGTCCGATTATAGTCAATTACGCCTGGCAATCCACTTGATTTTACAACAAATTATATATATAATATAAACATATATAGAGTCTATAAGAATGTATATACAAGTCCAAATTAAAAACTACGTTCAAACCTATAATTGCGTTGGATAAAAACCTCAATTTTTATACGTGTGCATGTAAAACAAATTTCGTTGTAGAAGGGTCTAAATACAGCACAAACAACATTTTCCAAAAGACCGAAAAAGTGAAAAAGTATTTTTTAACAAATCGCATTTGACTAACAGGTCGAACAACTGATGTTCTATAACCCTGCTGACTGCCGTTGGCGATGGCCAAATAAAATTGATCACAAGATGTAACAAAATGGATCTTAATATAAATTTAATACTAAACAGAAAACAATAAACTTGTGGCCAAGATGTTATGCCACAATCATGAGGTGTCAATAATTTTAGTACATAAAGGCAACAGTAGTTTACCGCTGTTCAAAACTCATAAATCCAGGGACAAAAAACAAAATCGGGGTAACAAACTAAAACCGAGGGAAACGCATTAAATATAAGAGGAGAACAACGACATAACACCGAAACGTAACACACACACCAGATCCGGATTTCGACAATAAATGTCTCTTCAGTGATGTTAGGGATCGAAACGGTATTTGGAAGGCCATATAATTTACCCTCAATTTTAGACAGACTCTTGAATTTAAAAAAAAGAGTCAATATAGGATGAACGGATCATATTAACCGGAGGGAAGATATGATACAAGCCCAAACGAAAGAATATAAACAGGTCTTAGTTGAAAACTACGTTCAAACCTATGATTGCGTCGGATAAAAACTGCAATTTTTATACGTGTGCATGTGAAACAAATTTCGTTGTAGAAGGGTCTAAATACAGCACAAACAACATTTTCCAAAAGACCAAAAAAGTGAAAAAGTATTTTTTAACAAATCGCATTTGACTAACAGGTCGAACAAATGATGTTCTATAACCCTGCTGACTGCCATTGGCGATGGCCAAATAAAATTGATCACAAGATGTTACAAAATGGATCTTAATATAAATTTAATACTAAACAGAAAACATTAAACTTGTGGCCAAGATGTTATGCCACAAACATGAGGTGTCAATATTTTTAGTACAACAGATTCGGATTTCGACAATAAATGTCTCTTCAGTGATGTTAGGGATCGAAACGGTATTTGGAAGGCCATATAATTTACCCTCAATTTTAGACAGACTCTTAAGTTTAAAAAAAAAAGAGTCAATATAGGATGAATGGATATATAAATATATATATCAGTACGTCTGAACCAGTGACAACTCTACAACAGATTAATCCATCGGATCACCAGCAGTGATGGTGATGCATGGCTGTGTACAACTCGTCTGAACATCAACCCAACAATGTTAGATCTAATATTTGCATTCGCAAATTTTTTGTTCTTCCATCGCCGGGATTCTAACCCATTTGTATAAATTATAATTTGTACAAGAAAATTGTACAAATTATAATTTGTATTTTGACTTTGTACAAATTATAATTTGTATTTTGACTTTAAAATCAAAACCAAAAAACAAAAAGTGCTTGTACAAATTACAATTCGTTCAAAATAAGGCTTAATTTCACTTACAACTTGTACAATAATTTATCATATTATAAATTGAACTCCTGTTCACTTGTCTTTCATATGGTCATTAACAAAGGTAAAAGTTAGCGTTCAAAAAATGGCTAGTATTGTTGATCAACAGGATAAATTCTGCAATTTGCTGAGAATAACACATTTAAGCACAACAATATTTATACTAGGGACAAATTGAATGAGTTAATTTCTAAAGTAAAAAATGCAAAATAGGAATTGAAACAAAGTGACCAAGACAGACATTTGCTAAAAAAAAATATGATGTTATTGAAGTTGCAGGTATTGAAAAGCTCATAAAAAAGGAAGAAATGGTAAGTTTTGTTTTGTTTTAAATGACAAATATAGAAGAGGGTCTGAAAACAAAAATCTATCCGGAATCCTGGAATTTTAATTGATTGATTGATTGATTGATTGATTGATTGATTGATTAATTGATTGTTGTGCATTAGACGGGAAGCAATACGCATATTTGCAACCAACTGTGAACAATGTATCTTGTAACGAAAACGTACTGACATATCAAAACTTGTTGTCAAACCTGTAATGTCTGCTGATTTCAACTGTAGAGGGCAGGTTGACCTTGTAGACCTTCAATCTGTCCCATGAATTTAAATGGATAATGCACTATCCAGATCATCATACCAAATTTAGCGTGCTTAGAGCTCTGAAATCTACGAGAGCTGCTGATGTTGCGTATCAATTACTCGAAATTAATTTTTCTTTGGTGCACCCCACATCCTCCAAAGCGATAATGGGAGATAGTTCACTGTACATATAATTACTGAACTGAATTCATTATGGTCAGAATTGGTAATAGTTCATGGGCGACCAAGACATCCCCAAAGTCAAGTGTCTGTAGAAAGAGCAAATGCAGACATTAAAAAAATCCTCATATCATGGATGAATGACAATGACACACAACAGTGGTCTGAAGGTTCGCGCTTTGTGCAATTTCAGAAAAATAAATAATATCACAGAGTAATTGACCAATCGCCTTATCGTGCTTTGTTTGGTTCTGACCAAAAAATAGGTTTATCTTCATCTTCTTTGCCCAAGGAACTTTTGCCAAATCTTGAAACTGAGGACGATTTGGAAAAAGTGTTTGAAGAGGTTTCAGAGGAGAACAGTTAAACTGAGATTGATGGAATGGATGAAAACACAGATGCTGAATCGTTAGAATCAGAAAGAGAACTTAACGATTCAGGATCAACTAGTACAACTATTGAAGTTGTATCAGAGGAAGTCGAAACCCCAATCATTCGTACAAGAAATTGCGCATTGTCAGGCAAACAAATCCAAGCAGATGTCCTTACAATAAATACAAAACAGAAACTGAGTGAGTTATCTGTTAGAGACAATGTTATTATTCCAATATCACAGCGTGACCGGGCACCGACCGATTTGATGAATATACAAGGTGTTGTTGTAGAAGTAGGAAATTTTGCTATCGTGTAGGAACAATAGCTGGTAATTTATCAGGAGTCTTAAGCAGAAACCAACTAGAATCAATTAGTGACTCTTCTTTGTCCGTTACACAAATTCCAGATTTACAACTTTCCATAAGGAAAAAAAATCAAAAACTGGTGGACAGGGTTATCTATCTCGCAAATGTAAAGGTGGTTGTTACAGTTCGAAGTGTAAATGCAAAAAGCAGGATTTATTGTGTAATTCAAGGTGTCATGGTTCGCTCACCTGTTCCAACAAATAAGAGCATTGTATATTATTGTATAGTATTGTAAATAGAGTTATCAGTGTGTTTCATATTGATTCGTAATTAAAATTGAAATTGTTTTTTATCATTTAATTTGAAACTTATTATATGTATGTAACATAATGTACAAGTTATAAGTGAAATTAAGCCATATTTTGTACAAATTATTATGTGTACATGTAAGTGATAAATTTGTCCTGGTAAAATATGTCTGGGCGGACAAAAATTACTAGTATAAAAAGTCCATGGTTACAGAATTTACTATTATATTTAGTCCGATGTTAGTAATATATGTCCCCAGACATACAGGCACTTTTTGTACAAATAATAATTTGTACAATATTTTTTTCACAAATTATAATTTGTACAATATTTTTTTTTACAAATTATAATTTGTACAATATTTTTATACAAAAATTATATTTTTTTCTAAATCTACCTTTTCACTTACAATAATAGGCGCATAAACATTCATTATATTCTAAATACTGTTATCATATTCAAACTGTAAATTTAATAATCTTTATTTTTTTTATCTTTATATATTTGTTTTACATTTTCAAAAACGTTTGTTTACACTATATGGCAAAACTTTGTCTATTATTTGTCCCATCACTGTGGTAAATATTACCATTATACATTTTTTACATAATTGCAAAATGATAAATGTTTTAAGATGATCCATTCTTATCATGTTTGTCATAAGGCGATGACCGTACTATCTGTTTAACATTATTTGCATTAGGAAAATATTTAGTTTCCTTCTTTTCATTTGTCTTGCCCATCATATGTATCCAGTAAACTTTCTATCTGATGTGAGCTCAGACTGTTTGCCGATGACATTATCATGTACAAAACCATCAAATCTCAAAGTGACTGTGTGATGCACTATAGTTAGATTTAAATGCAGCTGCTAGGTGGGAACAAATCTGGTTGAATACTTTCTTGTATGTCAGTAACTGAGGCCCGAACAGCCGAAATGTTTGTCTGTATCTCCAATTCCAGTTCTTGTGAAATCAATACAAGAAAAGGAATAAACTTTGATAGAAAAATCTAAATTTTCATATTCTTTTGAATTACAATCTTTTCCATTTTAAGATGCTTTCCTTATTTTTATGTACAATAGCTTCAGTTTGAATCTGTAAAGAATTATGCTGGTTTGATTTCATGTACAATATTGTGTTTTTTACAACTTAATTTCGTTCATTTGAAATCGTTTGATAATCACAAGTACCTTGACTGTCTTTCTTTTCATCTTTTTTTATCATCCATTTACCACCATGTCTAAATCTGACGCACCAGCCTTAAAAACATCACCATTTATATAACTCTTCAAACCATTCACCACATTACCATCCTCGTCACAACTGATTCTATTTATGTTGAAAATAGTAGCATTCTCATCATCATCGACTATCTTCTTAATTTCATCATCTATATTATCTACAATCATTAACTGTTCATTACCATCAACACTAACGTCGACGATGTTAACATTTTCTAGTTTTGTCTTTGTTATTTGAGGGCATGATTTCAATTTAAGCATTCTTCACATTTTCATTTACATTTTTCAATTTTCTTTTGCGCTCACTAAAGCCATGATACCACTTGATTTAACAGTTTCTGTCTTTCAATGTGTCATTACTATCTTGATTTTCTTTATAAGCTGGTATTATTCTGCATTGGAACTATAAAGGTTTAGCATTCATCACATGTATATGTTAAGCTAGATCCTTATATATAATCCAGGCTCTCATAAACGTACCCCTTATCATGAAAACCGATAGCAAGAATAATGCGTTAAACAGTCTGTATTTCAACTTTTGTTTATACATATCTACAATTAATGTTAAAGAATACAGTTTTTTTATAAATCACCTTAATATACTGTTTGGTGCGCTCGAATATCAAAGTAACTGAGAAATCAATTAGAAAACGGACAAGTCTTTATGTCAATCACGGAATCAAAAATACGTCTGCTCGGTAAATATATTTCGCTCAATTATACACTATTAAAACCAGGTTTAATCCATCATTGTTTACGTTTGAAAATACCTATAGCAAGTCAGGAATATGACAGTTGTTGTTCATCTCGTTTTGAATTGTTTTATCATTTATTTTCCAATTTGATTAGGGACTTTCCGTTTTAAATTTTCCTCGGAGTCCAGTATTTTTGTGATTTGACTTATCGCTCAACTACCGATTTTGCATGTCAAAACTTAGCATCATAACAAGCAGAGGCACTTCTGATACTAAAATATTGGGTTTTAACCCCCATACAACGGCAGCAAAAACTAAGGGCGTTGTGAATATTATCTCCTACCCCCCCCCCCCCCCCCCCGCCCAAGTTATAATCAAACCTGGGATCCCTAAATTACAATACCAGTGCCCTAACCACTGAGTTATGGACGCTCTTTTTTCAGTTTTGTGAAATTTCTACTCTAAAAGAAATGCTCCTCTTCTCCAAGTAAAATAGGAAGGACCATTTATCGGTTGGGTTCTTTTGCTTGATAAAAAACAAAGACTTGATTCTGAAGGATCACACTTGAGTATTGTATTATTAATTCAGGACTTAATTTGGTTTATCGCTGTTAAATTTGA
Organism: Mytilus edulis; assembly: GCA_019925275.1. Classification (NCBI taxonomy): domain Eukaryota; kingdom Metazoa; phylum Mollusca; class Bivalvia; order Mytilida; family Mytilidae; genus Mytilus; species Mytilus edulis. Next base: position 60,829,454 of record CM034350.1, on the reverse strand, counting down.
ATATTCAATTTATAGGTATCTATCTGAATTTAGTCGAAACAGACAATTTTAGCTTTTTTAACATATTAATTCAATACTTAAATTAGTTTGGTGTATTGCTTTCAAATTTAAGGATCGAATTAATATGAAAAAAAATAAAAGCTTCAGTTATTCAAAAAGATAATTATAAATTGAACATTTAAATTTGACAGCAATAACCAATCATCGTGGTATTTTGTAAGATCAATATATATATTTAAGATAGCTGTAGATTTTTAAAAATCAAAGTTAACTATCTGAATTTAGTCCAAACTTAAAATGCTAGCTTATTTGACCGATCAATTAAATCCGTAAAACTGACAGTATGACACCAAACAAACAACCTGGCATTCTGTAAACCCAATATATAAATGAGATAGCTATAAAATTTTATTAAAACACGAGTTGATTTGATAAAGATATTAAAAAACTTAAAGGTGACTTTCCGAACTAAGTCGAAACTAAAAATTCTAGCTTTTTTGTACCTTTAAATTAAATCCTTAAATTTGAAAGCGAATCACCAAACTACCAAACAATCTAGCATTCTGTAAGATCAATATATAATTGAGATATCTAAGCCGTAAAGTTTGATAAAAATCCAATATGTTTTGAAAAAGTTATTAAAAAAATTTGTAGGTGACTTTTCGGAATTTAGACCAAACTGGCATTTTGCGTTTTTTTACCTATTAATTAAATACTTAAGTTTGACAGCAATTCACATAACTACAAAACAATCCTGCATTCTGTAAGATCAATATATAACTAGATTA
>CM034350.1:60742479-60828566 GCA_019925275.1 Mytilus edulis | reverse complement strand
TAAGCAAATCCTGCTCCACATGTGGCACCCGTCGTGTTGTTTATGTGATAACAAATCCAGTAAATAGTCTAATTCGGTAGGTCACATTCATGAAAGGGAAGGGGATCGTAGTTACGACGTAAGGAACATATCCGATATCATTGTAAAACGGTTATTCCATAACGGTCAACCAAATCGTGATGGCGTTCGTATAATGTACGAAGGGATGATTTCAACTTCACCATTTAGAACTCTTGGTTTAATATCTCCCTTGTGAGCAGCAACTCTCTATCAAGAAAATCATGATAGGAAATGCAAGCACGGAAATATCGTATCAATTCGGAGATATACCCCATATGCAGGTGCTGCTGGAATGTTGCTACTTAGAAATGGAAAGTTCACAATTGGAAAGCTGAAATCATCTCTTTTATAGTAAAGTTTTGTTTTCAACCGACCCTCATAGTCAGTTTCTAGATGAAAGTCAAGATATGAGGCCGACTTAACTGTATCTGTAGTATCCTTTATCTCTAGTTCGATGGGATAGATGCTTTCCACATAGTCACCAAATTTTGAATTATTTAGTGAAAGAACATCATATATATAGCGGAAAGTAGAGTTAAAGGATACGGCTAACTTCTTATCTTTCTTCCTGCATGAAGTCAGCCTCATAATAATAAAGAAACAAGTCGGCAAGTAGAAGGGCACAATTCTTTCCCATTGGAATGCCGACAGTCTGTTAAAAAACATGTCCTCCGAACGTAACAAATATGTTGTCAATCAAGAAATCAAGCATCTTGATAATGTCAGTTTCAAAGAATTTTTTGTTTGAATCAGAGTGATCCTTTACAAAGTAGGATTTATTTCTCCCTAAGACTAGATATTTATATCTACGTTGGCCATTCTTTTTTATGAAGCAAAGCAATACCACCTCTTTCAATTTGTATTTTAGTTTGGAATGTGGAATACTTGTGTAAAGAGTAGAAAAGTCAAATGTTTTGATACTATTACAATATGAAAGAGAGTTAGATTGTATGTACTCTAAAAGATCTTTGGAATGTTCAAGTATCCTTATCTGATTCACACAACCTCTAGAATAGGCAGTTTTACAATAACTTTGGAGCCCATCTTTGATTGATGATAAAATAGATGTTAATAATTTAGAAAGAGGTTTCGTGGAGCACTTGGAAGACCCAACAATATACCGTTGTTTGTAAGGACACTTATGTAGTTTAGGTATCCAATACAGTGATGGAAGATCCAGTTCTTCATCTTTGGTTGAAATTCCAAAGGAACATAGAACAGACCTATGATTATCCAGGATTTCCTCTTTGGTAAGTGTCGTGAGAGTATATGTTGAGTTTCCAAGTGAATTGTCAATACATAATTCGTTTATCAAGCAGTTTATGTAATGAGTTTTACACACAGACACGATGGTGTTTGGGGCTTTATATGCGGGGACAACAACATATTTGTCATGAAGGTAGGATAAGTTTTTTGCAACATTTGGGTCTTTAAAGATCGACGTAGCATGGGCATTGATAGACCCATTCAGTTTCTTAATTCTGACTTGTTTCAACGACCTCACTGCCTTAATCCATTCGGAAAGAGTGTCTACGTCTTCCGTCTCGCACTTAGCCCATTGCCTGACATAGTCCTCGACTGAATCCATCAAAATTTTAAAGTTGTATTTCCAATTGATGGATTTAGGCTCACGATATTTCGGACCTTTCGATAACACATTTCGTAGAGAAGAGTTATTAACAATGTTGAGGTCACCGGTAAAAACGTGGCCAGCCGGATTATATGTGAATCGGGAACAAGCACAAGTGCAATCAGGAGGTTTAGACTTGAAGTCGTCAATATCGAGATCCTGCAAAACGTGTTTGTAATTGAAAATTTTAGTTGCAATAGGTTTGGTATAGGTATAAGAAATGATTGGTACAGACTGGCCTTTGAAATAAGGAGGTATTTTCGATTGAACTAATTTATGATGAAGGATATTGCCTAAGATGACGCCATTGAGACCTTTGTTGTCAAAGGAAATATTAAGGAAAGATCTTTTCTCTTTTTCATCTTTTCCAATGCAGACTGGCTTGAAAAGTCTGTGACTTGCAATATCCGAAATTATAGCTTCAAGTTTGTATTGGTTTGAATGAGGGTTTGTAACAGTGGATTCCAAACATAAATTGAAGAGAGAATGAAGTTTTGAAAGGGGTAATGAATACAGTTTCGTGCGAATGTGATGAATACCTAACGGCTTTTGTATAAATGGCAGCAAGTCATTAACACAGACATAATGCAGAGAAGGTGATGTAAATGACGATGACCGTGACTGCGTCTACGTCGAGGAGTCGAGTTGAAAATTTTCATCACAATAACCGAGTTACACGAAGGACTAGATAGAATACCTATACCATCAATTTTGTCATAATGTGTCGCAGTTCCCAATTGTCTAATCCAGTAGTCCTCTTTTTGTCTACGGAGAGTCGTTTAAAGATTAGGATTGTTAGAGCTATGGTATATATTTTCGAAAAGTCATGCTACATTACTGAAATTTTCACAATTTTAACATTTGAGCTCAATTTTAGACATCTTCCGTCTTAAATGGACGTTGCCGAATTTTTTGTTCATTCATAATATTCAAAAGTAATTTGTATTTGAAGATACATGCAATACATAACATATGTAAAGGTTGCGAGTGAACACGGATTCGGCCACTTTCAGTTTTGACCCCCAAAAAAAATTCAAAAGTGACACATTATGGCATGATTGAAAGATTCTTCATATTTAAGATGGACTTAAGCGTCTGTAATGACTAAATCAGTTCAAATCTTTCACATACACTAATTGAATTAACTGAAGTAGACATTTAAGTGTTTAAAAAGTGTCAACATATTTTCATCAGATGAACCTGAAATTTTGGGGCCAAAATCGGTCCTTACCGGACCTACTCCTTTATCGCTTTGACTATTTAATAAAATATTCAAGTATGCAATCAAATACAACTTCTCGTATACTTATTTTTAAGATTAAAAATTTAAATATAACTATAGCCTATCATATTTCTTATAGTTTCGTGATGTCATACTTGTATTTTTAGACAAGGTATTTACTGAGAAAACAAAGAGAACTTTAATATTGATGCTATCTATAGGTGACCACTTCCTGATTGCGTCATATTAAAACGAAACGGAAATTCAATAGCATATTTGGTTTTATTTAGAACAAAAACGTGACCATGTAGTAAAATAGGGGACTTCTAATATTAGGTTTATTTTGCAAAATCAATTTACCAAGTAGCTGTAATGAAGCGTCAAAGTCTCGTAACATGCAATAATGATTAAATTAAAGATGTTTATTTATTTTTTTAACTTCTAACTGTATGTGAATGTTGAGTGCTATGTAGAACATTATCTATAAATAAAAAAGAAGATAAATGAAAAAAATATATTTTCAAAATTCTGCTTCAAATATAATGTTGTCAGTTCATTAAAAATTGAATATTTTTATTATTGATTCACGTATAGGGTCTTTGCATCGGAACTAAACACATTAATTTAAAAAAAAACAGCTGTTGGCATGACACGGGTTATGTTCTTCTCTTATAGGTATGATACTAAACCTCTAACGGGAAGGGTTGTGCCTGATATTCATATGATGAAGATATAATATTTCAATCAGTTTAATTGAAGTCTGATGCTGGCATGTCAGTTAACTGCTAGTAGTCTGTTGTTATTTATGTATTATTGTCATTTTGTTTATTTTCTTTGGTTGCATCTTCTGACACCAGACTCGGACTTCTCTTGAACTGAATGTATAGTGCGAATTGTTATGCGTTTATTTTTCTACATTGGCTAGATGTATAGGGGGAGGGTTGAGATTTTATAAACATGTTTAACCCCGCCGCATTTTTGCGCCTGTCCCAAGTCAGGAGCCTCTGGCCTTTGTTATTTTTTTATTATTTTTAATTTAGTTTCTTGTGTACAATTTGGAGTTTAGTATGGCGTTCATTATCACTAAACTAGTATATATTTCTTTAGGGGCCAGCTGAAGGACGCCTCCGGGTGCGGGAATTTATCGCTGCATTGAAGACCTGTTTGTGACCTGCTGGTGTCTGCTCTATGGTCGGGTCGTTGTCTCTTTGGTACATTCCCTATTTCCATTTTCAATTTTATCTTACTAATAAAAAATTGTTCTGTTAAGATTTATGAATGCAGGTTCGACTTTATTGATGTCTAAATTAATTTGACCCAATGTTGGAGAAAAGCTAAGGTCAATTCTCAGTAAAATACGAAAAAATGGAGTGGGGAAATGTGTTTCAAAACTTTAACTTCTATTGGTCGTTATTTTTTTAAATAAGGCGTTATTTGAATTATGCAGGTGATTCGGTCCCCTAACATGGTTCAAGGGGGACCGATTTTTAGACCCCGTGGTACCATGTGGACTGGAAATAGTGAGGGAAAGAGGAGATATAAATGAATCATTCAATCGATTGATATTTACAATAGAATGGATGATTAAAGGTGAATTTGAAAGAAAATTGTGTATACAAAACTGCGTGTGTAATTAAAAATTAAACAAAAAGTCCAATATCATGAATATTCAAATACTGTTATTTCCAGATATTTTCTGATGTATTTATTGTAATGCTCGCACTCTTATTGATACAGCTGTGAAATCAAATGAGTTGATAAAAAAAGAAAGAAGGAGTAAAACCTTGGCTTAAAAAAAGACGACAAGACATTGAAGATTTTTTAATTGTCTAATATAAAAAAAAAAGAAGATGTGGTATGATTGCCAATGAGACAACTGTCCACAAGAGACCAAAATGACACAGACATTAACAACTATAGGTCACCGTACGGCCTTCAACAATGAACAAAGCCCATACCGCATAGTTAGCTATAAAAGGGCCCGATATGACAATGTAAAACAATTCAAACGAGAAAACTAACGGCCTTTATGACTGCTTCAAGATATTTTTTTCAATACAAAATATTGAGCAAGTTACGTAGAATTTAGATAAAATCGGTTGACAATTCAAGATATCCGGAATGATGAAAAGCACATATTTCACAAGTAAACATACGATTGATTGATTATTGGTGAATTTATGCCACTTTTGTGGCGGAAAGGTTTTTGTGGTGGAGAAAGCCGGAGTGCCCAGAGAAAACAATCGAACTACAATAGGAAATTAGGATTGGAGTCGAGTGCACCTGCACGAGCGGGGTTCGAACTCACAACCTCAGTGTTGACTGGCAAGTGATTACGATAGTAGAACTACTTAGACCACTTGACCACCGAGTCCCCAGTTAACATATGTATCTGTGTAAAAAAAACACTTAGATTAATTTTTTTAATTTTAATTCCAAAATATATTCATACAATTTTTTAACTTTCATCAGCTGAGGGAAGTTAAACTGAAATAATCTCTCTAAATAGGAATATAAACAGTCACCAAGTTCTTTTGCTATAAATTTATACGCTCGTGTGTTTTTATTTAGATGACATTTGCAAGATGAGTTTGAAAAAAATAAATCCAACCAAATCATTATGAACATGTCGAATTATCTTTGTTCTAAAACAGGGGTCTCAATCTACAAGTATGGATACAGACGTCCGACTAGGGTTTGAAAAACAACCCCTATTCATATATTGATTTATAATGCAAAAGTCCCTAACTACTCAAATATTTTAAAAGAAAATTACAACCTATTAAAAAAATTTTGGACAAATCTTATCGACTCTTCCAAATATATATTACATTAATTTGTAGGATCCTTTACTATAGATAATTTAGCTGATCTGTAACAATAACATCCTCATGCCTTATATATCATGTACTGTAGTACGCCGCTAGATGAAAACTGACGTGGAAAGGTAACACACGGCGGCCAGCGAAAGCTCTTTTTTGAGAGCCCAGGTGGTCGTGTGGTCTAGCGGGACGGCTGCAGTGCAGGCGATTTGGTGTCACGATATCACAGTAGCATGGGTTCGAATCCCGGCGAGGGAAGAACCAAAAATTTGCAAAAGCAAATTTACAGATCTAACATTGTTGGGTTGTTGTTTAGACGAGTTGTATATACATTATGTACACAGCCATGTATCACCATCATTGATGGCGATCCGATGGATACATCTGTTGTAGAGTTGTCACTGACTCAGACGTACTTATAAATATAATTATTTTCTGTGACTGTATATTACATTAATTTGTAGGATCCTTTACTATAGATAATTTAGCTGATCTGTAACAATAACATCCTCATGCCTTATATATCATGTACTGTAGTACGCCGCTAGATTAAAACTGACGAGGAAAGGTAACACACGGCCAGCGAAAGCTCTTTTTTGAGAGCCCAGGTGGTCGTGTGGTCTAGCGGGACGGCTGCAGTGCAGGCGATTTGGTGTCACGATATCACAGTAGCATGGGTTCGAATCCCGGCGAGGGAAGAACCAAAAATTTGCGAAAGCAAATTTACAGATCTAACATTGTTGGGTTGCTGTTTAAACATCAACCCAACAATGTTAGATCTGTAAATTTGCTTTCGCAAATATATATATATATATATATATCCTTGCTATAATGCAATCTAATTAAAAACCGATCTCTCATCGCTCCTGTTTCTGATATGTCGCGTGGGAGATCTAACGAAACCCACTTTGAGGTTACATGTGAGTGACCTCGTAGGTGTGTCTTTTTCGACCAATGAAATTGAGTCTTCCACGATCTTGGAAGTTTAACGTAAGGCAAAGGGATGTAACTAATTTTATTTACGACGAAATCGTCAGTCATAATAATTCATGAACTTTTTTGATTGGCTTATTAATAGGTCGTCAACTCATTTGCATATCTTTATAAATTCATGACTTTTAGTTCACTCACATGTGACCTCAAAGCCAGTTTCGTTAGATTTCCCACGCGACATATCAGAAACAGGAGCGATGAGAGATCGGTTTTTAATTAGATTGGCTAAAATGACATCTTGTTTCAATGAGAATTAAGGCACATGGGATCCAGAGGGCGGTTTCACGAATCTATCCGAAGACCTGTCAAAAGATATATCTATGGACATCTCTTATAATCTTTTTATGACTATCCTAGGAAATATATCGGACCTTGCATCGAAGCTGTCTTAATATGATGATATTAGCAAACATATTCTAAACCTGTCACAAGTAAAATTAAATTTTCAAATATTAACATGGATTTATTGAAAAATTCATGTAAATTTAGCATGTCTTTCACATAAATTAATAAACGTATATTGATTAATTTAATTGGATAATTTGCAGAATTGTTATAAAAAATAACTTTAATTTATATAATTAATCTATTACTATTAATAATACACCATTATACATATTATGATACTTTCAATACAAAATTGAGTAAAGTCGTTGGACCACCATAAGACATGTCTTAGTCCTAAGAGAGCTTTGTGAAACTTGAGAGTTGTCTCATTGGCACTCATACCAAATCTTCTTATATCTATGACCCATTGGCGTTGACATATACTTTAAATGCGTCTATGGAAATTGCACTTCATTGATATACTGGACATTCCAAAAATTTACCCATACCAGCAACACGTCTGCGTGTACCTTTTTAACATTAGAGACCCCCTTTTTCCGGCCCTCCGTGTGTTCAGTGTGCAATTTCTTACAACTTAATTGGATTTTTATACGTTACGATGATATTCACATGATATTAAAGTAATGTTGATGTAAAATATAGTAGAGCTTCCCATACATACTGTTAAGCATAAACGTAACTGATCAATAGATAACATTTTAGTTGTTTCTATCATTTCAAAGGTGACCACTTTAAACTTCTTATGAATACCAAGACTATACATTGGAACTGGTCCCATTTCTATTACGTGGAAGTAATCAGACTACAAATTTAAAAATTTGTTTTATGCATGTTATACCTGGACAAACAAGTACAAAAGTAGTATTTTTTTCATATTCCGTGGCGCATTTAAATCAATATATGTATCTTCAATCTACACAATATAAAACGCTTAAGCGGAAATATAGTTACATATTGATTTGTGTGTAACAATTAGCTGACTCTGTAAATAGTTTTAAAAAACGACAGAATATGATCCTTATATGTAATAGAAAGTGCTGACGTCAACTTAATATTCTGGTGTGTGATGTCATAGTCAGCTGCTTATTAGGTCTATTGATTTTAACAGTTTGTAGAAACCATTAAATCAGCTGATCCAGAGAGGTAAGATCATAATTATGCTTTTTGAAAAATCATATTTTACATACTACATGTATGTCTGAAATTAGCTAGCTAGTTTCCTTTATAAATTACGTTAAGGAAGAGTACACATGTAATGTAAGTAGTATCATTGTTTCCGTCTAATTGTTATTGCTACGACTTGTGCGTCTGTAATGTATGTATTGTGTAAATGTGTACTTATATGGAGTAAGTATTGATACAAGAGATAGTTGTGAAGGGACATTATTCAGAAGTATAACAGCAGAAGATTCAATGATTGGGACGACGACGGTTGCAAGGGATGAGGGTCACGACCTTGACTACCCTTGCGCGGCCAGCCCTTCCGATTGTATTGAAGTAAAAAAAGGAAAGTAATATATGTAATCAATAACATTTATCATGTGGTCTTTAACAATGGAAAATAGTTTACATTTTGTATTTGTATAATAGAAAATATAGACAGTTCTAGCTTGTACTCATCACTAAAAATGAATAAAGGGAAATAACCATACTTTGAAATGCCAAACAAATCCCCAAAAATCGGAAAAAATTAAATGAGTTTAAAATATGTAATATGCTGGCAGACAGTAACATGATTTGGTTCTTATCAGAATGAGCATTCCCTTTCTATTTATTTTTATATTTGTTATGTTTTATTGAAAGGGGCATTATAGGTACGATTTAGACACATCTTAAAATTAAACTTTTTAGAACATTTATAAAAGCGCGGAATATTGAAGAATGTTTCGCTATTCGATGTAAATTTGATTCACTTTGGTCAAGTAAGCTCAAAGTTATTGCTGTTGAATTTTTGGCTTGCAAGTATATGACAATAAACCTGGGAATAGTATGCTGACAATAAAATTATTATACCCCATGATAAATCCATTAATTCTGTTAAAATTATTTATCTCAGATCGAAAAACAGAAAAATAAGTAAAGCGAACTTGCTGCAGACTTGCAGCGTACACAGAGTCTGTATTTGCGGCATGTTTGCTGCAAATACGGGGAGAAATTTATAATTTTCATGTGAATTTGCTGCAGGTCTGCTAGAAACAATTTATCGTGCAAATGAGGGTTTGCTGCAGACCTGCGGCAAACATTTATATTCGAATTAAGCTTTATTTCTCCTGCGTGTTTGCTGCACACTTGCAGGAACTACATACATTATACAATTAGCTAATGTCATGTTGTGTACACACCACATTATCTATATGACAAAAAAGATTGTGAAAAAGTTAGGTAACATACATACATACAATAATTCAAATACTTTATCATTTGCAAAATACAAAGATATATGACGCTCTTAATTTTGATCACGAGAAACATTTGTTTTGTTGTTGTTCGAGTACATGATCGAATTACATGCATGGATATCTAAAATACAAAAACAAGTGTATTTGTGGAGGGGACGAATTTCATATGTTTACACTTGAATTTATGCTTACAAATAATGTCTTTAAAAACTAAAATTTTAATTTCCAACCTTAAATGCTCCCTGAAAACTAATACATTGTATGATAACATGACTCAAACACCTTCAATATTTTCAAATTTCAAATCTTTATCTTCCAGGCAATTACCAATAGGCATGCTTTGTCATTTTATGTAGTTCTTGCAATGCTCTTGCAAACATATAGAATTGTCAAAGATTTCTGCAATCTAGCTTATCCCTTATATTCTAGATTTTCCTTCAAGTGTACTGAAAACATAATTGTTTCTGCAAACTTGTCGCAAGCTTGCAGCAAAATGCTGCAATGTTTGCATGAGGTTCGCAGTCACTGCAAACATTACTCAAAGGGTCCCTGCAAGCTTTTTGTTTGAAGCAAACCTGCAGCAAGTCTGCTGCAGACGTGCTGCAAACATTTCAGTACCTGAGGGCATGATTGTTTTTAATAGATATTAATTAACAAACCAATGGAATATTCATTTAAGTTATGAATTTTCACTAAAACTTTTACCATTTATAGAATATGATCAATATAGCGTTATATTTTGTTCAACATTTATGCTAATTATATATAACATGTTTGCACCAAATTAGGAATGCACATACATAAATCAGTATCTAAAGTGTATTGAAAACATGTGCCTTTCTTAAAAAATAAAGCAATATGTAAATCGGAGAAAGCTGGTTGTAATCACGCTTAGGGGGAAAAGGGGGGGGGGGGGGGGGATTTATAATTTTCATGTGAAATGTGACTCTGTAACATGCAACTTATGTACTTGAGAGGAACACACGAGCTTCCTTAAGTCCTCTTACATACTGACAAATTATTGTGTTTCCTAAAACATCTCAAATTTAAGGATTTCCTGAAGTTACTTTAAGCAATTTATTTATGCACATTAATCAGGCTATAATGCAAACTGACTTTGGAATTTATATTGTGATTGGTCTTTGCTATTTGCTTTAGACGTCAAGTTTCATGAAACTGGGAAATGCAATAGGATAAGAACTTTGTATATTTAACACGAAGAAAATGAAATACACTCCTTAGTAATAAATAAGATAATAGATTCAAGGGTAAATTCAAACGGTAGCTGTTACGGTGTACACATTTTGTTTTAAATTTCCACTTAAATCCAAAATTGATTTTAATTTAATTTTGCAAATATCTACACAAAAATACGTATTTCCAATAACCATCGGGTCTTTTATCATCAGCATGGCCTTATTCTATTCACATTAAAAACATTAAAAAAAAAAGGAATTTTGTTAGTGACCCGCATTCTTGTTTTCACGATTTCTTTTATGAAAGGAACTTCTTTAAGACTGTGACTTGAAATTAAACAGAGTCATCTTAAACAATTCATCTCTATATCATTACACGTGCATTTCCGTTTATTTAAATTCATATTTTTGTTGATATCGGGTAGTATGACCATCGACAGTCTTCAGAGATCGAATCGAAGGTTAATGAAATGGCGTCTATTTTTTTTTTAAATGCACGAAATGTTGATAGATTATAACGAGTCCACGTATTGTTAAATGTTTTTTTTAACTTTTGTCAATCGGACATACGTTTAAGAATTTTATAATTTAGGTCAAGCCGTTGATCACGATTTCGACAGTTAATGCCCATTTAAGTTTTAACGAGTGACGTACTTATCAACAGATATTTAATGAAATGCTTTCTTTGTATAAAATGTACAATTCATAAAGCATTTTAGAAAGTAAAGACTGATTTTATTAAAAACACTCAGGGTTACCATATACATTCGGTTTGGCCTTCTGTTTGAAAATGTTTACATTTAAACTAGTAGGTTTATTCCATTCATATCATTTCAATAATCGTTTTTAATGTTAGAGCATTCGTATATTGGTTTTCAATAAAATATAATTTAATCGCTGAATGACCCCTCTCCTAAGTTATTGAAAACTATCGTTCTGCATTGACAAAAATGTTTTGGTGTAAATGCCCCCAAGGTGTATCTTTTATTCATTTTTGCAGTACAAATGCAGTCAAGTAATAGTGTGATCAAGTATATATCAACGATCGAATAAACAGTTTCAGACATGAATGGCAAAGAAAAAGGAGTAAGTATTACTATGTATCTTAAGGTAAGCCTCAAATATACTGGAAATGCTCAACACAGCTCACAAAAGCATATATATATTTTACTGCTAGTCCAGTATAAAAACGCAATTTAAACCACAAAATGTTGTGGATTTGAATAATGAATTTGAATAATGGAGATGTGGGTTCATTTCAATGAAACACCAAAACAACGACTCAAATACACTTTACAGGTCAATACAACTTTTGAAGAGCGTAAAGTGCAATAAACTAATGAATAATTAAAACGCAATAAGGACTCGGAATAATTAATAAAAAGCAAATATTATAAAAATATACAAAATCCTAAATGTGAACTTTGAACGAACAATTGTCGGGTCATACATGTATCACTTTATTTGTGTAATTGATTCGCATTTCTAATTTGATGACCGGATACATAAAAATGCAAATGTCAAATAATTGATACTTTTCATGTGTTTACAAGGTATTAACACATGACATGGGCAAAATCTCTTTGTTCTTACTGTACTATAATCTGGATAATGCACAGCAAAGGTGTGCATTAACTACCTCAGATATACTGCACAGTTCAAATCTATTTTTACCTTTAGGGGCGGTTCCTAGATGTTGACAGGGGCGTTATTCTATCAAATTAAAAAAAATATATCACCGAGTGTAGCGAGACTAAAACAATATTGACGATTTTAAGGCAAAACACGATACTTTGTCCAATCCTAGGGTGAACGATATGTTCGTCCCCACCCCGGAATCCGACTTCTGCCTTGAAATTGCGACAAAATTTAACTTTGTACAAACATCGTAGTTTCAAAATAGGAAAAAAGAAAGGTTTCTCATTCCTTTTTTTTCATCTTAGCTTGAACATAAAATTTTTATTATATTTTGCGTACAACATAAATCTTAAATCAGTGTTTTAAAGTCAGAAAGAGAGTTAAAACAATGTTTGGTCATTTCCGCCAAAAAAGAAATGTATCTAAGAATATCCGAATAAAAGAAATCTGATTTGGATTAGTTTTAGACTCCATGGAATTTAATATAACGACTTTTTCAATATCTATTCCTAGCTGGAGATCAATCAGACTTCATTTAGATGGACGTGTCTTAAAAATTAATACAGTAGATACAAAGAAATTTGGGGGAGGGGGAGGAAAAGATTGGAAAGAGAAACGTATTTTCTGTTTATTCAACATTTAAAATTTAGGTAATATAACATCTTCCTCGGTTTATCTTTCTCTATTAAAGCACAGCATTGATGGAAAGATATTCAAAAGCAATTAATCTAAACTCAATAACCCTTTCAGTTATGATTTTTTTTTTCATACAACGATTTGAAGGTACTCAAATTGTCAAAGTCTTAATCGTCACTCACAGGGGCTTGTTACAATTGCCGGGTTTACTATCCATACGAACCCCTAAAAAAACACAAGGGAGGAAGCTCATTTGCGACAATGCTTCAAATTATTGCTGTAAAATTTTTCTAAGACTTTCACTTACTTTGTGACCTGGATAAATCTATTCCCACTTGAATTATCTCTTCAATGACATATATTTATTACCTTAAGTAACCTCTACAACTATTGTAATCCTTAAAACAAACTCGACATTTCTGAAATAGAACGAATCGAGGCCCTAGATTTGAAAATGAAAGTACTAAAGCGACACCTACCGGAAAATATATTTTTGGCTCTCTCGGGAGTTTACCACAATATGAAGATGAAAGACAGTGTGTACCTAATAATTCCCGCCAATTTTTACATTATTGAAATCTAATATACAGTAGACTTCCGAAAAACATAACATTTATGGTATCACCCGAGAGTTCCGAAAATATATTTTCCGGTAGGTGTCGCTTTAGTACTTTCATTTTCAAATCTAGGGCCTCGATTCGTTCTATTTCAGAAATGTCGAGTTTGTTTTAAGGATTACAATAGTTATAGAGGTTACTTAAGGTAATAAATATATGTCATTGAAGAGATAATTCAAGTGGGAATAGATTTATCCAGGTCACAAAGTAAGTGAAAGTCTTAGAAAAATTTTACAGCAATAATTTGAAGCATTGTCGCAAATGAGCTTCCTCCCTTGTGTTTTTTTAGGGGTTCGTATGGATAGTAAACCCGGCAATTGTAACAAGCCCCTGTGCGTCACTTATTAAATAAAAAAATGGAAATAGATTAAACAGAAACATTAAGAAAAAATCTACCATTAAATCGCAATTTTCCAAAAGGTCTAAACCCCAAAAAAGTGTCAATTTAAAACTCACCAATGAAAGTCGTATTTCCCCCTTTCTTAGGATCCGTGGATTGCGGAAAATCGTCCACATCTAAAACGTTCACGTAAATTAATGACGTCATGTGTTAAAACAGTTATTGGCCAATCAAATCGGTATATAGAATTTAATCTGCACGCGCTCAGGATGACCCTTTAACCCGAACTCCTACGTCGTTCGGGTTAATAAGGGTCACCTAAGCTGTTCAGATTAAATTCTATATACCGACTTGCTTGGTCAATAACTATAACTTACATGTAGCATCCTGATTGTAATAAATATAACGCGTGCTTATTTATTGACCACACGGAAAACAATCTTTTGTATTTTAGATATGAGGAAAGGGGAAGTGGATGGTTGCTGGGGATGGATGATAGTGGCAGCCGCTGCCTTAAACAGAATAGTGATATATGGGATATCATACTCAGCTGGTGTGGTTTATGTTGTCATCCTAGAAGTTTTTAACGAAGGGAGCGGGATAACATCATGGATATCTTCTCTCATCACTGCTGTTTTATTTTTCACCTGTAAGTATTTGTGAAAACATGTCATTCCTTTTGCGCAGTTTATATCGTACATGTACATGTAGCAATCACGCATTGTTGTGTACGACCTTAAAATATTACGCATATAGTTATGTATTTATAGACATATGGATGTACATGATGCATACTGTTTCATACTGCGAAACCGCTTCGAACGAATAAAATTTATAAAGTGCTAGTGTTTTACTTTTATATATTTTTTTCAAAATTTAAAATGCCGACATCCTTAATTTAATTTTTCGCTTGACTACATTTGATGAATCAAAACTCATCTTTGCCTGTCAATATTTTGTTTCAGTTGATAAATACGATGGAATAAGATTCGACAAGGTGAGTTAAATATAGGCTTATTTTTCATTATCTTGGCTTATATCCTCTCAAAGAAAAAGGTATACAACGATAATTCATTTCTTTTTGTCTAATAATGAACTAAACATTTGTTTTGATTATTCATGAAAATTATGGTTTGTCTGTTTAAAAAAAAAATATTCATAAGACGTATGTATCTAAATAGTCATAAAATTACCCATACTATAATTATAACTAAGTCTTGAAAACCATTACAGATAGAGTTTTCAAGGTACTTGTATTTATTAATAACTTTTCAATTTTCCATTTCTATATGATACTACAATGTTTAATGAGCTATAAAAAGATCAGTTTCGTTTCGTCTAAACATAATTATGAATCACTTTTTGATATAATCATCATCTTAAATATGTATAACTATTTGGGGTCATCACACTTTGTTGAATTTAAATTCTTTCATCGAAATTAAACGAAAGAACAACTACATATATCTACCAAGTGTTTCGTCACAGAATTCCCGTTAAACTTAAAATAAATTGTATCACATAAACCGCTAGGTCCGTTTCAACCTTACACTTAAAACAGTTTCCCTTTTGGTGCACTTGTATCTGAGTCGAGTTCACACCATTTTCTTTTTTTCCCGGTGAACATTGTGTTGCTTCAGTATAATTTTGCTATGAAGATTATTTTGATTTGGGTTTTTTTTCCTTTAGACATAACGATGTCTGTTCTTTGGTTACATGTAGTATTATTAGAAGGTTTTTTAAAATTCACCTTTGGTATAGTAATGTTTTTCTTAGTTTAACCAGAAACATAACAATAATTCTTTCTTTTTTTTATAATTTGCCTTTTTTTGCAGTTAAATATTTTAAAACAATGATTTCTACTTTATATCTAACGATAATAGCAATTTAGAATTCTACCTTAATTTGCCAGAGTTAAGTTAAAGATATACGATAGAAAATAATCTGTCGTACAAGGAGTTTATAAATTTCTTTTCATTTTGGGTCGCGCTTCTTTCATGACTTTTTGACAGTGTATTCATCAAGAGTTATATGTTAGCTAATGTATTTAAGTTTTCCACTTTCAGCAATTCATCACCTGAAGATAACTCTTGCTTACGCGCATATCGTAACATTGTAGCGGAGTGTTCGACAGTAAATATTACTTGTTCTTTTGTAAAACAGTCGATTTTTGAACTGAAAGCTGTAGAAGAAAGAAATGCGAGAGAGCTGGTTGGATCATAAATGATGGTTAAATTTTTACAAAACGGCAAAGCGAAGATGTTCTATAATGTAACAGAATCCTATGTTAGTATATTTCTTTTCAGGTCCATTGTCTGGATACTTGATTGAAAGATTTGGTGAACGGAAGGTTGCCATTGCCGGAAGTCTGATTGCAGGTATCGGCATGACGTCATCAGCTTTTGTCAATTCCGTTCCAGCACTTCTTCTGACTTACGGCATAATTTCAGGTAAAAACATATTGGGACATCAGAAGTGAACAAAATACACTTTTTAATCACTGACGTATTAAATAATACCTGTTACCCTTGCAAAATTTATGCAAACTTATTCCTTCTATATATTATATTACAGTGAGGTAGATGCACATTACTTGATTATCTACACAGATATATTCGAACATATTTTTAGCAAGACCGTAAATGTTTAATATGCAAAATACTATGTGATAAATCTTTTATTTCATTTTACTTCCAAGACAGACATCTACATCCTTTTTCTGTGTCAAAAGATAATATTCATCGAAGTATAATAGTTGTTATATTTTCTAGCGATTTAAAATTTAACATAATGCTTTACCTTGTAAACTTTGAATACTGTGCTTGTTGGCACAGTAAGTGTTGCCTAATGCTCTTTAAATATAATTAAACAGTAACTCGGGCTCTTGACCAATCAATTGCATGTACACTGGATCTAATAATATATGTGTTGAAGATATTGAAATATGTTTACAGGCATAGGATGCGGAATAGCGTTTATGCCAGGAAGTGTAGCAGTGGCTAAATACTTTAAAAAACATCGAAACCTAGCAATGGCGATAGCTTCCGCAGGAGGCGGAGTAGGTAGTTTTGCATTCCCACCGATTATTGAAATGTTAAATGAATATTACACATGGCGTGGTATGTTTTTGATTCTTGGTGGTGTAACACTCAATATATGTGTATTTGGATCATTAATGCGGCCTTTAAGACATGAGATCAGCCCAGAACAAAAGTCCCAAGAGAGTGGATATTCATCGGACAAATCAGAATATAGTAAGTTACAAAAGAGCAATGTTAGCAAGAATCTCAAGACAGTACCTTTGAATGGAGAAAGTGAAAACTTCGAACGAGTTGGACTTCTTGACAAACATTTTTATCTGAAAATTCCATCGTTTTACATCCTCATAATCAATAATTTTATGTATCAGTTTGGTGCATCGATTATCCTAGGTCACCTTCAAGCTTATGCTGTTTTTCAGCAAGGATTTACTAAGCCAAATGCTGCCATTTTATATACAATTTCCGGTGTTATGGTTCTTGTTTTCAAACTTTTACATGGTGTTTTTGCAAATATGAGCCATGTTAAATTATTTAGACCGATTTATCAATATATATTCTTCTATGCATTAGGTGGTATAGCAACAATTTGTTTGATTATAAATTCTCGCTACGGAGTATACTTTTATAGTGCGGTATTTGGAATGAGTTATGCAGCATGTGGAGGCTCCCTTATCCCAGCTTTAATCATTGACATTTCTGGCGTAGAAACATTTGGTGTTACATATGGAATTGTGCTTCTCGGTTTAGCATTTGGACAGTTAACTGGTGCTCCTGTAGCAGGTAAGTCTTGTTTCTGAATGCACTTTAATTAATTTGAAAAAAATGTTTTGTAGGTGTGTCGAAAAGGGACGAAAGATACCAGAGGGACAAACTCATAGATTGAAAATAAACTGACAACGCCATGGCTAAAAATAAAAAGACAAACAGACAAATAATAGTACGGAAGACCCAACATAGAAAACTAAAGACTAAGCAACACGAACCCCACAAAAAAACTGGGGGTGATCTTAGGTGCTCTGGAAGGGTAAGCAGATCCTGCTCCGCATGTGTACATTTCGCCTCTTTCTGTTGGCGAGGCACTCATTACAAAAAGGATACTTGTATAAACTACTTAAGCATACATGACGCGTCGTTAAACAGTTAAGAAGCGTAGACTTACACGTCATATACATGAACAAAAGAACGTTTAAAGTAGCAGAGAAAATGACAACCTTCGAAGCCTTTCAATCAATATCAAACGGGGCTATATTATATCACCTTATATAAGTATTACAGAATAAAAACTACTATTCGAACAAAACTGTGAAAATATAAATAACACACTCTTTATAAAGATGCTGTTTCCGGAGCGTTTACAAATATATTTTACCGTTTGGAAGAATGCAACTAGTTAAAGCAAGCTTAAAGACTTTTGTTTTTGTTTTAATCTTTAATGAATTGATTGTTGCAGGGTTTTTATATGAACACCAGAAAACATATGATACTGCCTTCATCCTTGCTGGATCCATGATGATAGCAAGTGCCTTAATAATGATTTATCCTCTGAAAACTGATCTCAACCCTTCAAAACTAAATAAACAAAATAAAAATAACATAGAAATAAATATTGAAGAAATTGATTCAATAAACGATGAGATGTTTACCGTTTTTGATCCAATATCAATGTCCGTCGTTAAGGGAAGCAGAACAAGTCTTCATAGTGGAAACATCGACAATTTACACAGTGCAGGGAACTTTTATCACAGTTCTAATGGTTTACATCGAATCAATCGACTAAGTGACAGTTTGGAATCTATAGAAGTTGGACCAAGATCATCAAGTTTTAGTGTTCATAGGCATATAGCTCGTCCACACAGTGGAAATACACAACAACCAAGTAGACTTCTGAATGCATTAAGACAGGAAGGTCAACCCCACTACCATCCAATACTGTCACCACTTGCAATAGAGCGATAATTTAGATGCTTATGAAAATTTTGTTATGGAAAAACGACCAATAGTTAAACTATCAGAATTATGTCAAATTCGATTATATATGATAATAAGTTAGAGAATATCATAATAGGTATTTTCTTTAAATAGTTAACGTGGCGGTCTACTTTTTTAACGAATTAAATTTTTCGTAATGGATGGTTTTACATACATGAAAGTTAAAATCGTCTACAAAAGGAACTTGTATTTCATATAGGTCACGAAACTTAATCTGATAAAAATAATTTGTTATTGTTTGTGTGTATGTACGAAGATTTCTTCATGAACGGAGCACCCTTATTCCATAATGATTAACAGAAAAATAGTTTACACTTACGGGCGTATGATATAAAAAAAAAGTGAATTCCGCGCATTTTGAATGGTCATCATGAGCAACGTTGCGTTAAATGTGTTAATTGCTCTTGCGACTGTGTCGTATGCCAATAAGACCAGAGAAAAGTCTTGATTGATTGGAAAAGTTCCCGGCGCTTGTAAACTTGCATCTATAGGTAAAATATAAAATGGTTGCATATTGCGATACAAACTATAAATGAAGATAAAATCATCTTACAGTGTTAAAAGATGCAAATAATGTGAGACATATTAAGGTTGTTTTTTTAAAGCCACGATTATTTTTCGAATAGTTTTATTTTTCAATATTGATAATTTATAAACATACAAACTCAATTTGTTATAAAAACTTACATTACAAGAGTACGTTAAAGTACTGTAACACGTCTTTTTGTGATTTTTATGCCCCACCATAGACGACGGGAACATACACCCATGTTGTTGAAAAAGAGAAGAAAGTGGCAAACAATACTACATCCAATGCATCCATCGAATCATTTGAAAAAAGTAAAATCACAAAAATACTGAACTCCGAGGAAAATTCATCAAAGAAAGTCTCTGATCAATTGCCAATATAAAACGCTGAAACACGCCAAACGAATGGATAACAACTGTTATATTCCTGACTTGGTAAAGGCATATTCTTATGTATAGCATGGTGGATTAACCCTGCTTTTTAAAGCTAGTTAAACATACCAGTTGTATGACAGTCGCATCAAACTTCATTATAATGACAACAATATGTGAACAATACAAACAGACATAATAAGTTAAAATGTCAACGTTGTAATACTAGTACATGTATAATCAAGATAATCAAAATATTGTTTTGGACGGATCAATTTTGGATTTGTCAGATTTTTCCTTGTCTTATAATAGTTTTGCATCTTGACAGAGCAGAAAATTGGAAATTGTTTGGGTTCCGGCTAGACAATATCTTGTGTAAATTCAACGAAATAATTCAAATATGAAAATGTTTACAGTAATTCTGGGTCCTCAATACTCTTCAACTTCACACTTGTTTTGGCCTTCTAACTATTTTGATTTGAGCGTCACTGATGAGGCTTATGTAGACAAAACGCGTGTCTGGCGTATCAAATTCAAAGCCTGGTACCTTTGATAACTATTTTCACCACTAGGTCCATGCCACTGCTGGTGGACTTTTTGTCCCCGAGGGTATCACCATCCAAGAAGTCAGTATTTTGGTGGTGACATGAATATCAATTATATGGTAATTTGTTATGAATTAACTGTTTGCAAAAGTATGAATTATTCAAAATACTAAGGATTTCTTATCCAAGGAATATACCACCTTAGCCGTATTTGGCACGACGTTTTTTGAATTTTGGGTTTCTTCAGCTTCATAAATGTTTGGCTTTCTTTCTATTTTGATCTTCGCGTCACTTATGATTCTTGGCATAGGCGTATCGACCGAGGTGCACCAGACGTACACATTTTTTTTTTATTAAAGTACGTATAGATTTAATTCACGCAAGATGCACCCTGAGCAATTGATAGATGTGTGTTGTATAAGGGCATTATGTTTTCTGGTCTGTGCGTCCGTTCGTCCGTCCGTCTGTTCGTTTGTTCGTCTGTCCCGCTTCAGGTAAAAGTTTTTGATCAAGGTAGTTTTTGATGAAGTTGAAGTCCGAACAACTTGAAACTTAGTACACATGTTCCCTATGGTATGATATGTTTTACTTTAATGCCAAATAAGAGTTCTTATCCCAATTTCACGATCAACTGTACATAGGAAATGATAATGCGAGTGGGGCATCCGTGTACTATGGACACATTCTTGTTATGTTATCAGATAACTGCAATATATACAACATATAAAAAGTCTTTGAAGTCAATTTGGTGTGCAGGAGGGGGGATTTGTGGATTTTGGCTCGCAGATTTTGTCACAAAAAGATCGCCATACAAACAAAGGGAGACAACTATAAGAATAAGACTTATGCAAGTACAAACTTTTTCGTTAATTTATTCTGGCAAAATATTTATACAATGTGAACAAAGACTTCAATCGATAGAAAGTATCCACAATAAGTCTTTATATCCTTTATTATACTAGTTACAAGAACTGTAAACATTCCCGAGTGACTTTACTACGCGGGTTATTATATCAGACGTCTACGGATTAGAAAAGTATCATAATTTTGATATACTGCAACATAAAATAAGAAGTATTAGAAAAATATAAACACATTTATGCCAAATAGTTATCAAAGGTACCAGGCATAAGACTCATCAGTGACGCTCATATCAAAAAAGTTATAAAGCCAAACATATACAAAGTTGAAGAGCATTGAGGATCCAAAATTCCAAAAAGTTGTGCCAAATACGGCTAAGGTAATCTATGACTGGGATAAGAAAATTCAAAGTTTTGTAAACAGGAAATTTATTAAAATGACCACATAATTGATATTCATGTTGTCAACACCGAAGTGCTGACTACTGGGATGGTGATACCCTCGGCCACGAAACGTCTACCAGCAGAGGCAATGCAGTTACACACATGCATAGTGGTAAAGTTGTAGCGATTAGAGGACACATGCTTGTTGACACTGCCATCATCGGCATTCTTTTATCTAACATTTTCAACTTTGATTTCCAAGAATCAGAAGAAAATGAAGAAGGAAATATAAATGATTATTTTGACTTATCTTGTCTGAGGCAGCCGATGTATATACAGAATTGGAAGGAACACTGTCTATACCTTCTGCATGTGATAGTGCTGTACTTTCAGAGCATCGACGAAACAAAGCTCAGCACACTTGAAGGGAACAAGAAAAATCGAGCCTCTAAATTATGGCTTCAGTATACAGAAACGATTCAGATCCTTAGACAGTTTATCAAAGCAGAACAGACTGGGATAGGGAATTGCATTTAAAAAGTTATGCTGCCATACTTGACTGCCTCTGGTCACAACTTATATACTAAATCTGCGTAGGTGTATCTAATGATGATTCAACAACTTGAAACAAATCATCCGGAAGTTTTTATCGCTTTCAAAGATAGCTATCATGTAATGAGCCGTATGGCAGATATTGGGCAGGATTGTTCCTAGATCTTACGATTGAACAAGTGCTAATGTGGAGAGTAAATACAGCAGGAGGACTGACAAGAGAACGTGGAATGTGTGAAAGTCAGAAATCACAGTCACTTTTGTCAATGCCCGCTGGTGCAGACATGACTCTAGCTATTCAAGAGCTCAATGGAGTAGGTTACAATACAAGTACAATACTTGCTTCAATAGATTTCAGGAGGATATATCTTCTATCAATGGCTCTACAACATGTAGATCAAATTCACCAATGCTACAAGGTTTAAGAAGGGATCGAAGACGTCATCGAAAAAAACTTCTATGGCAGCAGCCGTGGTATCATGGAGAAAACACTTCACATTGTATGATCAAATATTAGTTGAACTCAGAGCTGTTTCAGAAATTTTATGAGAATACCCGTAGAAATGTACGATGAAGTTTTTCAGAGGATCAATCATAGGGTTTCCAAATAATACTAGAATACATGGTTCCGGTAGGGTTTTTGTTATGGCTTAAAAACCTTTTTGTTCTGCATTACGAATACAGTAAAATAATCAGTCTGCAATAGTTGTAACATCCTTAAATTATCAATAAACAATTGCAAGCTGTAAGTAACCAAGTACACGCTATTGAATCTAGAAAAGTAAATAAATAAACTTTCATTAACCATTCAATTTAAACACATATAATTTTAAGTTTAACTGTTCCATTTTGTATATTCAAAGAGAACCGCTAATGCCTGGTTATAAATTGCCGCAGTTCTTTCGATTTTGCTGCTGTGTCGACATATGAAATTTTTCTGGATAGTTCCAGGTAAGATCTTGTCTGTAGTTGTTAGGGAAGTATGCAATGAAATTATTGATGAATATACAGATGAGGTCACGACTCCTCAAAATGATCCAGAGGACTGTAAAGCAATTGCTGATCAATTTATGCGCAGATTGCATTTCCATATTGCTGTGGAGCGTTGAACGGAAAACATATTGCCCTAAAGGAACACCTCGTTCAGGTCCATTATAACACAACTATAAGGGATTTTTTCCCCATAGTCATGCTTTCTTTGGTTGCTGGTGATTACAAGTTGATGTGGTCAATGTAGGAAAACAAAGATATTCTGTTTTGTCTTTATTTTAAAGCCGACATGGTTTGCACCTGTCCTAAGTCAGGAATCTGATGTACAGTAGATTTTGTTTGTTTATGTAATTTATACGTGTTTCTCGTTTCTCGTTTTTTATATAGATTAGACTGTTGGTTTTCCCGTTTAAATGGTTTTACACTAGTAATTTTGGGGCCCTTTATAGCTTGTTGTTCGGTGTGAGCCAAGGCTCCGTGTTGAAGACCGTACATTGACCTATAATGGTGTACTTTTATTAATTGTTATTTGGATGGAGAGTTGGCTCATTGGCACTCACACCACATTTCCTATATCTATGGTACATTGTTCAATGAGAATGGGTTATCTCTATACCATGCACCAAGCTCATTTTCCACACCAGGTTCCTTGAAATTGCAATATCTCTTGTTTGTACGTGGTTTCGGCTTTCTTGATAAAACAACTGTTTGTACTGGATGTTTTACTACATATTTGTGGTAAGTTTTTGGTGCGGGTTGGTTATTCTGAATGACATGTAGGTTATCAGGACTTTCGGGACCACTTAGTTCGTTTCCTGGACTAATAGACGACTTGAATGTGGAAGACTTAGTAGACTGACTTCTTGAATCTAGTTTTGAGTATTCTCTTCTTGCACTCTCTTGTTCACGACGTTCTCATCATCCCACGACGAAGACCACGAACAAAAACTTATTTTCCTCTGCCTCTTCTGTTAGTGTGGCATTTTGAAATAAATTGTTATAAAAAGGGCGGGAACACAAGACCATGTGTATCCAGGAGTAGTACAAATATCCCATAATGACACGTCCCAGACTGACCGAAAGCACAGATAATCGAACCAGGTACGACCGGACGCGTCTCAAATACAATCAAGGCACGTTTTAACCTTCGTAGCGTGCATCTCATCTACGTTAGACGAACACCAGATAAACGCCAACATATGTTACTTGAACGCCCGATTAACGTTTATGTACGGTTCTCGTACGCCATAAAAGATTGACAAGTTGAATGCGTCCGAAATTACAAGTGTATATATTTACAAATTGGCAACACACATGTTGTTCGTCTAGCGTATGCAATTATAAGCCTGGTACCTTTGATAACTATTGAAACAGGGTCAATTGCAATCCCAAGTCCCAGACATGGAATATGAGTTTAATTTAATCGACAACCTAGAATGAGCTTGATTATCATGAAGATATTGTTACATATATGGTAGCATTCGTTGTCTCAATTCCGAAGAATCTCAGATCATCCTCAGTTTTTGGTTGGATTAATTTTGCCCAGTGTTTAGTTTTCGTTGTTGTGTTTTGTGTCCTATTGATTGTCTGTTTGTCTTTTCTATTTTAGTCATCGTGTTTCTAGTTGATTTTGCGATTTTTGTTAGTTGCAGGATAACAAACTTAAAAAATCTCGCTGAAATTTTTTTTTCTTTGAAACACTTTGCCGCTAAAAATATATATAAAAAATCTTGTCCTCTTTTAGTTTAGAATTCGTTTATATAAGCCTGATTTTCTATGCAGTGCTTGGTAAACGTTTTTTGTCGTTTACATTGTTTTGCCTAGGCGTTCTGATTAGCATTCCTTAGACTTCAGAATTATATCGTCCCCTTTGTATCTCCGCTTATTCTATAGTTGTATAGATGCTATCAAATCAATGCATATACGTATACCCACGTCCACTTTCTGTTTTATACCCCAAGCAATGAGGTTGTAAAGGGTATTATGTTTTTGACCCGTCTGTCAGTCCTGTTCTTGTCATCACACTCCTCTGAAACCACACAACATTTTTTTCTAGGAATAATGCCCTTTAAACTTATTTGCCCTAATATACTACTGCAACAGTTTATCATCGCAACTCCTCTGAAACCACACAACAGAATTTCATGAAACTTTGTTGATAATAAAAGGACATACTATGAAGATGTGCATATCGACAGGAAATTATGATTCAATTTTTTTCTAGGAGCTACGCCCCTTTGAACTTATTTGCTTCAATATACTTCTGCAACAGTTTGCAATCGCAACTCCTCTGAAACCACAAAACAGAATTTCACGAAACTTTGTAGATAATAAGGACATATTTTGTAGGATGCATATTGACAGGAAATTTTGATTCAGTTCTTTTTCTGGGAGTTACTCACCTTTGAACTTATTTGCCTCAATATACTACTCCATTAGTTTGTTGTACGGCTTTCAACAACGAGAAAACTTATATCTTATAGTTGGCTATAACAAGTCTTGACATGAAAAATATGAAACTTGATTAAGAAAACAAAATCATAGCTGAACAGTTTGCTTAAAACATATATGAAACGAACCGATGACAACCACGGGGTCATCGTTTGGGAGGATTAAGAAGACTTTACTTTGTGTGGGTAATTTTTGGTATGAGATTTAATCTAAAAATCTAAAAGTTTTTATTTTTAAGATATAATGTGTTAGTCCTATCGGTGAATTCTGAACTTTGATTTATTGTTTCATTGTCTTTGACTGGTCATCAGCATTAATGTTAGATTAGAAAGAAAGTGATGAACTCCAAAAGGTACATTTTCATGTACTCGGATATTATTCAATAAATAGAGTGCTCAGTAGATAAACATTCAAAGTCAAAAAATTGTCATGAATAGCCGTTAAATGTCGGAGATGTGATAAACCAGTTTTCTGAGTGCCAACAAGTCAGAAAAAATAGGAAATCTTAGGTAATCTAAAATAAACACAAAATACGTGTTTAGTTATCTTTCCCACTATATAAACTCTTAACTATTATTTTGAAATTTCAATTAATCATTTGAAATCGCTTGTCTCAGGAACCTTTACGTAAGATAATTTGTCTATTCTTTGTATGAACATTTTGGCATAATACAGTTAAAAATAAATTCTAAAATTGGTTATCGGATTTATCCAATCGATATGGTAAATTATCGGATAGTAAAGTCTGAGCGATGGCGAAGAGTTTACAAAGTATTAATTAAATTATAGAGATTGGATAGATCCGATACTCCACGAGAAACTATGTGACAACTGTTTATTTAAAAATTATCAAATAAATTTTCATTTTTGATAAACGAAAATCTCGTTCTTGTGCTTACACATTCAACAAAGTTGTCAATATCTGCAACACTTGTAGTCATATTTCGATTCATCCAGTGAGCTGATGAAGTTTATAATCTGCAACACAGCCAATCAACTTCTTGGACAATTGGAAACCAAACTGATTAAATTGTATATACACAGTGAGAAAATACAGGTATTTTTCATCATTTTATTTTTGGGGAGTGAGGGTTCAAATATAAAAATCATTCTGTACTCAAAAAAAAAAAATCTCAATTGAGTATGCAACATATTTAGCTATTAAGAAAAAAATCATTTATCTTTAAAATTTCCATATTTTGTTTATCTATGAATATATATTTTGTATTGGCAATTTTTTTAAAAAGACACCATTACCTGCCAGTCGTATCTTGATAAATTATTCAAAGTAAGCCGATATATCAAAGAAAGATATAAAACACATTGTACTTTTATTGTCCCTTAGATTCGTTTACCTCTCTTTTGAAATTAACCTTGAAATTGCTAAACCTGATTGGCATGTGTGCGTCAAGTCAAATCAAAGAAGGAAACGAGTATTTTTCACTAAAAGATTTATCTAGCAAATTGCTTATTAGTCTTACACACGAGTATATTTGTGTAATTCTAAAGCTACCTTGCTTGAATTTAAGCATAATAAACTTCACTTAAAGTTATGTTGCATGTAGTAAAGCCTAAATATAACAATCCACGTCGAAAATCAAATTTTAATGAACAGACCTTCAAAAATGCTGGAGTTCAATTACACTAAAACAAACGTCTAGACTAAGAAGGGATAAATAGCGTTTTAACATTGCTGGTAACAGACATATAAATCAGAACTTTTTATGTTGTCTTTTTAATTATCATCACGTTTATTTTAAAATGTCAAATTACATCATTAATGACAGATTAAAGTTTATGCGATGTGTGGCGTAATAATTAGAACTAGAACACACCCGCGAAATCGCGGGCATTCAGAGCGTAGTTTAAAGTATGTAAAGTGTTGTTGGAAGAATTTTGTAAAATATTGAATGACTGGAGAATTTCAGCAAAAGTATTATAAGTCATAGGTTATTGGGGACAGGAAAATGCTTTTTCATTTACCCCTCCTCCTTTATTTCCAATATTCCAATATTTTTGGTTTTCTATCAATTTCAATATGAACATACATTTAGTATGTTATGAACATTTAAGTCAGGAGCCTGTAATTCAGTGGTTTTTGTTTGTTTATGTGTTACATATTTGTTTTTTCGTTCATTATTTTGTACATAAATAAGGCCGCTAGTTTTCTGGTTTGAATTGTTTTACATTGTCAGTTCGGGGCCTTTTAAAGCTGAGTATGCGATATGGGCTTTGCTCGTTGTTGAAGGTCGTACGGTAACCTATAGTTGTTAATATCTGTGTCATATTGGTCTCTTGTGGAGAGTTGTTTCAACATGGCAATCATACCACATCTTCTTTTTTTTTAATCAATGAATTTTGTAAAAGATTTAATGACTGGAGAATTTCAGAAAAGGTATCAGAAGTTCACATGAATATTTTTTAGCTCTTATCTGTATATTATGAACATTCATTACTATATAAATATAGTGTATTTACTTTCAATTCGAAGTTTACTAATCGATCCATAGTGGTCATTGATATAGTATACAGACCCTCTCTATATAATTAACTCTGTGACTGCCGTGGATAGTAAACTTGAAAATGATAGCAGTTAGAATTCTGAAAATACACTTTATTCTTTGTATATGAAGGTTCAAAGTATACAGAAAAACGCAAACCGGAAGTCTAATCTGACTTAAAATTTCGTACAATGACGGGACAATATCCGGATGCCTTTTTCTCCATAACTTACTTAATCTGAATAATCATATGAATGGATGACAAATGGCACTATGCACTGTACCTATAGGACACAGAGGCGTGTTGATTAATTTATTGTGGAAAGAAGAGAAGCGACACCCAAAATGAGGTCTTCTCGTTTAATAGTATAGATTAGGAAGTTACAATATATCAAATAGAATGGAATTTATGTAATCGTAACACAGTTTTCCATTATGCAGTGAAGCCGACCACCTTTCCATTTAAGAAGGTGGTCGGCTTTTTTAATTATTATTATGTTCTGTTCCGTACCGTAAAAAAATAAATTCTTATCGCACCAAGCTGATTTGAAATTTGTTTACAAGTTCATGTCATGTATGTTGAAATTCTCACCATACATTATATTTTTGGATTGTTTCTCACACTTTTAACCAACTTTATTGTCTATATATATGACGTTGTTAGCCAATTTTGTTTAGCGTTTTGATAAAATCCTTTCGAAAATGTTTTCATTAATCGATTAGGTTCTTAAAAGGCGAATTCATTTAATTGCAAGATGTTTGAAGTACAGAATATTCAACATTGAAGAGGTCGATAACTCGACGACTCAGGTTCATTGCCGTTTTCAGTTTCAGGCAAACCATATCATAGTTGTCAAATAATACGAGACATTTTGATTTTGGTTCTGTTGTAAGGCATTTTAATTGTGACTTTTTTAAGTTTTGACGTCATATTCATTGTAAACAAAGGAACGCTATCATCAGGTAACATTTTTCCATATCAAAGAATGATTAAAAATGATATTGGTAATGAGGTCCTTCATATATTTTACAAGACTAATAAATATATATTTTTACTTAGTTTTAAAATAGTACTAGGTAGTACTTTCATTATCAAATTATATTTTATAGACCATATCGAGGACGTGAAAGAAAGCACTGTAAAGAAAGGTTTATGCTTAAATTTAAATAAGAAAATGGTTATATAACAGGAATATCAAATTAAGAATATCAGTATTAATCTCTTTTGCGTCGAGGATTGAAGACGTTCTAACGGTTTTCACCGTGACAGTTGTTTTGGGAAATTTTGTGTCTTTGAATGCAAAAGACTGAATGTAAGTCTGTGACTTTATTTACTATGGAACTTTAATAAATAAAATGACAATATATAGTGTAAGATATAACTTGTCTTTATGGGAGGGAATGTGTTCAATGCATGTACGTGTTTACAATATTCTTATCAATACTACATTTCGTTTTCACGTCCCATATCAACATTCCCGATTCTCCAGTTAAGTCTCTGACCTGTGCCGATTACCATCGTAAAGTAATTTTAATTTATGGACAGTTATCCCTAGGTATAAACAAATACTTCCGAGACTCATTCTTTGTACTTTAAACAGTTTTGTAGAAACATTGTGGTGCATAGAAGTTCTTGTAAGCATTAATATTGGTCAGCTAGTAAACCCAACTCAATCATTATCCGGAGACGACCATCACGACATGCCAAGTTACTTTCATTTTCATGGGAGGGAAGCACTGATCAACTATTACAAGATATTTCATTTTACATTTTGATTAGATGCATTCAATAGTCTTCCACCAAATTGACCATTATTCCGACGAAGCGGAATATACTTCGACATCTTGAAAATAGTGTTTCTGGTGTACGGGAGATAATTCTCATGGCAACAAACGTCGATTTTTTTTCTTTTTTCAGCTAAAGACGTTCGTTTATATACCACTCACCTTAACGTTGGAAATATAATTAATCGATAAATCAAATAAAGATACACATTATGGTAAAGAGACATAATCACATGAAATCCAACTTAAAATAGACCCAACTATAAATACATCACTAGCCATGCGAAAACACACACAATCAAAATGGCAAAATAAGGATTAAGGCATTATCAGTAAAATTACAGAACTAATCACGATGGATCTGTAGCATATCGTAGTTATAAACCAAAATAATTTACTGGTTACCGAAAAAGTAAAGCGGTTTTCATTTTATTGGTGTTTATCCACAGAACTGAAGAAATTACATAAACTTTAATAGGGAGCAATACTGGATGTGTCGACAGTTGAAACGAAACCTGCTATGTATGCATCACCCGCAATGTGAATTCACAGTCAACAACAATAACCTCATCGGTCAAGTTTCAGACTGGAAAACTATGTTGTTAACCAAATATTTAAGTCCGCTAGTGAGTTAAATCACAGACATATTGATGTTTTTGTTTTTGAGAAAGATCTGTATGAAGTCTGCTTCGAGTGAAAACGTAAACAAGAAGTGCAGTTGTGGTACACAATGAGTTCCCATTCTAATATCATCCAAGCAAACTCAAAAAATATATTCTCCATCGCATTATTGTTAATATAACGGAATTCGATGAGACTGTCAACAAAGTGAGAGGTTTAGCGATATAAAACCAGGTTTAAATCCACCATTTTCTACATTTAAAAACGCCTGTACCAAGTCAGGAATATGACAGTTCTTTTCCATTCGTTTTTGATGTGTTTTGTCATTTGATTGTGCCATATGATTATGAACTTTCCGCTTAGATTTTCCTCTGAGTTCAGTATTATTTTTTTTTTACTTTTTTCAATAAGTCTATCATTTTGATACTTTTAGTTTCGCTATACTTTTTTATTGGATTTTGTGTTCTCTTTCACAATGTCAAATTTTGCATGACCTTTAACAATATATTTGTATCTACCTTTCCCTTAAAGTACAGTCAAGACTGACACTTTCAGACATAAACCTTATGTCGTGTAGTGAGGCCATTCGCTTTCTATCTATGACATTTTAAATATATATGAAACGCGAATTTCAAAATGATTAATCCTTGTCCTACTTGTAAAAAGGAGTGCGTAGATCATTCTGATTGCAATTAATGCATTGACTAACAACACTTAAAGCAGACTGTGTGCATTTTAGATATGAGGAGAGGAAAAGTTGATAGTTGTTGGGGATGGATGCTAGTGGCAGCCGCTGCATTAAACAGAATAATAATATATGGTATATCGCACTCAGCTGGTGTGGTTTATGTTGTCATCCTGGAAGTTTTCAACGAAGGGAGCGGAATAACATCATGGATATCTTCTCTCATCACTGCCGTTATATTTTTTACTTGTAAGTATTTGTCAAAACACTTGTCTCTTATTTTACCCATTCATTAAACCTTCGAATAAACCTATAACTAAGTTAGTTTTACCATTTTCCTAAATCAAATATGCCGTGACCAGGAGGTCAACAGTATGCGGTGTACAGTCGATATGAAATATAAAAGATCTACTCTAAGTATTCTCGCTATACCATCAGTATTGCGACTTTATAAAATTCACATTGAAAACAATATTTAATTGACAACCACGATGATTCCAACATCAAATTGAGTGCATCCATACATCAAACGCTGTAGTTTTACATCGACAACATATTGGCATATTAACAAACATACGGTTTTCCAATGGGCACTCAATATGATTATTTTAAAAGTAGAAGGTTTACTTTACAAATCATTTGGTCTCATTGGCAATTTTTAAAAGGGACAAAAACACCCACTGTTACTTGAATTAATCATTAAAAATGAAAATGATAATTAGATAGGCTCAAAAAACGAAAAACGTGTAATGGCCGTATGTTAAAATTTAATGACTATTTAAACTATATATTGGTTGTGTTGGAATTTTGTATCACAATGCTGTATATTGGTAACACAAATATTGATTTAAATGTAATCGACATATGAAGCTCTCTGTCCATTAGATAAAAAAAAAAACACTTCCATCATCAAGCAGTTTGTTTATTTTCGATATATTTTTTAACTTTTGTTTCACTTATAATGTTAACATTATTTTCCTTTAATAAAAAAGGAACACGCATAATTCATGTGCTATTCATATCTAGCTAAGTGGTTAAATTGAAGTTCACATGAATACAGATTCATTGAGGTCGAATTATTCAACAGCAAGTGAATATTTCATCATCGATATTTCTCAGCTTATTTTGACAAAATTGAAACATACTGGCTGCTAAGAGCGAATTATTGGTTCACTATTTCACTTTCTTTAATGATTGAACAGCATAAAAATCATGTGTTAGATTTGTTATATATCTAGTAGCTAGTGTCCCTTAATAAATTGGACTATATAACATGTTTATTGTTTGATGGCACAAGACAATAGATAAATTAAAATAACTTGGACAAACAATTAGCATGATAGATAAGTTTTATGTTTAGAAACAAATTGTCTGAACTACAATATTTATAGAGTTAAAGTAGTTTATTAACATTATATATATTATTGCTTTAAAAATTTTAATTCTTGACAAAGGAAGAATTCAAGTACATTTTATAATATTCATGGAAAACATAATGTGTACACATTGTATAACACAAAATTGGAATTAAATCACCAAAAATAATTAAGGTTCTATATGATATTTGATATCCAGGTAAGTAAAAATTTGAACTAAAATTTTCCTATCCCCGCGAAAATCCACGATTATAAAAATCCTACAAATAATATTGAATCCATAGTAGTACATAGATGTGTTAATTTATTTTTTCGCTAGGTCTGGTTCACATGTATACTTATAATGCATCATGGGGTATGTCAAGGCTTATAGTTTAATAATGCAATAATAATAATAAACACTTGTTCACACACTTCAAAGAAAGTTTGGTTTCATGTTTGCAATTTACTCAATGTACTTAATATACTAGTCTGAACGGTGCCTCCAAAGTTCTCGGTCGACGTTTCATTATCTCAATTGTCCTATGGCCTTATCGCCGACAATTATTCTGTAGTACAAGTAATTTTTCATTTGAAATAAAGATTTGACTGGATGAAAGCTTGTGTTCAAATCTAAATGAGAAGAAAGCTTGACAAGATTGCAACTATATATTATTCAAATTATCCAGAAAATCATGTATGCTGACTTTATTTACTAACGAATATTTTTGTTGGGATAATTTGAAGACTTAACTTTGTTGAATGACAAAACTGCTCATTTGCAAACTTCCGAAAACAATGATAGTATCATGTATTTGTTTCTTGATCCACTTCTGGAAATTATCGCTTCTAGAAAAACTACGTATCTGTTTCAAATTTCAGATTCCCTACTACAGAAAGGGGTGAGGAACAGCTCTCATCTTTAACTTAAGGGTCACTCTTTACTTTTATGATAATTGAAAACAATTTTGGCTGCAGCTGATAAAACTAATTTAAGTTCGAAATTCAGCAAGATAAATACAGACAACAGAAGTATACACGTGTTCAAAAGTCGTAAATCGATTGAGAGGAAACAAATCCGAGTTCAAACTAAAACCGAAGGAAACACGCCAACTATTAGAGATAACAAGGGAACTACTGGACCACTGAATTGCAACTAAAACATACGCCAACATACATAGAAACGAACTATTAGATAATAACTGCCATATTCCCGATTTGGTACAGAAAATTTTACGAAACAAATATGTATTTATGGTTTGTTTTCATTGTACACAAAATTAATGCGAAATTGTGTCATAATTAAAAAAAAATTTAAATTCATAACTATCTAACATGTTAAGGATCTGTTTATAACAATTCGTAACCTCTCTTAAAGCGAGACATCTTAGATCGTTCACTTTAATAAACATAAAAGTCAAGGTTAACCAACGATGTGACCTCAGTCTATTTATTAAAGTTATGAAGTATAATTTTGTGTAAAAGTACAACTCAATTACATGAAACACCTTCACAGGAAAAATGTTATATCTGAGATTTATTGAGGAGGCATAGTATCTGACATAACGTGGTCTATCTTATAGCTAGGACATCTAAGTTCATTAACCCGACTTACTTTGTTAATTTTCGGTAAACCAATTATTTCATCTCAGCCTATTTATTTACCTTTTTTATGGAACAAGCTTCCTAAAATGGCAGCTGAAATTATCGAGTAACCAATCATAATTGATTGTTCGACTTTGTTATCTGGATAATTGACTGATTTTTGTTCTCAATTGGAATAAACTTAAAAGGAGTAGGTCCGGTAAGTGCCGATTGTTGCCTCTTTCAGGTTCAGCTGACGAATGATTTTGAACACTTTTTAAACACTCAAGTGTCTATTTAAATGATTCGACAAGTGTATGTGCAAGATTTTAACTGATTAAATCATTAAAAACGCTCCGATTCAAGCTTAAATATGAAATATCTATCGTAAAAAAACGTCACTTTTCAGATGTTTTTGTCAAAAATGAAAGTGGCCGCATCCGTGTTCATCCTCAACCTTTATATATGTTATGTATTATCATCAGGTGCAACTTACATTTCAATATTTTGAATGAACACGAATGCGGCCACATTCATTTAATAAGACGGATAACTAAAATGCTAAAATTGTGAAGATTTCAGTAATTTAGCATGATTTAATGATGCTAGTACCCGATATATGTGCGTTGTATTGTCAAAAACAACCCATATTCATGTAGCAGAAGCATTCATAGCTAAAATATTACATTTTCACGATTTTGTAAAACTGCTATATTTTGGGGCCAAAAAGGGATCTTATTAAACCTACTCCTTTGTCTTTGACTGTTGAAAAATATAACTCGAATTGAATTGGGTTCAAAGTCCCCTTTTCCAGTTAAAAATATTTGACTACTAATGAGTACATCACCGAAAACCTACTGGTTATCTATCGATTGATATTAGATTTGAATTTTGTATTTATAAATTCACCAATTATTATGTAATGCTTCGTTTGTATACTGTAAGAAATTGGTCACAAGGATAAGACGAGTTGCAAGTTCACGTTTGGAATAACACTTGAAGACATGATTCAATTCTGTTTCAGCTTGTTTTTTGTCATTGATGTTTTTCAATAACAATAGATCACATGAAACTGAATGGTGTAAACTTTCCAATAAGAAATGTATCAAGTTTAAGTATAATCTGCATTATGGGTTGTTGCTACTGCTGATGGCAATTTCCTCCTCGATGATAAATGTTTCACCGAACAAGTGGTCATAACTATTGTGTTGACATGAATTGTTATTGATATTGAAATAATTAATCTATTTAGCAAACTTTGAATTTTTTCGAAATATTTAGGATGTTCTACCTTAAAAAGATATTACTGATATTGTCAGTACTTTTCGGAATTGTGGGTCATCAGTGCTTTTCAAATTTGAACTTTATGTGACCTTTATATTTTTGGATACGAGCGTATCTGGATAACAAATCAAATCTGATGGAAGTCCATCAACTATAAGAGGAAAGTAACGAAACAACAGAAACACTGAAGTGCAACAAAAACAAACGCCAATGCAACAAACATTAAAAAGAACTATTGAATAATAACTGCCATATTTCTGACTTGATAAAGAAAACAAAAGTTAGTTGAACCTGGTTGTGTGGCTACCCAAACATTGCGCTTTAATAATGGCAAAGTTAGAAATATAGCTAATTGACAACATTACATGACAGTAATACAGTACAAAAAAATACAACAGCACAAAGAAATACATTAATAAATCATATAATAGTACATTTCGACATGGTTACTACAAAAAAACGACAATTACCTAAAATTAATTTACGACAGTACTCAAAAACAGCATAATGGAAGTACGAACTGTTTGTCACACGAATGTAACAAAGCCTTTAAAAGTGACCTCACTTTTAAATTTGTAAAACCTTGGATTTAATTCGGGATTATGTTTGCAATGGTTTTATTTGATGTATCTTATAACAAGTACAAGAATATAAATATAGAATTGTGTAATCAACTATATTATCTAACTTTGTCGGTTTTCTTCTTAATAAAACAAATGAACCAAATCCTGTAAATATAGTTGCCTTACACTAAAATCATGTAAATTAACTGGTTGATTAATTATCTCTACATTTACATACATGTGCGAATAGAAATGATAAAAAATAGAAATATAAATAAATTTCATCCGTATCGTCTAATAATATTTATAAATCAAAATTTCGTAATATTATCTATTTAAGGGATATTAGCTGTCGTATTAATGTTCGCTGATTTGACTTAAATTCTTATATCTGGTTTAAAACATACTCAAACGTATATCCAGTTTATAGAAAGTCTATTATAAACGATTTACTAGCCATAAGATTGAAAATATGTGTCAACATATTGGGTCTATTTTATATCTAGACGCCATCTAAGTAAACATCGTGGTAGCATCCGAAGACGACAAGCGGTCACACAACCAGATAAACACATACATATATAACTAGATAGAGAACTCGTGTAATTTGATTTTTCGAGATATGTTTGAATTTATGTTAAAGGTACCCATTTCGAAACTCGAAATCCCTGCTACAAAAAAGGAGCACGGCACATAATAATTTTGCCGGCGGCTGATCAGGCCAATTCAAGCTGAAATATCAGTATGATAAAACAAATATTATTTCTGATTTGTTATTCAGTATGAAAAAAAAATGCAACTTTGGACATTAACAATTTTAAATTCATAAATATCATGTCAAGGATCTTCTTATAACACTTCGTGACCTCTCTTAAAGCTAGACATCTTTGATCGTTCACTTTAATAAACATAGAAGTCAAGGTTAACCAGTGATGTGACCTCAGTCTATGTATTTAAGTTGTGAAATTTAACTCTGTGTAAGAGTACAATTCAATTACATGAAACACCTTAACAGGAAAAAATGTTATATCTGTGATTTATTGAGTAGGCCAAGGATCTGACATAACGTGGTCTATCTTATAGCTAGAACATCTAAGTTCACTAACCCGACTTATTTTTGTAATTTTCGGTAAACTAATTATTTGATCTCAGCCTATTTATTTACCTTTTTTATGGAACAAGCTTCGTAAATAGGCAGCAGAAATAATCGAGTAACCAATCATAATTGATTGTTCGACTTTGTTCTTAAAAGTTTTATCTGGATGAATGACTGGTTTTTCTCCCCATTTCAATTGAAAGTCGTTTAAAATGTGTCTTTGTCTGTTGAAAATTATTACTCGAATTGATTGGAGTTTGAATAAGGGCAACAGTAGTATACCGCTGTTCAAAACTCGTAAATCGATGGACAAAAAACAAAATCGGGGAAACAAACTAAAACTGAGGGAAATGCATTAAATATAAAAGGAGAACAACGACACAACATTAAAATGTAACACACAGAGAAACAGACTAAATCCTTTCTTCCAGTTATACTAATATGTAACTACTCGTTTGTAAATCCCCGAAAACCTACATACTACCTATCAATTAATATTAAATTTGGATTTCGTATCTATGGATTTAATAATTTATAATGTAACTAGAACACACCCGCTAGATAGCGGGTACTTAGAGCTCGGTTGAAAGTATGTAAAATGTTATATGATGAATATTTGGTAAGGATTTTATGCCTAGAGAATTTTAGAAAAGGTATCAAACTGAGTCATAAGCACTTGAAAACAGGACAACTATTTTACGCCCTCTCCCTTTTTTCCAAAGTCCTTGATTTAGTTTTTGCTCTCTGTGAAATCCCATGATTTTTGGCGTTTCTGTATACTATATTGAATAAAGTGTATTTGCTATTAACTATCAATTCTAAGTTTCTTCCCCACGGCGATAACTGCTACATTATATATAGAATCTCTATATATTATAAATTATAACATGCAGAATAATCCGAAAATAAATTATCCTGTCCCCAAGTAGTTATGGAAAATTATGCTTAAAGAGGGGAGTATATCGGGATATCTGCACGGAAAACGCGAAAAAAAAACCATTTCACGACGAACGAACAATTTTCTTGTAACGTTGATCTTTTTATCGATTTCACGATATACGGTGAATAACTACCCTTTTTTTTTTTTACATCTGCACGAAAATAACCCTTTACCCCCATTTTTAAAGTTTTAAATCGGAAGTCTTGGATATTACTTAAACTTCGGCCGGATGACGGAAAGAATATCCCGATGCTTTTTTCTTCGTTTTTCTCCAAAAATAACCCAAACTGAATAATCACAAGAATGGATGTCAAATGCGACTATGAATCTATAGGGCACATATTCATGAGGATTAATTTATTTGGGAAGGAAGAGAAGCGACACACAAAATGAGGTCTTCTCGTTTAATAGTATAGATACATCGTTTCTACCTCAGGCCTATATTACCTTAGCTGTATTTGGCCAAACTTTTAGGAATTTTGGTACTCAATGCTCTTCAACTTCGTACTTTGTTAGGCTTTTTTTTTTAAAACTTTTTTAGATTCGAGCGTCACTGATGAGTCTTTTGTAGACGAAACGCGAGTCCGGCGTTTATACAAAATTTAGTCCTGGTATTTATGATGAGTTTATTGTATACTGTAAGATATTGGCCACAAGATTGGGAACAGTTGAAAGATCACGTTGGGAATAACACTTTGGAGACATGATTCGATTCTGTTTCAGCTTTTTAAGCATTCCTGTTTCGCAATTAAAATGGATCACATGGAGTACATGGAGTTGAACGATGTAAACTTTCCAATAAGAACTGAATCGAGTTTTCGTATGGTATACGTTGTGAGTCGATGCTATCACTGATGGAGATTTTCTCCTCGACTGTAAAGATATAACTGACCCAGTAGTCATTATTTTTGAATTGGCGTGAATTGTCATTTATATGGACAAAAATTATAGATCTCAATTGTTTCCAAACTTTTTCAAAGTATTAAGAATGTTCTACCATAGCCATATACTGCCTAAGCTGATATTTTCAAGGCCTTTGGGTATTTTGATTCTTCAGTGCTCTTTAAATTTGACATTTATGTAACATTGTTGTGTACTTTTAAGGAATAGTATGTTCTTTGGATTGTTCTAGTTAATTTAATAGTGATTTGAACGTGCTGATATTTAGAGCATAAAAAAGAGAGAGTAAATCAACAAAAATACTCAACTCCAAAGAAATTTAAAACGAAGTCTCTTAAGAAAAGGCAAAAGCAAGGGCTCAAACATTTAAAAACAAAAGCAAGTCAACTGTCACATTCCAGACTTTCTACAGACATTTCCTTATGTTGAAAATGGTGCGTAAAACCTGGTTTTATAGCTAATTAAACCATTTCATTAGAAAACTCGATAATATTGAGAACAATCCGCTAGCAACACAAACAGACGTAATAGATAAGTATATCAAAAATCGGGGTTCAGTAGTGAACATTGTATTATAATCTTTATGACTTACAAAATAAAACTACGAAAACACGTAGTGGCATGTAGGCACCCTGAAGATAACGCACATCAGTGAAGAGGTTTTCGAAAAAAAATTGTAAATAGTCATAGTATTATACATTGGGAAACCGAGTTAATTTCATCTCAATTGATGGTTTATTAAGTGTCAAAAAACATAATTTTGCTAAATAAGACTTTAACATAAAAATGTCTGCACCAGACAAACAACGTCTCTTTATAATTGACTTAATGTCTAAAAAGCTTTTATTTAGTGAACGTAGATAAAGGAAACAATAGGATAATGCTGTTCATAATTCATAAATCGTTTGAGAAAAAACCAAATCCAGGTTATAATCAATAAAATTAATTGAATTTCGTAATTACTTATATAACACGTGAAAGTTCAGCATATTATCAAACTGCAATTTCGCTTATGATTAATAAAATGTTTGAGTTTTTTTCGCTTTATCAACTCACTCAATTAATGATTAATCTGACAAGTAAAAAAGAGACCAAAATACAAAAACAGCAATTATAAACCAACAAAATCCAATCGATTTTATGTTCTTGTATGGTACAGGCAAATACAGACTGCGGTAGGG
This sequence comes from Mytilus edulis, assembly GCA_019925275.1. NCBI lineage: Eukaryota > Metazoa > Mollusca > Bivalvia > Mytilida > Mytilidae > Mytilus > Mytilus edulis. The sequence continues at coordinate 60,788,458 of CM034350.1, read as the reverse complement.
TAAAAGCATGTTTGTGAGTGCTCAACTCTTCCAAAAAATCCTGTAATACAAGTTTTGTAACACAACAAGAACACACTGTTAACAAAAGAGAATTCCAACAAAAAATTACTGAAACACAAAAGACTCAAGAACTTATCATAACGTATTCCTTGTTACTTGTACTTGGTGTTTGTTTTAGCTTGAAAAAAATCTAATGCATAAACATGGTCGCTTACACTAATAACTGTTAAGAACATATCTAAATGTCTAATTCAAATAGAGTTTTCACAGTATTTATTTTTAACTAACTCTCTTTACGTATTCATTGTCTAAGGGTAATAGGATATTTTTATACATATGTTCAAGTAAACCAAATAACGATTTCTTTCGTATCACCTATTATATTTATGAATCAAATTTTCTAAATATTATTAATTAATGGGAGCAGCTGTAAAGTTCATGTTCACTGATTTGAATTAAGGATGTCTGCTGCTCTAATTTAAAATAACAAGGATTTCATGTGGTTGCTTAAAATGAAAACAATACGTTGATATTTAAACAAAATAAAGTAATAAAATCATTAGTCTCGTGTGTAGTTTTCAAAATACGAGACATTTAGAAAATGGCGGGAAAAGGGTTTTCTTCAGACTTTACTATTTGTTAACATTGGAATTGTTTTTTACCCTTTAAACCAAGAAAAAATAACAAGGATTTCATGCCGCCGGATCACTAAATCTTAAATGATCTATTGAACAGATTTATGAAGACAAAAGTGGGGTGTCGTGTAAAAAAAAATTTAATACATGTGGATGGATTAAACCTGAGAAAATCGAAAATATGACAAGAATTCAAAAACATGACCAGCAGACATCCTTAAATCTCGTATTTGATTTTAACATACCAGCATTATATCATATTTATGGAAAGTTTAAAATAAACAATTTACAATGCAAAGGAAATATATATCAACATTTAAAATCTATTTTAATCTAGACGGGATGTAATTGACAATTGAAGTGACCTCCAAAGACTACCAACAGTCACGTTTATACATTAATATAGATATAACTTGATAGCAAAATAGTATAATCGGAATTTTCTTGGTCTGTTTGATATCATATTATAGATTATAAATATATGTTAAACATCGTTTTACATGCATATGAATGTGTTTGTGGATCAGTCAATCAAACGGTTTACCTTTTTTTATTTTCAATATTGACATTCTTTTGCTTTCAATAACTGAACACGCCTAACTTATGCGTAACCCATTTATATCCAAAGGGGTAAATTTATGTTTACTAGAATACGGATTCAACGAGTTTTTCACTTGAAAGTGACTAATTCCTCAGCAATGTTTCTTACGCTATTTTGACAAAATTGAACCACCAAACTGGCATCTAAAAGCAAATCAGTATTTCACTATTTTACTTTCATTATTTATTTTTAACAAAAATGTCATTTTCATTATTTATATATGTCTCGTAGCTACTGCCTCTTTGAAAATGTATATTATAAAGAATAAATCCTACAATACGTGATTTTTTTCTGAAATTACAAGAAGGGGGTTATAGAAATTATGTACAAGGTGTGCTTTCTTGTGCGTCTAGCGTATTAAATTACAAGCCTGGTACCTTTGATAACTATTCATACCTATCCAAATAAATAAAGGCAACCCCAATATTCTTATTGCTAACTTGACAAATTTCATAGAAATTATACAACAACATCCCATTGACATTGACATTTAGAAAACTTGTTATCGAGATGATACTATATATCAGAGCTTAAAGTCAACATGATTTGCCTTATAGAAGGTGGCTGCTTACACTGCTACAAATGGTTGTAATATGTAAAATTAAATTGAGGTCGACAATACCGGGAATATACAATTATTTCACGGACGTTGTCGTGACTTAAATTGATTAAGTGTTTTCTAATGTAAGTGTAAAAAAAATTATAAAAATATCCGAGGAAAATTCGAAACGGACAGTTCCTAAGTTAAGTTTTATGTACCCTTCTGTAGCTATTTTCGTACGAATTTTTTAAACATGAATTGTATCAAAACTACAGATATAATGAATAATAGATACAGGCCATTTTGAACATATACTAAGGGGTAACTTGATGCAAAGCATTAATATTTACTGTTGCATTGCATTTAAAAGAAAAAGAGTACTTTGTGGCAAATAAACCAAGATTTTTATAGAAAATCCACAGCCTTTAATAAAGAGATTTTTGTTATAAAATTTGAAACAAAGATTACTCACTTGCTTTTCTATGATGTGCTAGTGTTTATTTTTTACAAAAAGTTCTAACCAACCTGTAAATTCCAAAATACCTCGTGCAGAATAACTAAAGTCGAGCGCACCCTAGTGTACTTGATTTGGTCCATATATTTTTATTTGTTCTATTAACCAATAACTACATTAATAAACTTGTTTTAAGGAAATCAATGCTAGCACTGCATGCAATAATCCTATATCTATCTGTCCTCAAATTGCCAAATATGATAGAACAAGGATAAAGGCTGTAGATTTTCCATAAAATTTCCATATGTTTAGCATTGAAGCAACAGAAGGGTACATAATCCTTAAACGCTCCAAACGAATGATGGTCACATTCATTGTTTTCTTGTGAGCATAATAATGTGATATAATTGCAAATGAAACAACTTTCAATATAAGATTAAATAATGAAAAGAGATTAATATATGACATTCAATAATAAATAAAATTCATACTGTTTAGACAGCTATAACTGGTCCCAATATAACAAATGTTAAGCATTCCAAACGGAAAACTTATATTGTATTGTATTTTTCTTTTTGTAATAGAGCTACCTCCGTTTATATGCTTTTTTTTCTCAGTTTATTATCTTCAATCAAAAATTGAATAACAGAATCTTGTGTTAATATATCTTGTTACAGGTCCATTATCCGGATACCTGATAGAAAAATTTGACGAAAGAAAGGTTGCCATTGTTGGAAGTCTGATTGCAGGTATCGGCATGATGTCATCTGCTTTTGTCACTTCCGTTCCAGCTCTTATTTTAACTTACGGCATAGTTTCAGGTAAAAAAGATTATATTGTAGGCAGCTATCATCATTGTTCAAAACAATGAATTTAACACAATAACTACTGCTTCGTTTAATTTTATTTTCAAGGCTCTCCAACTTCGTGTTTGGCCTTCGAACTGTTATAAATTGTGCGCATGTTTAATGTATAAAAACACGCGTTCGTTGTACCTTAGTATAAACCAAGTATCTTTTGTTAGTTTTCCTGGCACATACCACTTTAATATTCTTATTCTTATATAAGATTTGATACAATATGCTGCATAAATCGACTAGTAAACGGTGGTAGATGGCTTTCACACAAAATCGAAAAGATGAGGCAAACAAAAATGTCAGGTTCCTGCATGTTATAAAATGTTAGCAAGAATTTGTTTTTCTCTAAACATGTCTGTCTGCGTCTCCATCCATATCAACATTACACTTCGAACTATTTGTAATTCATTTATGAGTTCGGAAGTCATAACATTTATAAGTGGAATTGGACAACACAAAACAGATCCTAATTTTAAAAGAAGAAATACAAAAGTATGCTCATGAGTCGAAATTTTACCGCATAACACATTTAATGAGTTTGACCTTACCTGACGGGTAATTTCGTCATACTTATAATAAACAAAATGCATGGACTTGTCGAATTTAAAGTCTCGATTCTAACTCAAGTTGCCGATATCCACACTAACGATACAAACTTTACTGCAACAGATGCGCAAAAAATCTTATAACTTCAAAATCACTCCGCTCAAATTAATATGATGTATCATGTTGTTTCAACTTTATTCTGTGATTTTCTGTCTTCTTAAAATTTGGTTAAATCGGATATCCGTTAATTATACTGGCGAAATCTAGCTATTGACATGACATAATCGCGACAAAATAAATTCTCCGGGATTTTAAAAATTGCGCTTCTGAATGGTTCGACCGTATAACTAATAGCTAAACTAAATACATCTAGTTACATAAATAAAAACATTGTCAGGTATAATAGAAAATACTTCTCATCTGTTAATACAGCAGTAACATAACGTAGCAATGTCACAATACTGCCCATTAGCATGTGTTCGTGGATCTTTACAAGGATTAAAATACAGAATTGCATATCTTCAAATATCTCGAAAACAAAATCTTTCTTCGATTACCTATATTGTCACAATGTTTAATAATGTGTGAAATGTGTACCAAAGTTCTTTTTAAGTTTAACGTACTTGTTGAAATAGGTGAAATGATTGATTATAAAGTAAAATTTTATTGAAAAAATAATTGGGTCCCTTTAACGATTCGATTGTTTATGAATGTAATGTATATTTATAGGTGTAGGATGCGGGCTAGCATTTATGCCAGGAAGTGTTGCAGTGGCTAAATACTTCACAAACCATCGACACCTAGCATTGGCGATAGCATCTTCTGGTGGTGGAATTGGCAGTTTTGCATTCCCACCATTTATTCAAATGTTAAATGAATATTATACATGGCGGGGTATGTTTTTGATTCTTGGTGGAATAACTCTCAATATATGTGTATTTGGATTAATACTCCGCCCATTGGCAAAGAAGATCAGCCTGGAGAAAAGTAATAACAAATCGAAAAATAATAAGTTACAACAGAGCTTTGATAGTAAAAATATAAAAACCAAAATGATGAACGAAGAAAGAGATAGATTCCTCGATAGACATTTTTATTTAAAAATTCCATCATTTTACGTCCTTATGGCCAATAGTTTTATGTATCAATTTGGTGCATCTATCATATTAGGTCACCTGCAAGCTTATGCTGTTTATCATCTAGATTTTACTACACAAAATGCTGCAATATTGTATACAATTTCCGGTGTGATGGTTCTTGTTTTTAAACTTCTACATGGTGTATTTGCAAATATAAGCCATGTTAAAATATTTCGGCCTATTTATCAATACATATTTTTCTATGCAATAGGAGGAATAGCAACAATATGTTTGACTTTTGATTCCAGTTACGGTGTTTACTTTTCCAGTGCAGTATTTGGAATGAGTTATGCAGCATGTGGTGGTTCACTTATACCAGCTATAGTCATTGACATCACAGGCGTAGAATCATTTGGTGTTGCATATGGAATTGTGCTGTTCTGTCTATCAATTGGACAGTTAATTGGTGCTCCGATTGCAGGTAAATGGGATTTAGTTTTTTACGAAAATAGACGGACATCATACAGGCGATTTAAAAAAAGCAAAGACAAAAGGCACAAAACTTTCATTAAAGTCGTCCTCAAAACATAACCGTTATAAACATTTCGTTGAAGATATCAGTAATACACACAAGTATTTGAAGGTAAACAAAAGATATCAGTAACGCACACACAAGTATTTGAAGCTAAATTAAAGATATCAGTAACACACATAAGTATTTGAAGCTCAATTAAAGGCATACGATACAGTTTTGATCCTGTATTTACAAGTTCGTGAAAATTTGCAAATAGGCTATTTTTTACCTGATTAAATCAAATATGTAATGAAAAATATACCTTCATGTGCTACTTTTTGTGTAAAATGTGGTCGAAATTTTGTATATTTGCTCAAAATTCAGATTTGTGGCAGTAATTTCTTTTTCGAAAGAAAGACATAACTTTTTGATATAAAAGATAAACACAAATGTTTATTGTTAAATAATCGGTAATTTCTGTATTTTATAAGTATTCTAAAAAATTATGCATTTCTTATTCAGAAAAAAACTCATATTTATCAAATGTTCATGAATTGAGGCAAAAACGTCATTTTTTGCTGCATGTTTATCAAAATTTTAAAAAAAATCCTCTATTTACAGTTTGATAAAATTTGGGTCACATAATCTCCCTGCAAAATGAAACAAATTGCTGTTTTGAAAAATAGGGGTCCATGAACAAGTTTTCAAATCAAATCAGTTTGAATGATAAAAATAAGTCGAAAAATGCATCTTTTCCTGATATGTCATAGTTTGACGTCGCGAAAATAACATTTTACGTTAACAACGTCATTACCTCCCCTTTAACTGTATCGTATGCCCTTAAAGATATCAGTAACACACACAAGTATTTAAAACTAAATTATACAACTAGAAGAAATCATACATTTTGACGAACGCTGCAATTCGTATGGGAGTCTTCAGATTGCACTAGGCTCGATACCAAAAAAATGACATACAAAGCAAAAGATGAATCAAGAAGACACTTATTCTTAAAACAAGATTGTTCACGAAATGACAAGGTAAGCCTCTGACGAGATATGTGAGATAATCAAATCAATATTAAGGGAGATTAAATTAATCATCTTTGAAATAAAACAAACCAACATTTAACTATATTGAACGTAGATAAAAGTAATTCATTAAATCAGATACTGAAGACCAAAACAACTTTTTAAAGACAAACTATACAATTATACTAACATGAACATTTCAAGCTTTAACCGACAGTCAGCTCAATAACATATTTATAAAGTAATTTTTTACTTTTTATATCTTTTAATAATTGTTGCAGGACTTTTATATGAATACCAAAAAACATATGATGCCGCTTTCATGCTAGCAGGAACAACGATGATAGCAAGTGCCATCATAATGATATATCCTTTGAGAACTGATCTTAATCCTCCGAAACTAAGTAAACAAGTTGAAATTAATATAGAAACCGATTTGAAAAACAATGTGAAGCGTACGGATTTTGATCCCATATCCGTATCTTCGTATAGGGAAGCAGAAGAAGGCTCCAATATACAATAAAAGACAGTTTACATTATGCAAGTACATATTCCCGTAGTTCAAATGTTGACATCGAAAACAACACCAGAGTTGCTGTCTGGAATCATTAGAAATTTAACCAAGATCCTCAAGTTAAGTGTCAAAAACAGTTTAAATAAACAGTAATGCAAAAGTTTTACAGTGGATTGCGATTGATCAACCACTCATCCTTCACTCAACACTTTAATAGAACGTTAATTTTTATATATAGTTAGATGTTTGTTGTGGTAATAATATTTGGTAAACTGATCTAACTAGTTCTTTCATAAGGAGAGTAACTCTTTATATGAATAACATTGCTTTTGGTGATACATTTTTGGCATAAGTTATGAAAAAAGGATTAGACATGAAACATGTATATCAGAGTATTTTTTCTATGAAGGGCATTGTTTTCAGAGAAAAAAATGGAATAAATAATGGTTTAAAGCAGAAAATTTTAAAGGTTAACGACATGTAAATCATCCAAAAGAATCTAATGAAAGGAAGTTGCTGTAACAGTGTACTTAACGTCTTATTTCAATTTAAAATATTACTTTTGTGTAGACAACTAAGATCTGATGAAATGTGTTATGGATCATGTTTCGCTGAATTAAAGAGGCAGTTATTGTGGTTTCTATGAAACCAGTTTCCTTTTTTATACCCCACGCAACGAGTTGCGGAGGGTATAATGTTTTTGACCCGTTCGTCCGTCAGTCCCTCCGTCCGTCCGTCAGTCCTGTTTCTTGTCATCACAACTCCTCTCAAACCGCACAACAGAATTTTACGAAACCTTTTCAGATAATAAGGACATACTATGTAGTTGTAGTTGTGCTGGTGGTTTGTTCCACAGGATTGTGCAAGCGTCTAGTGTGGTTAGAGCCATAGGCTCTCTATCACCGCTGGCTAGCCTGCATTGCAGGTGAAAAGAAAGCCGAGTGCGTAAGTCTTTCTGCCAGTACATAGCCTCTACACTATTCAAGACTTCTACAATGCCTCCTCGCGACAGCACATGGTAACTAGGATCTAGCATTCTAGGCATTATTGTAGAGGATCTCGGAGCAGCAAGGGCCCCAGAGATGCAGTGTGTAGGCCCATCGGCGTATGGACACGCCCTCACACTCATCAACCTTGTCCCAACTATGGGTAAATAGTACCACTGCCTTGTGGTTTGATCTTGGAAGATCAAAGGCTATGGGAGCAGACCCAGAAAGAAAAGCTGGAAAGATGGAACTCATCAGCCATGGCAGGCAATCGTCTATGGGAAAGAACACCCAGACAGCAAAACTCCGCCCTGCAGGAAGTAGGTTTCTCGCATGGCTAATCACCAGGCAGAGTAAAAAGAAGCTGATTACGGAAACCACACCAAAAGAAACACTGAATTGCGTGAACGAGGACATACGTCATACAGATGACCCAATGAATGTGTCTAGAGAAAGCAGAAATGCAGCTAGGGGCAAGAAGTATGGACTCTTAACGCCAAAAAATGTTCTCAGCATAGGGGCATGGAATGTGCGGACCATGTATGAGACGGGAAAAACAGCACAAGTTGTCAATGAGATGAGAAGGTATAACATCAGTATACTAGGTGTCAGTGAATGCAGATGGTTAAACAACGGATCGATCTCAACGGACACAGGTGAGACCATATTGTACTCAGGACGAACAGACAACAAACACTATGAGGGAGTTGCTTTAGTACTAAGCAAGGAAGCAAAAAGAGCTCTTCTAGAATGGCAACCAGTGGATGAAAGGCTTATTATGGCAAGGTTTTACTCAAAATACTCAAAACTGTCAGTGATTCAATGCTATGCACCTACCAACGAAGCTAGTATTGAGGACAAGAATAAGTTTTATGACAAATCACAATCGCTTGTCAGTAAAGTACCAGCAAATGATTTATGTCTTGTAATTGGTGATCTTAATGCAAAGATTGGGGTAGATAACTCATGTAAGGAAAGAATAATGGGCAGACATGGATGTGGAGAATGCAATGAAAATGGTGGAATTTTAGTAGATTTATGTGGCTTGAATGATCTAGTTATTGGAGGTTCCTTATTTCCACACAAGGACATTCACAAGCTTACATGGAACTCACCAAATGGCAGGGACCAAAACCAGATAGACCACATAATTATAAATGGAAGATGGAGAAAGTCTCTGATGGATGTCTGTGTCAAAAGGGGAGCCGATTGTGGAAGTGACCATCACCTTCTACTTGGGAAAATTAAACTTAAACTGAGAAAGGTAGTCAGACCACAGCATAACAGAAAAGCATATAACATCCACCGCCTCAACGACAATCTGATAAGACAAACATTCAACATCAGCATAAGAAACCAATACCAAACACTACACACTATCAGTGAAAACCACGACAACATTGGTCCTGATCTAAATGAACATTGGAACAAAGTAAAAACTATGTTTAACGATACAGCTGAAAATGTACTTGGAATTAGAGACAGTACAAGGAAAAGGTGGATTTCAGATACAACCTGGAATGCTATTGAAAAGAGAAGATCTACAAAAAGCAAGTGCAATCAGGCAAGATCAGAAAGGTTGAAAGAAAAGCTACAAAAAGAGTACTCAGAGCTAAATAAAGAAGTTAAGAAAAAAGCTAGAGAAGACAAACTACAATACATTGAAGGATTGGCAAACGAAGCAGAAGAGGCATGCAAACATGGAGAACTAAGTACTGTATATAAGATCACTAAACAGCTATGTGGTAAAAGTAACAACAATGACACACCAGTTTTAAGCAAGAATGGAGAGGTAATAACATCAGAATCACAGAAACTTGAAAGATGGGCAGAGCACTTTCGGAAAGTTCTAAACAGAGAACCACCAGACAAACCAGCTCAATTTGATAACACTGAAGACAAGATCGAAATTGACATATCAGAAGAAAAAATTGAACTTGGTGAAATAAAGAAAGCATTATGCAAGCTCAAAAATAGTAAATCAGCTGGAGTAGACAACATCAGTGCAGAACTCCTTAAGGCAGATGTGGAAACAACAGCATCAATACTGCAAACACTATTTAGCAAAATATGGGAGGATGAAATTGGAGAGGTATATCTCTACTGTCTGTACCTGCAAATGTTTTCCTTAGAGTTATTGCCAAGCGAATAGTAGATGCTTTAGATGACACCCTGCGGAAAGAACAAGCAGGTTTTAGAGCCAATAAAGGTGCAGTGACCACATATTCACACTCAGAAACATCATTGAGCAGTGCATAGAATGGCAACACAACATCGTCATAAACTTTGTGGACTTTGAAAAGGCTTTTGATAGCTTGGACAGAGACAGCATGTGGGACATAATGAGATCGTATGGCATACCTGAGAAAATAATTAGCATGATCAAATTATTTTACAACAACTACAGATGCTGTGTCCTACACAATGGAACCCAATCCACCTGGTTTAATGTACAATCTGGTGTTAGACAAGGATGCGTCATCTCTCCCCTTCTTTTCCTCATTGTCATCGACTGGTGCATGAGAAGAACACTAGGCAACAGAGTAACTGGAATAAAATGGTCGATGAACACAATCTTATAAGATCTAGATTTTGCAGACGACATATGCCATTCATCAACAACTAGAGCAAACATGCAGAACAAAACATCAAGACTACATGACACTGCTCTATCTGTAGGTTTAAAGATAAATGCACAAAAGACAAAGATAATTAGCCTTAATGACAAAACTAGTAAACAACCCATAACACTTAAAGGAGACAACATAGAAGAAGTGGAAAATTTTACTTATCTAGGTACTAAAATCAGCCAGGACAACGGCACTAGCAAAGATATAATGGCAAGGATCAACAAAGCCAGAACTTCTTTCTGCAGATTACGAACAGTGTGGAAAACAACATCAATATCCAGGTCCACAAAAATCAAAATATATAATAGCAATGTAAAATCAGTTTTGCTATATGGTGCAGAGTCATGGAGGGTTATAAAATCTGACTTCAACAAACTGTCATCTTTCCACAATACATGTCTTCGGAAAATTTGCAAGATCTTCTGGCCAAAAACCATCAGTAATAAAGATCTTTACACCCTAACCTTACAACGAGACATCAGAGTAGAAATTAAAGAAAGGAGATGGAGATGGATAGGCCATGTTCTACGGAAAGACAAACTTGACATTACAAAGATAGCTCTTCGTTGGACACCAGCAGAGTGGAAAAGAAAGAGAGGGAGACATAAAGAGACATGGCGACGCACAATAGAGAGTGAACTGAGAGCCATGGGAATGACATGGGGAGAAGCCGAAAGAAAGGCACAAGACAGGCAACAGTGGAGGGCGTTGGTAGTGGCCTCATGTGCAAGTATGCACGAAGAGGATTAAGTAAGTAAGTAATGTAAATGTGCATATCGACGGGAAATTGCGATTCAATTTTTTTTCTAGGAGTTACGCCCCTTTGAACTTATTTACTTTAATGTACTACTGCAACAGTTTGTCATCGCAACTCCTCTCAAACCACTCAACAGAATTTCACGAAACCTTTTCAGATAATAAGGACATACTATGTAGTTGTGCATATCGACGGGAAGTTGCGATTCATTTTTTTTTTCTAGGAGTTACGCCCCTTTGAACTTATTTGCTTCAATGTACTACTGCAACAGTTTGTCATCGCAACTCCTCTCAAACCACACAACAGAATTTCACGAAACCTTTTCAGATAATAAGGACATACTATGTAGTTGTGCATATCGACAGGAAATTGCAATTCAATTTTTTTTTCTAGGAGTTACGCCCCTTTGAACTTATTTGCTTCAATGTACTACTGCAACAGTTTGTCATCGCAACTCCTCTCAAACCACACAACAGAATTTCACGAAACCTTTTCAGATAATAAGGACATACTATGTAGTTGTGCATATCGACAGGAAATTGCGATTCAATTTTTTTTTCTAGGAGTTACGCCCCTTTGAACTTATTTGCTTCTATGTACTTCTGCAACAGTTTGTCATCTCAACTCCTCTGAAACCACACAACACAATTTCATGAAATTTTGTAGATAATAAGGACATACTATTTAGATGTGCATATTGGCAGGAAATTAATTTTTCTTATACAATTTGTTTTTCTTACACTTATTTAATTTCTCCAATGACAATGTGGGGACGTGGGGGTATGTGAGCGTGCTCACTAAGGTTCTTTAATTTTTAATGATCACTTTAATATGTATTATTTAAATAAAACTAATGTCTTTTGTCATCTTTGCATAGAATATTTTAAGTATTGCTTACAATTGTCTCCAGATATTTTTTAACGCTTTTCGACTAGGAACAAGTCATACATGGAGCTATTTTGATCTTCATGTTCATTGTTACACTAAACTATAGAATGCTTCGAGAGAAAAAAAAGACTAAACGAAAATCAAAAAGCAGAACTATATTTATGACTTATTGTGTTATTATTTGCAATTTATTCTTATTAAATGTGTTAAAGTCTATATGACATATTTACGAAATGTATATATAAAGGATGCTAAGCGATTATGACAGAAAAGCTGCTCGCTTTTGTAGTAAATAAATGGTGATTTTGATAACTGTAAAACTGTACTTATCTCATTCAATGCATGTAACAGCTTGCAGAGTTATAATTGTAAAATGTAGTATAATTATGATATCATGATATATATATATATATATTTATATTCAGATCCATTTTGTTACATCTTGTGATCAATTTTATTTGGCAATCGTCAATGGCAGTCAGCAGGGTTTAAGAACATCAGTTGTTCGACCTGTTAGTCAAATGCGTTTTGTTTAAATATACCTTTTCACATTTTTGGTCTTTTGGAAAATGTTGTTTGTGCTGTTTTTAGACCCTTCTACAACGAAATTTGTTTGACATGCACACGTATAAAAATTGCGGTTTTTATCCAACGCAATCATAGGTTTGAACGTAGTTTTCAATTTAGACTCGTTTAATATATATATATATATTATTACATTGATACAGGTGGATTATCGGATTTATCCTATCGAGATATTTAAAATATATAATTTAACTATCGATATTGGATAAATCCGATAATCCACGCGTTACTTTGTAATAATCTGTTTCTCTAATGATTAAAAGATAAATGTCCTTCTTTTCTAAACAGAAATCCCCTTCGAGTGTCCTCCCCTTTCCACGAAGTTGTCATTTCATTAACACCTGTTAGGACATTTTGATCATTTCAGGGAGCTGAGAAAGGTTATGACCCTTTGACTCAGCCAATCATCTTCTGAGATCACCGGCAACCACACGTTGATTTAATTTTTTTTTTATACAATGGGTTCGGAAAGGGATATATTTCCATAACATTAGAGAAATATATATATATAGAAAGAGAAATTTTACTGTTTCCTTTGTTGTTTTGTTGTTAATGGCTACCATTCAAGTCACTTTATGTCTTTTATTTAAAAAAATACTTTGTCTTTTATTTAAAAAAATACTTTGTCTTTTATTTAAAAAAATATATATTGATACTATTAAGGTGGCTCGGGCCTATTCGAAGTTTCTATCAGAAGTGCCATATTTTTGGTTATTTCACCATTTAAAGAAAATGAATCAAATTGGTAAAAAAAATAGGGGGTCACGGACCATTTAAGCTCAAAATTCTACTTTAAAACAGGTATGTAAAAGGGGCCATTTTTCAATGAAATGATTGGGAAAATAGAGGTGTTGACATTTTTTTTTATCGGAAATTAAAAAAAACGTTCCATGACAATTGGTCCAAAACTGTAATATAAAAAGCTGACATATAGCTTCAAAAAATGAGCAAAAAAAAAACGTAGATCACCGATAAGGAAAAAAAATTATTTTGCCTTAAAACCCAAATTTTGGGGGGAAAATGGTGAAAGTTGGTGAAATGTCATTTTGACCCTTTAACAAATACGGATAATAACGAAAATATTCTATTAGTCACATAACTACAATGATTTAACATTTATATTTAAAAAAATGATATTGGATTTATGACAAATACTTTCATGCGTGAAATTATGCGCAGTCAATTAGTCCAGAGCCACCTTAAGATCTATTTACAGTGATCGAAACAGGGATCATACAAATATTGTTGTTTGCATTCTTAGTTTAATGATATCTTTATTAGTGCTCAACAGAACATATCTTCTTTACAATAACAGAAAACTTGTAATTATTCCATCCAACTAAGGATTTTTTGAGAGTTTTTAAGGTCACATTATATGTTCTATATAGCAAGTGATATTTTTCAATAAAAATCTTTGGCGTTTTCCATAATTTATTTTATTTACAATTACTATGTTTTTCTTGTTTTAAATGAAATCATAATATTAAATTTAGTTTACCAGATAACTACATATTGATCAACTGGAACCTCATCAAATTTTGAGGCGATTATAGTTATCTGTGCCCCTAAGAAGGTTGGTATTTTCCCGAATCTAACAAACTGCCATACGTAAACGTTACAGTGAAACATACGATATGCATATGCAGTTTATACTATACCCCGAAAAATACGGAGTTTAAAAGTATTGACAAATGTAAACCAAATGATTAGTTCATTTTGAACAAATGAGATGACGGCGTCAGTTTAAGTAATATTTTCCTAATGCCCGGGTTTCTTCTTCAGAAATATTTGTTACAGCTTAGTTGTGCATAGATGAATTGGTAAGATTGGGGTTTACACTAGTTTACTGTTGTATGGTTGGGTTTGTAAACAACTCTGCATTATAAGGATAGTTATACACTTTGTACTGATATGATTGCAATATCTTTCAACAATCAAGGTAAAAGTATATCTTTTAAAGGACCTTGTCAAGTTTTGATAAAAATTAGAAACTTTATTTGAAGCAGTGGCTTTTTTAAATCAAATCAAGGTTAACCTACCGTAAATAATTATATTTACAATTAAAAACCAATTCTTCAGAGGACAATTGAAGGTCTTTCCACCTCGATAATTAGAATGAAATTTAGAAAAAAAAAGTTAGAAAGGGTCACTCCTTGTTGATGTAATTTGGTACCTCAACTGATATAGAAAAATAAGATTAATAGGTATATACAGAAGATTTAATTGTTTTATAATGAACAAAAACAAATTTAAAGCAAAGGTCAAAATCTAGAACGTCAAGTTTACCTTTGACCTTGACCTCAATTTCAAGGTCATAGGTCAGTGATCTAAAATCAAAAGACCCCAGGTCAATCACTTGTATGGTTGTAGAGAAATATCGATTTCAAAAACAAAAGGGGAGAAAAGTCCTAAAAGGGTTGACCAAAACACTTCGACTTAAATGGGTTGAAGTTGCCCCTTTTTGTAAACAGTAATTAGGCAAACACATCGTATCATTAACTGTTACAGTTTCTTTTGAATAACGAGAACAAGCAAAATTCAAAATTTATAACATAACCTTGACCTTTGACCTTGACCTCAATTTCAAGGTCATGGGTCAGTGAACTCAAATTAGAAGGTCCGAGGTCAATCACTTGTATGGTTGTGGAGAAATAACGATTTCAAATACATGAGGGGAGAAAACTCCTATAAGGGTTAACCAAAATACTTCGACTGAATAAGTTGAAGTTGCGCCTTATTGTAAACAGTGATTTTGCAAACATATCATATCATCAACTGTTACAGTTTCTTTTGAATAACGATAACAAGCAAAATTCAAAATTTATAACATGACCTTGGCCTTTGACCTTGACCTCAATTTCCTTTATATGGACCAAGGACTTCATATCAAAAGACTGTAGGCCTCTACAACTTATACTGTATGAATTAACCCAACATATCGTTTATTTCAAATTTTCAAAGGGAAATAACTCCCATAAGATGTCTTCTGATCACCCCAGTCAAAGTAAAACAAATCATCCTTAAGAGAGACGAACAATTTGGTGAAAACAGTTTGTAAAAATCGTATACGGTTTTTGAGATATAGCGATAACAAGAAAAAGGGGACGCGGGGAGATAACTCCTATAATAATAAGTGTTCTGTCACACAGGGTGAGTTTTGAAACCTCCATTACTGAACAACATCATTGGCCAAACATCCATTCGATATGTTGTAAAACAAAAAAGCATCTCAGACGGCAGAAGAAAAAAAATAAAAAAATAAAAACCAATTCTTCAGAGAACAATTGAAGGTCTTTCCACCTCGATAATTAGAATGAAATTTAGAAAAAGATGTCAGAAAGGGTCATTCCTTGTTGATGTAATTTGGTACCTCAACTGATATAGAAAAATAAGATTAATCGGTATATGCAGAAGTCTTAATTGTTTTATAATGAACAAACACAAATTTAGAGCAAAGGTCAAAATCTAGAACGTCAAGTTGACATTTGACCTTGACCTCAATTTCAAGGTCATAGGTCAGTGATCTCAAATCAAAAGACCCCAGGCCAATCACTTGTATGGTTGTAGAGAAATATTGATTTCAAATACAAAAGGGGAGAAAACTCCTAAAAGGGTTGTCCAAAACACTTCGACTTAAAAGGGTTGAAGTTGCCCCTTGTTGTAAACAGTAATTTGGCAAACACATCGTATCATTAACTGTTAAAGTTTCTTTTGAATAACGATTACAAGCAAAATTTATAACATGACCTTGATCTTTGACCTTGACCTCAAATTCAAGGTTATGGGTCAGTGAACTCAAATTAGAAGGTCTGAGGTCAATCAATTGTATGGTTGTAGAGAAATACCGATTTCAAATACAAAAGGGGAGAAAACTCCTAAAAGGATTGACCAAAACACTTCGACTTAAATTGGTTGAAGTTGCCCCTTGTTGTAAACAGTAATTTGGCAAACACATCGTATCATAAACTGTTACAGTTTCTTTTGAATAACGATAACAAGCAAAATTCAAAATTTATAACATGACCTTGATCTTTGACCTTGACCTTAATTTCAAGGTCATGTGTCAGTGAACTCAAATTAAAAGGTCCGAGATCAATCACTTGTATGGTTGTGGAGAAATAATGATTTCAAATACAAAAGGGGAGAAAACTCCTAAAAGGATTGACCAAAACACTTCGACTTAAATTGGTTGAAGTTGCCCCTTGTTGTAAACAGTAATTTGGCAAACACATCATATCATTAACTGTTACAGTTTCTTTTGAATAACGATAACAAGCAAAATTCAAAATTTATAACATGACCTTGACCTTTGACCTTGACCTCAATTTCCTTTATATGGACCAAGAACTTCATATCAAAAGACTGTAGGCCTCTACAATTTATACTGTATGAATTAACCCAACATATCGTTTATTTTAAATTTTCAAAGGGAAATAACTCCTATAAAATGTCTTCTGATCACCTCAGTCAAAGTAAAACAAATCATTCTGAAGAGTAGACGAACAATTTGGTGAAAACAGTTTGTAAAAATCTTATACGGTTTTAGTGATATAACGATAACAAGAAAAAGGGGATGCGGGGAGATAACTCCTATAAGAATAAGTGTTCGGTCACACAGGGTGAGTTTTGAAACCTCCATTACTGAACAACATCGTTGGCCAAACATCCATTCGATATGTTGTAAAACAAAAAAGCATCTCAGACGGCAGAAGAAAAAAAAAAAAAAAAATAATCAGAAGAAAAACAAAAGGTCTTTCCACGAAAAGTGGAAAGACCTAATAATCAGAAGAAAAACAAAAGGTCTTGCGTGGAAAGACCTAATTAAGAAAATGTGGATTGATGCTTACAACCGGGACCGCACTACAAACAATTTTCACATACATCACAAATTGTCAGAGGAGCAGATTTTTTCCAAGCAACGCACACAAAATGCGCACCAAATTTGCATTGACGCCTTATATTATGAAATTTCAATTTTGCGCAACAGTAACCAAACAGAATGCTGCATGTCATGCATGTCAAGAGGAACTGAAAGGTGTCCTTTGAAAAAAAAAACAGTTTTCGGTTTCTATCTTCAATGATGCAAGACCTGTGAGAGATATTAATGACTTAATTTTTTTTTAAACCTGTACCATAATATTAACAATAACATGTCAGTCCATGGTCGTCAACATTGAGCAAAACCTATTATCCCAGTATCATAAAATGTGAATAAAAACAAAAGGAAAACAAACACTCGGATTTATTTTACAAGTAAAAAAGAGACCAAAACACAAAAACAGCAATTAACAACCAACACAATCCAATCGATTATATGTTCTTGTGTGGTACAGGCAAATACAGTCTGTGGTAGGTTGAAAGTATGTTTGTGAGTGCTCAACTCTTCCCAAAACCTGAAACACAAGTTTTGTAACACAACCAGAACACACTGTTAACAAAATAGTTTAAAAACAACAAAAAATTACTGAAACACAAAAGACTCAAGAACTTATCATACCGTATTCCTAGTTACTTGTACTTGGCGTTTGTTTTAGCTTGAAAAAATCCAATGCATAAACCATGGTCGCTTACACTAATAACCGTTAATAATGTATCTAAATGTCTAATTCAGATAGAATTTTCACAGTATTTATTTTCAACTAACTCTCTCTACGTATTTATTTTCTAAAGGTAATAGGATATTTTTATTTATTATATTCAAGCAAACCAAATAACGATTTCTTTCGTATCACTTATTATATTTATGAATCAAGTTTTCTAAATATTATTAATGAATGTGACCAGCTGTAAAATTCATGTTCACTGATTTGACTTAAATCTCATATTTGATTTTTAACATACCAGCATTATATCATATTTATGGAAAGTTTAAAATAAACAATTTACAATGCAAAGGCAATATATATCAACATTTAAAATCTGTTAAGTCTAGACGGGATCTAATTAACAATTGTAGTGACATCCAAAGACTGCCAACGGTCACGTTTATACATTAATATAGATATAACTAGATAGCGAACTCGTAAAATCGGAATTTTCTTGGTCTGTTTGAAATCATATTATATATTTTAAACATATGTTAATCATCGTTTTACATACATATGAATGGATGAGTGTTTGTGGATCAGTCAATCAAACGGTTTACCTTTTTTTATTTTCAATATTGACATTCTTTTGCTTTCAATAACTGAACACGCCTAACTTATGCATAACCCATTTATATCAAAGGGGTTACATTTATGTTCACTAGAATACGGATTCAATGAGGTAGAATTTTTCACTTGAAAGTGACGAATTCATCAGCAATGTTTCTTACGCTATTTTGACAAATTGATCCACCAAACTGACATCTAAAAGCAAATCAGTATTTCACTATTTTACTTTCATTATTTATTTAACAAAAATGTCATTTTCATTATTTATATATGTCTCGTAGCTACTAACTCTTTCAAAATGTATATTTTAAAGAATAAATCCTACAAATGTACAATACGTGATTTATTTCTGAAATTACAAGGAGGGGGTAATAGCAATTATGTACAAGGTGTGCTTTCTTGTGCGTCTAGCGTATTAAATTATAAGCCTGGTACCTTTGATAACTATTCATACCTATCCAAATAAATAAAGGCAACCCCAATATTCTTATTGCTAACTTTACAATTTTCATAGAAATTATACAACAACATCCCATTGACATTTAGAAAACTTGTTATCGAGATGATACTATATATCAGAGCTTAAAGTCAACGTGATTCGCCTTATAGAAGGCGGCTGCTTACACTGCTACACATGGTTGTAATTGGTAAAATTAAATTGAGGTCGACAATACCGGGGATATACAATTATTTCACGGACGTTTGTGTGACTTAAATTGATTTAGTGTTTTCTAATGTAAGTGTAAAAAGTAAAATTATAAAAATATATAAAATATCCAAGGAAATTTCTAAACGGAAAGTTCCTAAGTAAATGAAAAAATCAAAAGCTTAAACACACGAAACGAATGATGGTCACATTGATTGTTTTCTTGTGAGCATAATAATGTGATATAATTGCAAATGAGACAACTTTCAATATAAGATTAAATAATGAAAAGAGATTATATATATGGCATTCAATAATAAACAAAATCCATACCGTTTAGCCAACTATAACTGGTCCCAATATAACTAATGTTAAGCATTCAAAACGGAAAACGGATATTGTATTGCTTTATATGTTTTTCTTTTTGTAATAGAGCTACCTCCGTTTTAATGCTTTTTTTCATAGTTTATTATCTTCAATCAGCCTTGATTTACTCCAGCTGAACGACTGCAAAATGAGAATGATGATTTATTTAATCACAACTTTTTGTTTCCTGTCACAAAGATAACTCTCAAACCAGTTAAGTAAATTACCATGTATTCCGTAAGCTTTCATTTTATGCAAGAGCCCTCTATGCCAAACCTTGTCAAAAGCTCTTGAAAAATCGCAAAAGACAAAATAATTTATTTCCTTCTTTTCTAGTGAGTTAAGAATACAATACAATTGTACATTTCTAGTAGCTGATGTACAGTTGAGTATTTGTCAAAAATCCAGACTGATATTCATAAATTAGCTTATTCATATCTGATGATTATATACATGTTTAAAAACAATTCGTTCCATGATTTTACCTACACAGCTTATTAAAGAGATTGGCCTATAGTTTGAAGGTAATGACGAATCACCTTTTTAAAAAATAGCAATAACATTTGCAATCTTCCAGCTAGAAGGATACTTACATTGTTCAATAGGTTTTAAATCAAAACTTAAAATTAAGCATCGCGATACTTATGAAAACTAACGGCTTAATTACGAAAAGTAAGCCGATACTTGTTTATCGATGAATATACATTTTGTATCGGCTTACTTTTAAAAAGAAGCCATTACCTTCCAGCCGTATCTCGATAAATTATTAAAAGTAAGCCGATAGAAAGATTTAAAACACATTGCTGTTTGATTGTCCGTTTGATGTCTTATACTTCTCCTTTAAAATTAATCTTGAAATTACTGCTTCTGATTGGCATATTTGCGTCAAGTCAAACCGAGAAGAAAACGCACATACATATAAAACACATTCATACTTGACCAAACATGCATTCATTATTAATTGGTTTTGGCTTTTAACTAGCTGTCAGTAACTGCGAGTACTCTCAAATCGTATTTTCTTGTTAATTCGACCTGTTGATACTGTTTATAATGCTTTTTTGTCATTTTTTATTTATATGGATCTTGTCTGTATACCAGCTTTGATTATTTGTAATATCTTCAATTTTTCACTTATTCTTACAACATTTGTATAAACTTCAAGATTATAAAAAACCGGTTTTTTTCTAAAGTGAAAATTGATTGGTTAGATATTTCTCAGTGTGTTTGAATTTGTTTGTTAGCCTTTTGGTCATGAATGTTTGTCTCTAATATTTAATTAACTGTGCATTTGTATTCAGATATCGCAGATCAAATTTATTCGTTCATTGTGTAATCATACGTTTTTTGATTGAGTTAAGTCTGCCAATTGATATTTTATCGTATGTTTTTCTATGTTGTGATGTTATGCTATTGTTTCAGAAAAAGGGAGAAGGTTTGGGCCCATTAAAACGTTTAATCCCGCTGCAAATGTTTGCACCTGTCCTAAGTCAGGAATCTGATGTACAGTAGTTGTCGTTTGTTTATGTAATATATACGTGTTTCTCGTTTCTCGTTTTGTTTATATAGATTAGACCGTTGGTTTCCCCGTTTGAATGGTTTTACACTAGTAATTTTGGGGCCCTTTATAGCTTTTTGTTCGGTGTGAGCCAAGGCTCCGTGTTGAAGGCCGTACTTTAACCTATAATGGTTTAATTTTTAAATTGTTATTTGGATGGAGAGTTGTCTCATTGGCACTCACTCCCCCAAGGGTGACTGGGGTATAGAAATATGGTCACTTGGTCTTCTCCCGACCGGCAGTAAAACGCTTGCCGAAGTGGGGCGTCCGTTTGGCTGTGCGGGATGTATCAAGTTCGCAGTCACGTCCGTCAGAAGGGGACGTTAAATCCGATGCCTCGTGTAAAGAGAGTGCCACGCTCTTTGCACGCTAAGAACCCTTGCAACAACTCTTTGAGGGGTCCGTAGGTGGCCTGTTGCAAGGCAAAATTTCTGTCCCTATCCAATATACCCTCATTTTCCAGTGGCAGTCCAAATTTCCCGACCATCATCCAAGATGGCCTCTATTACAACAACCTACCTATTGTATTTATTGTGAACTTGTTCTCGTCCTGAATATGCATGAAATATTTGCCACTGGACGTTAAGCAACCAACAATCAATCAATCAATCATTGGCACTCACACCACATCTTCCTATATCTATTCAGTTGAAAGTCAAAAACTTTGTCTAGCAAATCACTTATTAGTCTTACACACGAGTAATAGTTGTATAATTCTTAAGTTACATTGATTAAATATAAGCATAAAACACCAAACTAAATGTTCTGTTGCATGTAACGAAGCCATAATGTTATAACCCTCGTCTTAAATCAAAGTTACATGTACAAAACTTCAAAAATGCCGGAGTTCAATTTTACTAAGACAACCGTCTAAACTTAGATGGTATACTTAGCATTTTAATACTGTTTGTACCTTATAAATCTCATAGCCTTCATGATTATATCATACATATATAAATTAAAACTTGATACGTTGTCTGTTTAATTATCACTGTGTTTATTTCAAAGTGCTAAATTACAGCTTTAATACGTGTGTTATCGTACTGTTAACTTGTTTATATACTTGATATTTCAATGACAGACTAAACTTTATTTCGATGTGAGCCGTCATAAATTTTATGATGTTGCAATTTATTAAGTTGAAGGAAATTTATGTAATGTTATTTTAATATTTCATATATATAACATGAATGAACCGATAATGATATTGTTGTGATCTTTGTTTCAGATCTTGTATCTTTATTTCAAAACGCCAAGATTAGTGGGAAGGATAAAACTTTTACAATACATAACATTTGTGTTATTATTTCTTACACTTTTAACATATTATATTATGTAGGACGTTGTGGGCAATCCTTAACGTTTTTTGGGAACACTTTTAAAAATATACCCCAGAATCAATTAGAATTGGTTTTGAAAGACTTTGTGTAAGAGGATATACTGATAAATTTAGGCAACAGACGTTGAACATTTCATACATCGATAATAAAAGGTAAAGAAACTAAAACTAGGGAATTTGCACGACTTTCAAAAGAAAAACAGAGCTAACTGCTTCGACAAGGTAGGCACCTCCTGCTATACATGCACTGAGACATGCATTATCCGCCATGCGAATTATCTACAGAACAGATCGGGCTACGGAGGCATAGTTACAAGCAACCACCAACTATTCTTTTCATATTTTTACATGGGTGATAATGACTTAAGACCTATGGCCACTTAGTCAGGAGTATTTGAACTTTAACTAATTACAAAATTGATATGGTCTTCAATTTTGCCAAGATTAACCTGGCTTTAGCCTGTTGGCACATAAACATCACACCCAACATCATGACAGCGGTTACAAAGCACTTTGTCAAAATCAATTTTATTTTGAACCAGTAGTCCACAGCTTCCACAATAAAGTACATTATCTTTTGATGTTGATGTAACTGTGTCCTATAACTATTACAATGTCATTATATAAATTACATTGTTTCGACTACAATCGCATGCCAATCCTTATCATTAAGGACAGTTAATTGGATAAAAGTGATGGATTGCCACGCCTATATTAAACTGAGGTCCTATGAACTTAGCCTGGCGTCCTGACTCTTATCTAATACTTCGTCTACTGTCGAGCAGTGGGCCAGGATCCCAGGCTACTGTGAACTGACTTCAGATAGTTGTCAATATGAGAGAAAATATTTCAGATATATTAAGACATTTAGTTGGGAACCAGTATTCGATATTTGAAAAAAATATATATCGATATCTCTAATTGTTTCAGTATAAAAAGTGTTCAGTAACGAACATGAATTGTAGATTAAGTTTGTGAAGTCGTATACAGTCCCTTTTTTGTAGTTATTCCACATAAAGAAAAACCTGTAGGTTTTGTGATTTTATAAGAATTGCAAATATTTAACAAATTCAAATTCTCATACAGGATGATTTTCATTTTTTCCTCAACATTGCCTGCTGAAGAGAGTAAGAGACGATGGAAGGGTGTCATCCGAATTTCCGAGAGAGAAAAAAAAAAGCTGAATACCGAAATCCCGAAAAAAAATAAAGCATTTATGCGAATACCGAAACATTAATTGATTCCCGATCCCAATAAGTGTAAATCCGGAATTCACACCAAATAGCCCAACCCGACGTCCCAAAAAGATCTTCTGATTCATTTATATAAATTTTCAGAGATTAAAATCAAACAAAAATATTTTACACAAATTCGTCGTTAATTGATATAGTATAGTCAGGATTTTGCTAAAATTAATAGCAAATGAAATGCATAAAATATCGTATGTCATGGGTCACGCACGGACTGTCTTACTTCATAGGGATGTTAATGCGGCAAAACAAAGATAAGATATATTTTAACCACCCATTGCACAACAGAACTTAGATTAACCTAAATACATTGACCTCCTATCTTGTCGACTTTAAAGCCCGTAAGACAGTTCCACAGAAGAGACCTTGATGAAAATTGAAATATAAACAACGGAACGAAGATTTTGCAAGTACTTTGTAGTGATAAAATCATCAACAAAGACATTTTAAAAATAAGACGCCAAGGTCGAATCTAGCTCACAATAAAGAACATGTGAACCGTCTTAAAGCAAGAAGGTCTCCACGTGTTCCCGAAGTTTTGTTTTGTGGACATATGTTGCTGGTGGATAATGTCGCACCGGCTTAGTGTAGGGTATATAGAGAAATGACGATTAAAGGGTTCGAGCTACAATGTATGTATCATTTGAATAAAAATATTATCTATGTAGAAATCTGCTGTCATTTCAACTTGATTCAAACTCAATTATGTTTATCTTATTGTTTTATAAAAAAAAAATCACTCCACCCCTTGTCCTATAATATTACACTTCGTAGGTACTTATCGTTTTCATTTAACGTAAAAATATCCGATAAAAAACGTAAATGTTAAAGCAGCTTTAGGTCATCGCACGGCCTTCATCAATAAGCAAAACCCATACCGCAATAAGCAAGCCATAAAATGCCCAGAAATAACAAAATGTGAAGCATTCCAAACGAGAAAACAAAAGCCTGATTTATGCACAAAACAACAAACGAGTAAGAAATATGATACACAGCAACAAACGACAACCACCAAATTACAATCTCCTGATTTGGGACAGGCACATAAATAATGCGAGCCAAACATATTTTTGTGCTTTGTAAATTACACCACAGACTTTCTTTAGTCAAAGAAAAAAAATGAAATTACACAATTATTACCAATTCACCATGACAAAGAAGGTTTATAATGCAATGTCTTTCGGATTCAAACTCATTAAATTTGGTAAGCGATGCAAAATTTTAGATATTTAGCTTGCAAGTTAAAAAAAAAATACAGGGGAAATTATCCGCATCTTTTTTGCACCGAAGAATATCCGACGGAAACGATATTTTTCTATCACATTTTTGTTCTTAAAAGACATAGGGAGTTTTTGTTAAAATTAACATTTGAGACTGGTTTGTGAAATGTATTGCCTCTTTTAAAAAAGTATATTGACGCACGTAGCGAAAATGTATAAATTTCAGTTGACATAGATTGCAAAATAGAACTTTCCCTTTATACGCAATATTTTAAAGCTAGTACAATGTAATCTTACATTCGTACACACTCTTCTGTTAACATATTTAAATGAAATCAATGGATCTCGTAACATTGACGACTCCAGAATATCTTTCACAGTTGATTAGTATTTGAAACATCGGTACTAAATTTATCATGCTGAAATTTTCTTTCTTATGCATCGATTTCTTTTTCCTTTTTTGGAAGAGGATGCATTTAAAACAAATGTTTGACTAAATGTCTTGAAAAATGCATTGCTTGTTTTGAAATGGAATAGAAAAGTCGTTTATTTGGATGTTCTACTGAAAATTATTATTAATTTAAGAGATTTATTTTGAATCCATGTAAAAATCAATTTAAGAAGGCGGGACAAACGGTCATTGGTATCCAACGTACAAAGTGTTGAAGAGCTCAAACACATCGAATGACATCGTCATGAATAAATAACAATGTTGTATAAACAACAAAAGGGGCTACTACATAATCAGATTGTTTAATCCTAATTATATAACACAAAATAACGTTGAAATTGACAAGCAGCTTTTTAACAACTGTCATGATGTTGGGTGTAGATAGTCAGACACCGCTTGCCAGATGTTCATGTTACTGATATTGGTTATATCATTTTCCTTAATTCAATTCAAGGTTCATTTGAAGATTTCCTATCTACTCGCCACATACTTTCCCGAGTGTAAATTAAAACAGAACTGTCTAAATGTTCACTTAATAATCTCCTCTTTCAAATAAGTTTATTATTTTTTTTATATATACTGGATTTCTATATGTAGCTTTTCGTGTCTAGCATATTCAGATCTACGAGCACTTAATGGTGGTTGAAAAAAAATCA
This sequence comes from Mytilus edulis, assembly GCA_019925275.1. NCBI lineage: Eukaryota > Metazoa > Mollusca > Bivalvia > Mytilida > Mytilidae > Mytilus > Mytilus edulis. The sequence continues at coordinate 60,762,202 of CM034350.1, read as the reverse complement.
TCAAAGATAACAGGTTTATAAATTATGGTTGACCCGACGACTTATATTAATGTGTCATATGTCGCTGCGTTTTTCTTCATGGGTCATTTTGTGTCATATTTAATTTAGCATCCGAAACATTTAACATTGTTGGTCCCTCAATCTCATGATCCAATACACTCATATTTTAGGAATCTTTTACTTCTAGTAGAAAAAGTAATATTTAGTGATGAGTGCCACTGGCATGATTTATAATATATAGTTCTTGAAAATTCTCTATTGATAAATTTTGAAATTCACACCACCTCTACCTAAATTGATCTTAGATGGATTTATACATCATTGTTTTCAAATGTTTGTGTTCGAGCGTTTCTATTTACAGAAATCAAAAATGGTGCTTTGAAAGAACCAATAAGTGTTATTTTCAATTAAAAACTAACCCGGGTATATTCATCTAGTATTCATATAATTACTGTATATATATATATATATATATGATTATGTCTTGCCACTTACTGTGGAAAGAGACTTATTGTATTTGGTCTAATTATTATTATTTTTTTCTTCTTCTGCCAAACGCTTTTCTTGCGGTACAAAATTGATTCGCAAGATGTCGATTAGATATTTTGGATATTATATCGAACGAGTATTGCACTTTTAAAACTCATCTTTTTAGCTGAAAACTTTTTTTATTGTAAGAGTTATCTCCCCAAACACTGTTTTTCTTGTGATTGTATCTCCTCCGTAACCAAAAAAGATTACGACGCAATTTCTTTTTTCCTTTTGTTCGTTACATCTTCAAAAATTTTTGACTGATTTTTCTTTTTAATAAGGTTTGGACTTTTTTGGCCTTGAGCATCACTGAAAAGACATTGACTGTCGAAATACGCATCTGGTGCAGAAAAATTGGTACCGTTTATGTTATTAAGCGATTCAGTTTAATTTTATAGGAGTTATCTACCTTTACCAAATTAATTTGTCGTTATGTTTTTGTAGCTCATAAACCATTATCCGTATAGACCTTGAGTCTTATTATTTGAGGTCCTTGGACCCTAACTAAGAAAATGAGATGAAGGTCAAAGGTAAAGGTTATGTTCTTAATTTTGACATTTGCTGTGTTTTGTATTTTCTCCCACACTTTTGAAGATATATGAAAAAAACTAGTGCAAAATGTTTGCTTTATTGTGATGAAGATATGATACATTAGATCTGAAACAATCCTATTGCATCTTATAGGAGTTATTGCCCATGAAATGTTTTATTTAAGGTAAATTAGTTATAACTTCAAATTGGTACATGTTAAGCCATAAGATCTTTTGCAAAATGTTGGATGACATATGACCTTGAAAAATGTCAACCGGAAGTGATATTGTGTGAACTAGAAGTAGTCATTTTTGCATTTATTTCATGAAAAAGTACCTGGAACCTGTATATTTTTTTGAATGGGCATCCATTAACCTATCATTCGAGACCGGAAGTAGCATATCATCTCCCTTATTACAGGCATAAGTATAAACAAACTATATAAATTGATGGTATCAGTGTGAATAAAGCTATCATATGTGACCGGAAGTGACCTTCAATAAACCAGAAGTAGCCAATGTTCTCCCTTTTTGCAGGCAAAAGTATATATAAACCATATATTTTTGGAATCTGTGTGAACACAGCAATCATATGAGACCGGGCATGGCCTTTTTTAACCGGAAGTTGGCAATTATCTGCCTTATTGCAGGCAAAAGTATACAGAAACCATAAATTTATTGAAGCAGTCTAAAGAAACCTATGATTGGACGCCAATAGTAACTTTGAGTAAACCGGAAGTAGCTTCTTATCATTTATTTTAGAAAAATTGATGTGGAAAGACACGATGGTGTGGATAAGAACAGAAAATATTGATTCCGCCGTTTTTGGATCATTCTTCTGAATCGATAAATTATATTTCTTTGCTGCAAATCATCATCGTCAAATGCATTGACCTTTTATTTTTTTAAGTGATAGTCTTCTCACATTTCTTTGTTTAATGACTTGTGACGTGCGAACCAAAGAGATACTTAATAACTGCATACGAAATTCCAATGAACCAACTATTTCTTACTCTGCGTTTACAATGTCCGTGCGAGATGCACACGTTATCATACTATCTTGTGATTGTATCTCCTCCGTAACCAAAAAAGATTACGACACAATTTCTTTTTTCCTTTTTGTTCGTTACATCTTCGGAAATTTTAACTGATTTATCTTTTTAATAAGGTTTGGATTTTTTTGGCCTCGAGCATCACTGAAGAGACATTGACTGTCGAAATGCGCATCTGGTGCAGAAAAATTGGTACCGTTTATGTTATTAAGCGATTCAGTTAAATCTTATAGGAGTTATCTACCTTTACCAAATAAATTTGTCGTTATGTTTTTGTAGCTCATAAACTATTATCCGTATAGACCTTGAGTCTTATTATTTGAGGTCCTTGGACCCTAACTAAGAAAATGAGATGAAGGTCAAAGGTAAAGGTCATGTTCTTAATTTTGACATTTGCTTGTGTTTTGTATTTTCTCCCACACTTTTTAAGATATATGAAAAATCTATTGCAAAATGTTTGCTTTATTGTGATGAAGATATGATACATTGGGTCTGAAACAATCCAAGGACATCTTATAGGAGTTATTGCCCATGAAATGTTTTATTTAAGGGTAAATTAGTTATAACTTCAAATTGGTACATGTTAAGCCATAAGATCTTTTGCAAAATGTTGGATGACATATGACCTTGAAAAATGTCAACCGGAAGTGATATTGTGTGAACTGGAAGTAGTCATTTTTGCATTTATTTCATGAAAAAGTACCTGGAACCTGTATATTTTTTTGAATGGGCATCCATTAACCTATTATTCGAGACCGGAAGTAGCATATCATCTCCCTTATTACAGGCATAAGTATAAACAAACTTTATAAATTGATGGTATCAGTGTGAATAAAGCTATCATATGTGACCGGAAGTGACCTTCAATAAACCAGAAGTAGCCAATGTTCTCCCTTTTTGCAGGCAAAAGTATATATAAACCATATATTTTTGGAATCTGTGTGAACACAGCAATCATATGAGACCGGGCATGGCCTTTTTAACCGGAAGTTGGCAATTATCTGCCTTATTGCAGGCAAAAGTATACAGAAACCATAAATTTATTGAAGCAGTCTAAAGAAACCTATGATTGGACGCCAATAGTAACTTTGAGTAAACCGGAAGTAGCTTCTTATCATTTATTTTAGAAAAATTGATGTGGAAAGACCTTCAATTGCTCTCTGAGCAATTGGGTTTTAATATATATATTAATATTAAGATCAAATTTACATCTGGTGATCATTTTATTTGGCAATCGCCAATAGCAGTAAGCAGGGTTTAAGAACATCCGTTGTTCGACCTGTTAGTCAAATGCGTTTTTTTTATATATACTTTTTCACTTTTTTGGTCTTTTGGAAAATGTTGTTTGTGCTGTATTTAGACCCCTCTACCAAGAAATCTGTTTTACATGCACACGTATAAAAGTTGCGGGTTTTATCCAACGCAATTATAATTATATATATATACAAGAACATACCCGTGATATCGCGGGTCGGTGACTGAATTAAAGTATATAACTATGCGCAAGCCTTATTTTAGTATTAGTATTGTCATCTGATAAAGTCATGCCGATTATAAGAGTACACAGTTTTCTCTGCTTTCAAATCTTTCTGTTTTAACCCGTCGAACTGGAACTGGAATGGAGTATTTTTTAATCAACAGCATTGTCCTATATTAGTTATAAATAAAGTTGAATTCTTTGATTCGCTGTTTTATGTCATTCCCGCTAACAAATTAATTACTGTACCTATACGCCTTATTTTAAGTCCAGATATTTAGTATTCGTATTGTTATCTTAGAAATTACTAAATTACTGATTAAAATACTACAGTTGGTAACAATTTGACATATGTCAATCCTGTTATTATGACCCGTGTATATAGCATATTAATCCTGAATACACCGTTTGGTGGTGCGCCTGTCAGATGCGGAACGTATAGATAAGGTAATAGGTGAATATACTATTGGTATCGGTATCGGACTCGACCCGGAACTTCTTATTTATTGGCAATATTAATTACGTGGAAAACAAAAGGGCCTGGAGCGGTGTAATTTTTAATCTACACCTTTGTACTACATTAGTTATATATAAAGTTGAATTCTTTGATTCGTCGTTTTTACGTGATGACGGCTGACAAATTGGACCTCGTAATTTTAGTATTATAGATAATATGCATAGATAATCATCCTAACGATGTTAGAGTAGATCTGATTCTTTACTTCCTTCCCGACTGGGGCCGGAACCTGTACCTTTTACTTCTCACTTCTACGGCAACACTTCTAGCATTGCCCAGACTCCTTATCCCCTGATACATATATATAACCCCGTTTACACTTGTAAAAAGATTGATCTTTCTTGAGATCGATCTTAAAAAGACTGATCTTTCGTCTAATGTAAACGGGAAAGATCGATCTTCAATCGGACTTTAAAAGTCCACCTCCAGAGGTGGTTTTAAAAAGATCGATCTTATTTGAATCGATCTTTCTTCAAGTTTAAACGCTTAGATCGCTCGCGATCGAGCTTTCTTCAAGTTAATGTTATATTTAGATATGAAAATAAATCTGCGCATGTTCGGCGGCAAAATCACACGTGTTTATAAAACGATGGTGTGGTTAAGAACAGAAAATATTGATACCGCCGTTTTTGGATCATTCTTCTGAATCAATAAATTCTATTTCTTTGCTGCAAATCATCATCGTCAAACGCATTGACCTTTCATTTTTTTTGAGTGATAGTCTTCTCACATTTCTTTGTTTAATGACTTGTGACGTGCGAACCAAAGAGATACTTAATAACTGCATACGAAATTCCAATGATCCAACTATTTCTAACTCTGCTTTTGCAATGTCCGTGCGAGATGCACACGTTATCATACTATCTTGTGATTGTATCTCCTCCGTAACCAAAAAAGATTACGACACAATTTCTTTTTTCCTTTTTGTTCGTTACATCTTCAGAAATTTAAACTGATTTATCTTTTTAATAAGGTTTGGATTTTTTTGGCCTCGAGCATCACTGAAGAGACATTGACTGTCGAAATGCGCATCTGGTGCAGAAAAATTGGTACCGTTTATGTTATTAAGCGATTCAGTTAAATCTTATAGGAGTTATCTACCTTTACCAAATAAATTTGTCGTTATGTTTTTGTAGCTCATAAACTATTATCCGTATAGACCTTGAGTCTTATTATGTGAGGTCCTTGGACCCTAACTAAGAAAATGAGATGAAGGTCAAAGGTAAAGGTCATGTTCTTAATTTTGACATTTGCTTGTGTTTTGTATTTTCTCCGACACTTTTTAAGATATATATGAAAAAAACTAGTGCAAAATGTTTGCTTTATTGTGATGAAGATATGATACATTAGGTCTGAAACAATCCAAGGACATCTTATAGGAGTTATTGCCCATGAAATGTTTTATTTAAGGGTAAATTAGTTATAACTTCAAATTAGTACATGTAAAGCCATAAGATCTTTTGCAAAATGTTGGATGACATATGACCTTGAAAAATGTCAACCGGAAGTGATATTGTGTGACCTGGAAGTAGTAATTTTTGCACTTATTTCATGAAAAAGTACCTGGAACCTGTATATTTTTTTTGAATGGGCATCCATTAACCTATCATTCTGACTGCACACCAACGTCAGTAAAAGAAACTTATCATTCATATATTCAATCGACTGCCGTATTAAAACAAATAAAATTATGTAGTCTGTGACAGATTTAGAAAGGGTTAAACAAGTCTTTATTTACGACCTAATATAAAAATAAGGAGATGTGGTATGATTGCCAACGAGACAACTATCCAACAAAGTTCAAATAAAGTGGATGTAATTATAAGCAATGTATGTTTATAATAATTGGTCTTTTAATTTCTCTTTTAACTTTCACCAAGGTCCAAAAGCAATCTTTTCATTTAAATTGCGTCAACATTATTGATATTAATATTTGAACTTAACCATAGAAACATAAATTGACATCGTCTTTGACCTTTGACCCCTATGAAAGTACAAAAAGACCACAAGGAATTAATTTGCTCTTTTATTAAATTGAAATAACTAATGAAATTTTTCTGTAATATTTGACCAAAATACTGACTATAAAAATGTATTAGACAAACTGTACATTGATTGCTATTATAAAAGATGGTAAATATGTTTTCTTATTAAATTAAGGCGAGGGTAGTTTACCGATGTTAAACTCTCGTATATCTGTTCCAGACCATATGAGTATTTGGACCGTACGCGTACGGTCAGGACTGTATGCATATACTCGTACGGTCTGACCATACGCGTACTGTCGGACCTTATAGTGAATATACTCATATGGTCTAGGACGAACTGGACCATATATGTATTTGGACCGTATGGGTTAATTTTAGACAAATATTTATCAAAATCTTTTATTGAATTTTACAAATTAATATTATAACAATTAGATGACTAAAGTGAAATAGTGTACATTCAATCCATTGAAATTAAATTTTTATTTGACTGTCAATCTGAATTTTAGTGTAATACTCTCGCCCAGGGTGACACTTGCTGCCATAAGGAACGTCAGATTTTGTTTACATCTACAGGTTTTGTACATGCATATTCCTTTGCCAGCAAGAGAAAAGCTTGTTTGTTTTGCAGCAGCCGATGCAATGCAAATCCTTCTGTTTTCCAATGTGGAAGTTTCAATTTTGCGTGTCAAAAGTTCTATTTCACCCATATCATAATAAGAGTTTAATATGCCAAATTCATATGATAGTTTGTACAAACTTGCATCTTTACCAATAATAGCATCAACCCTATAGTCCGTTTGAATTCTATAAATCTTCAGAAAATAATTCTTAAAAATGCTTTTTTACAAATGAACATTCTTTTTCTTGATGTATGTTAGTGTATGATATATACGAACTCTGACTATGAATATCATAATTTTTGGCCAATAATCAAAAACATTACCCATTAGGTCTCTTTGTTATTTCTATTTTTTTCTATATAAAATACTTGATGGAGTGAGTATGAATAGTGTAAGAGCCTTCTATTCACAACAAAATTATAAGACATGTGCTTTGAATGTCTGTTTCATTGTACCATGTGACTTAACTCATTTAAATATCAAAGGACACTATACATGTCATGAAAAATGACCATCATCTAAGTTTTTTTATAACTGGTTTTTATATGATTTTATAAATCAACTTGCATGTATCTACAAAGATGTTATTTGTGGGAAAAATGTTATATTCAAATGTTTTATTTTGTTTTTATTCCTTACCAAATCTTATTTTTTGTTACCTTAATTTGGTTTTATATTTATATATATCTTATAATAGAAAACAAGCAAGCTTTTCATGCTTAAAGCATGATGGCAGTATTAACAAAATGGAGTACCAATGAGTATTTACAGAATACATTTAATTTTAACTTTTTTCTTGAAAAAAAAATACAGCTTATGACTTTCAAAATATGAAAATAAAATTAGATAAAATATAACATTAAAGACCTTTATTGATGCAAAGGGGACTTTTTTTGATATTTTTTTTTAATTATGCATTATCTTCCTTACTTATATGTAAAGAAAGAAATTAAAATGCTTAAAAAAATTCAAAAGAAAAAAAGGATATAATTCTGAAAGTGTTCAAATATTTTCTTGCAGAGTAAATGCGGGGAGATCCATTTCATTCATGGCATAATACCACAAAAAGAACTGCCCACTGTTTGAAAGTAAGTGAAAGCTTTAGAAAAAAATATGCTTGGATCAGAAGAAATTTTGAAGTCAAAAAGTGTGTCAACCACACCAGGCGAAGTGAGCGACTATGTCGCCTTAGGACTCCCCACTCTTCGCTCTGGAGAAGCTTCAGGGAGAAGTTTATGTCGCCCTCGATTTTCAATAAAATTTCCCAATGTCGACTCGTGATTTGTTTTTAATTCTCGATTCAAACGTAAACGAACCGATAGTTGACGAAATACAAATTATGTTATCCCCGAATTCAGAACTGATTTGTCCGCGGTATTATACTCCAACATTAAAATTGCTTGACATAATGTACTATAAGCAAGGAACAAGAAAAAAACTTGATTTTGCGATGGTTGTTTATTGTCCGCCATCTTTGTTATTGAAATTGTAGAGGGCCCCCTTTTATCTTTTCAAAACTCTTATCATTTACCTAAGCCATATTTATATGCAATTTTAATTTTGAATATCTTATATTTACTGATAGACATCAAAAGTTTATGCTTAATTAAAAATTTCTCCTTTCTTTTCAAATGTTGCATAATGTTAACTGGAATCCGCTTGTTCTTTAACTACGTCAGCCTGGAACCAGCACAACGATGTGTACACTACAAAACGTAGTCAGTTTTTCGTTCAGGATTTGGTGTTACAGACTGCTGCATGTGCTTTGTTTTAGCTAAAGGTCCTTTAAACAATATTTTGATGAAAACATAACATTAATTCGCTAAAGGACGGCACTATTTTACTCCTAAAGTCGTATATTTTTGTAAACTATTAAGTACGAATTTTTCGCAGCGTCTCGCACCGTATTTGTTTTCGATTTACAAGTACTTATTCAATTTTAGATAGTGAAAAAAACAACTTTTTCGATGTTACTTTTTGTGATTTTGTCATGTTTTAACACTCGTGAAGTGTTCTAGAATCATTTATATGCATTACCACTGCAACTTTATTCTGAGAAACAGCCTTTTCCGTGAAAATACCGAACAATCGCACACGATTTGAAATTAACAGAGTTTTACTATACGTTTTCAATGGTTTTTCAGTGATGAACAGCTTTTCTTTTTGAATTCATATTAAAAATAATTTAAAGAACATATATATTTTTTTAATTATGATCTTAACAAAATGAAAGACAGTGAAACCGTATTCAAGATATTTTAACTCACTTATCAATTGATCTTTGGTCTTCACTTCTCCCTGTTTGGCTGCAAGGAGAAGTCACTTGTCCATATAATTCTGAAGGGTGGTGACCCCTTTAACAAGGAATTTGTTTCTACGTTTCCCTAACGTGCATGAATACAGACATAAACTTATGTCGGTTTAGTCGTTCGCTCTTCTACCTATTACATTCTAAATACATATAAAAAGCGAATTTCAAAATGATTAATACTTGTCTTACTTGTAAAAGGAGCACGTAGATCATTATGATTGCAATTAATGAACATTTAGACTACTAACAACACGGTAAGCAGACTGTGTATTTTAGTTATGAGGAAAGGAACAATTGATAGTTGTTGGGGATGGATGATAGTGGCAGCCGCTGCATTAAACAGAATAGTAATATATGGGATATCACACTCAGCTGGTGTTGTTTATGTTGTCATTTTGGAAGTTTTTAACGAAGGGACTGGGATTACATCATGGATATCTTCCCTCATCACTGCCGTTATATTTTTTACTTGTAAGTATTTGTCCAAACACTCATTAATTTTTACACATGCCTTAAACCTACTCGTCTAGATGTTCGACTAAGTCTCATACTAAAACTCTTTCTACTATTTTATTAAATCCCATATGGCCTTCGAAAATACTGTGAACAGGTTAACTGAATCAACGATGTCAATCAGATATGAATTTGTTTAATGATCTACTACAAAAAATTCTCGCTTTATCATTAGTTTCGCAACTTTATCAAAACTTCCATTGAAAAATTCATATTAAGTGAAGAACCGCGATGATTCCAACATTAAAATGAGTCAAGACGATACATTAAATGCTGTAATCTTTAATCGATAACTTATTGATATATTAACAAAAAAAACTGGCACTAATCGTCAACTTGAAAAAGGATAATATCTAAACTAAAAGGTTTGCTTCACAAATTAATCTTTTTCTTGATTATTACACATGCAGTTGAACTACTTAAAAAATTGGGTCTATGACAAATGGGACGATTTCAGCTTTTCAAAACTCAACTTTCCCTTTTCTAGCAGAAACATACCATCTGCTCCATGGTGTGGCGTTCACATATCTCAATTTCTCATTACATAGAAACTGCTCATACACAGTTATCAGAAAAACGACCAAACAAAGAGGCGGAAGAACCTAACGGACACTAAATTTTATTAGTCGAAAAGAAGCTTATAATTGCGTGGCAAAGACGACGAAAAAACCGTCTTCAAATCACTGAATGGAAAAATAAACTCTATATATCATTTTAATGGCATTATGTTAAAATGTAAAGACTATCAAAAGAATATATATATGTGAAAATGGTATATATATTTGACCTGCTAGTCAAATGCGTTTTGTTAAAATATACTTTTGCACTTTTTTGGTATTTTGGAAAATGTTGTTTGTGCTGTATTTAGACCCCTCTACCCAAAAAAATTGTTTTGCATGCGCACGTATAAAAATTGCGTTTTTTATCCAACGCAACCATAGGTTTGAACGTTATTTTCAATTTAGACTTATTTATATCATTTCGTTTGGGCTTGTATTATATTTGCCTTCGGGTTTTTATAATCCGTTCATCCTATTTCGACTCTTCAAAATTCAAGAGTCAATCATAAATTGAAGTAAATGATATGACCTTCCAAATACCGTTTCGATTCCTAACATCACTGAAGAGACATTTATTGACGAAATCCGGATATGGTGTACCAATTTTTGCACTTCATGTTTGCGGTATACAATCTTTTTCGTAAGTTTATTGTTTTCTGTTTGGTATTAAATTAATATTTAAGATCCATTTTATTTTACATCTGGTGAACCGTTTATTTGGCAATCACCATGGCAGTCAGCAGGGTTTAAGAACATCCGTTATTTGACTTGCTTGTCAAATGCGTTTTGTTAAAGTATACTTTTTCACTTTTTGGTCTTTTTGGAAAATGTTGTTTGTGCTGTATTTATATCGGTTGTTTTTGCATTTTGTATAACGATGTATTCCAATGATATCACAAATAGGGATTGTTTAATTTTTAACAACATATGTAGCTCTCTCCATTTGCATAAAAAAAACACTTCCATTTTAATGCAAATATTCTGTTCTGGGGATTTTAATGTAACAAAATTATGGGGTCAAATGTCTACCCATTCGAAAATCGGAGAACTGATTTGTGTCAAGTCAAAGACTATTAATCCTAAAGAGTTTGTTCTTGATTCAAAAGATTTTCTATACCTTAGAAAGGAGACTAAACAAGGAAAATGGAATATTTTAGTGTACTAGATAAACAAAATAACCATATTAAATATGAACATAAAAACAAAATCAACAAAATTGAATATGAGGCAAATCTGTAAAAAAGCTATCTCACATTACCTATTACATCTTCTACTGTCGTTGATGTTAGAGCTTTAATCGGAGACAGCAACTACCTAAGTGGCATTTAAGCATTGACATACATTTTACATAAACAATTTCTTTTCTGTATTTCAATTCAAAGTCTATATATACCAGTACATGTAGTTTGTTTGTTTTGCACGTTCTTATAGTCTCCCCCTAAATAAACTTTGAAGGCATAGTAAATGTACCGTTGATAACTATACCTATACTATAAAACGAGAAGACCTCATTTTGCGTGTCGCTTCTCTTCCTCCCATAATAAATCAATCATCATGCCTTTGTGTCCTATAGGTATCATGCATAGTCGCATTTGTCATCCATTCTTATGACTATTCATTTGGGTTATTTTGGGAGAAAAACGAAAATTAAGGCGTCCGAATATTGCTTCCGTCATCAAACCGACTTTCATGTCACACATGACTTCCGGTTTTAACACTGAGAACCAATCGTATGATAGATAACAAAAATGTAAAAATAAACCAGCCAATCAAAGCGTTGTCCATATCGTGGTTTTTATATCTTAAGAACTACTACTATTATACTTCGGTTTTAACCTACACATAATTTTCATAAGTTCTCGGACGGGGAAAGGACAATTATTTTTGCGTTTATCTGCATGTATACTATGATTTATAATATACTATTATAATATATAGAGACTCTCTATACAATATGGCAGTGGGTTTCCGTCATCATACCGACTTTTAAGTCAGACATGACTACCGGTTTTATCAGTCATAACCAATCGTATGATAGATAAACAAAAAACGATAAATAAATAAACCAATCAGAGTATTGTCCATATCGTGGTTTTTATATCGTAAGAACCACTTCTATTATACCTCGGTTTAAACTTACACACAACTTTCATAAGTACTCGGACGGGCACAAGACAATTATTTTAACGTTTATCTGCATCATCCCCATGCATACTATGACTAATATACTACTATAATATATAGAGACTCTCTATATAATATAGCAGTGATCGCCCTAATGGAGAAGAAACTTTATAGAATTAATAGTTAATAGAAAATTAAATACACTTTAATATTTATAATATTGATACGTATGTTCAAAGTATACAGAAACGCGAAAATAATGGAATATAACAGAAAACAAAATAATAACGGACTTTGAAAAAAAAGAGAGGGCTTAAAAATATTGTCCTGTCTCCATGTACCTATATGACTTTTGATATCATTTCTTAAATTCTACAGACATAAATTTCAACCAAGCTTAAAATGTCAGCAATTTCGGTTTTAAATGTAAGTCAAAAGGACTTCCGGTTTTAAAACTTGCACATAAATAAGAGTACTCGAGGACAGGACAATAATTATTGCGTTGATAGAGACTCTCCAAATAATATAGCAGTGATCGTCTAGGAAAAGAAATTCATAGTTAATAGCAAATACACTTTATTTATAGTATACGTATATTCATAGTATACAGAAACGCGAAAATAATGGAATTTAACAGAAAAAAATAACGGACTTTGGAAACAAGGGAGAGGACTTAAACTGTTTCAAAGTACCATTTGAATTTTGATACCTTTTTTTTAATTCTCCAGATATGAAATCTTTTACTGAAATTCTCCAGACACAAAATCTCACAAGCTCTAATGCCCGCGATTTCGCGGGTGTGATCTAGTATAATATAATATTTTGACAAATTATCCCATGGATAATGCTATGCAATAAAAGAGAAGATGTTGGATACACTTCAATAAGACAGCCACCCAATCACACGAAAAAAAAGTAACGCGTTACAAACATTTTTTAGTGTGATTGGGTGGTTGTCTCTTTGAAGTGTAAACCACACCTTCTCTTTTCATGCATAAGAAATTATCCATTGAATAATCCGTCATGGTCTTAAATAAACACTCACGATAGTCGTGTGTATCATGAGAAAATAAATCGTATCTGGTAAACCAAAATATTGAAATGATGACAAAGTGTCCTCGATCGTTAGTTACTTCTAGTTTTTATTAAAATAGAGAAATACATTTTTCACCTTACACATGCAGCTATTCAATGTTTGCCTAATAGAAATTGCAAAATTTATAACAAATAATGCAAAACACTAGTACATACATGTATACTATAACATAGAATATTCAAACCCGTACCAACTACTTCCAAAGATGAGGAAAAACGTATTTTTTTTAAGGTAGACTTCGCCAGATTTAGATGCTATCAATATTAGCAATATTTTCCACCAGATATTTGTACAAAAAACTATACCTGATTACTTCAAAACATAAAGCTACACCTGTAATTTCATATACTTACACCAAGCGTATTGCATTTAAGATTTTCAACCACAAGAGGGTTTTAGAGGTCCTTAACCTCAACGATGTGAAATCTAAACCTCCGGAATGCTCATGTGCATCGTCAAAATACAATTATAGTCCAGCTGGTCATGTTATTACTGGCGACCTTGGCATCGTAGCCAATGAACAACTAGGAAAGTTGTTAGCCAAGGGACCAAAATATAGAATTCCCCAGCCCATCAACTGGAAAAAGAACTTCAGGTTACTAATGGATGCAGTGAGGACTTTGCCAGAAAACAGGTGAAAAAAAAGCAAACCAGGTGAACCAGAACTGGACACTTTCTCTGAATGGATCAAAGCTATTCGATCATGCATTCAGAAGCGCATTCAGAAACTACGATGTACTATGAGCACAAGGTTTTTCTAATCCATTCAAGAAACCGGAGGTAATGGATGCTTTATCCTCTTTTCATGACAAATATGTAGTTGTTCCAGCAGATAAAGACTCCAATAATATTGTCTTCATATGTAAAAGCTATTATTTGGAATGTCTCACAAAAGAGATTGGAATAAACAGCAAAACCGGTAATCCTTCATATTCTTTAACATCATTCACAAAGGATGAAATTTTAGAAAATCACAAATCTGTCCTTCTTTTGGTATTTGATATCAAAGGACGTAGAAATTCTACCGTCATTATACTGGATATCAAAACTTCACAAAACTCCTTATAAAGAACGATGCTGGATCATCAAGATGTTCGATTAAACATATTTCTAAAGTGCTGACTACTATTCTTTCTACAGTAAAAGATGGCCTTCAAATATATTGTGATGAGATATATTCAACCAGTGGTGCCAATCAGATGTTGACTCTTAAAAATTTTTATACTTCTTAATCTCTGCAATTTTGCAGCAACATTAAGACCTTTGATTTTTCTACGCTTTACACTACTATTCCCCATGATGAATTGAAAGATAGAATTCACCATCTCACTAAACAGAGCTGTTTTTTTAATGATGGGAATCGTAGATATAAATTACTTGTTTTGGGTTATAACAACACTGATTCTATCAGAAAATATACTAGAGAGGATAGCTGGACTTTTTGATCGATAATATATTTTTTGAGTTTGGAGGATTGATATTTCAACAGACAGTCGGTATTCCAATGGGTGCTTATTGTGCACTCCTACTGGCCGATTTGTTTTTGTACTCGTATGAAGCAGAATTCATTCAGAACCTTTTGAAAGACAAAAAGAAAAAGCACCATGTGAAATTCTTTAATTTTACTTTCCGAGATATATTGATGATGTCCTATCACTGAACAACCCATATTTGAGTCAGTACTTGCTTCTCATATATCCCAGTGAACTTGAAATTAAGGATACTACTGATACTAAAAGGACTGCTTCATACCTTGATATTTTCCTCAATATTGACACAAATGGACGACTTAACACTAAAATCTATGACAAACGGGATGATTTCAACTTCCAAATTATCAATTTCCCATTTCTCAGCAGTAACATACCCTCTGCCCCGTCGTCTGATGTTTACATATCTCATTTGATACGTTATGCTAGTGCATGTTCACACTATACGGACTTCATATAAAGGAGTGTGATACTTACGCAGAAACTGCTCCAACAGAGTAATGAGTAGGAAAGATTAAAATGACAGTCCTTAAATTTAATGGACACCATCACAAATTGGTTGATCTATACTATGTGTCTGTGTCTAAATTAACTGACGAAATTTAACCACGTCTTCGATTTTGGTTTACCATTTACGTCGTCTGGTCTGCTAAGTACCGAACGTGACCTATTCCCGAATATAACTGTTTTGCCGAGGGTGATTGAGCTGTATTTGGCAAAACTTCAAGGAATTCTGGTCCTCAATGCTCTTCAACTTCGTACTTTATTTGTCCTTTTTAACTTTTTTTTATTCGAACGTCACTGATGAGGCTTTTGTAGACTTAACGCGCTTCTGGCGCAAATGCAAA
Source organism: Mytilus edulis (assembly GCA_019925275.1). Classification (NCBI taxonomy): domain Eukaryota; kingdom Metazoa; phylum Mollusca; class Bivalvia; order Mytilida; family Mytilidae; genus Mytilus; species Mytilus edulis. Next base: position 60,746,542 of record CM034350.1, on the reverse strand, counting down.
AATTTCAATCCTGGTATCTATGATGAGTTTATTTATTCGCATTACTTTACGACGAGTCTCGGTATTTATATATCCAACATTCATGTATCTAGTTATGATGTTTCTTTTGTAAGCCCGGTTGGATATTTTGTTTTGTCTTATATTCGCTGTTGGAGACGACGTGGTTCGGTATTTATATATCCCACTTTCGGGTATTTTGTTATTACTTTCATATACGTGTGGGTCCACAGTTATTTTATTTTTATTTTCTATAAGTATGTAAAAGTTAAGATAAAAAAATCAGCTATTTCATTTATATGATTTTAATTTTAAACCATATGCATTTCATAATTTCGATAACATTAAATTTATAAGAAACTCGTTTCATATGGCTTTAATATATTTTCTTACAGGTCCATTATCCGGATACCTGATAGAAAAATTCGATGAAAGAAAGGTTGCCATTGCCGGAAGTCTGATTGCAGGTATCGGTTTGATGTCATCTGCTTTTGTCACTTCCGTTCCAGCACTTATTCTAACATACGGCATAATTTCAGGTAAACAGATTATAGGGATACCGAAATTGTAGCAAAAAACCCCACTGTACAAAACAATGAATTTAACAATAATAACCACTGTTTCATTTTTTTTCTTCAGTTTTCTTTAACTTCGTATTTGGCCTTTAAACCTTTCAATTCGTGCGCCACTGATGATATAAAATGCTGTACCAAAGTCTAAGTCCAGTATCTTTGATGAGTTTTCATAGCATTAATGGAACAGTTAAAAACTTTTATAATATATGTTGCACTAGTAAATGGTGGCAGCAAGACTTTCGTACAAAACAGAAAAGATAAGGCCAAGCCAAACCGTCGGATTCCCCCACATGTTATAAAAGGTCGGCAGGAAAATTTATTTTCTTAATTTCGTTAAACATGTTCGCCCGCGTCTGGATCCAAATTAGTTATACACGTCAAACTAATTTTAGTTCATTCGTGTGTTTGAAAGTCTTATCATTTACACGTTGGGTTCGACACAAAACAGATCTCGATTTTAAAGAAGAATAAAACGTTTACCCACGAGTCGAATATGTATCGTCTTATTAAAAAAATAACTACAAAATTAAATACATCAAACGTGTTTGTCATTGACGATGCTGACCGGTAATTTCGTTCGTCCTATTTAAAGTAAACAAAATGCATGGACTTGTCGAATTTAAAGTCTCAATTCTAACTCAGTCTTCAAATAAACACATTAACTGTACCAATTTTACTGCACCAGATGCGATAAGATACGTATCACTTTCAATAATGACAGCTAGTCAGCTTTAACCATTTCCATATCGAAATCTAGTCATTCCTGTCATTGCTGTAGGCGTTTGCAAATGTACATTTGAGTAAAGGTCATATTTACATACTCATATTACACCCAACATCATGACAGTGGTTACAAAACTGATTGTCAATTTCAACTTTTTTTTTAATTAGGATTAAACAATCTGATTATGTAGAAGCCCCTTTTGTTGTTTACTAGTATACAACATTGTCATTTATGCATCACAATGTCATTCGATGTGTTTGAGCATCACCGCTCTTCAACACTTTGTACATTGAATACCAATGACCGTTTGTCCCGCCTTTTTAAATTGATTGACAACCGTATTTTGAACTTCATATCGGGACACTTTGCATGGATTCAAAATAAATCTATTAAACTAAAAATAATTTTCAGTAGAAAATCCAAATAAACTACTTTTTCCATTCCATTTCAGAACAAGCAATGCATTTTTTTAAGACATTTAGTCAAACGCTTATTCTTTTTTTGAATGCATCCTCTTCCAAAAAAGGTCAATAATCTGTGCATAAGAAAGAAAATTTCAGCATGATATATTTAGTAACGATGTTTCAAATACTAATCAACTATGAAAGATATTCTGGAGTCGTAAATTTTACGAGATCCATTGATTTCACTTAAATAATTTTATGAAAACCGTGAGAGGAGTTATCAGGAGGTGTATGACTGTAAGATTACATTGTACTTGGTTGAAAATATTGTGTATAAAGGGAAAGTTCTCTTTTGCAATAAAAGTCAGTAAAACGTGCCTCTCTTTGTCAATTGAAATTTATACCTTTTCGCTACGTGCGTGAATATACTTTTGTAAAAGAGGCAATGCATTTCACACACTAGTCTTAAATGTTAGTTTTTACTAAAAACTCACGATGTCTTTAATGAACAAAAATGTGATAGATAAAAAAAAAATACCGTTTTCGTCGGATATTTAAAAAAATCTTCGATCAAAAAGATGCGGACAATTGTCCCTATATTTTTTTAACTTGCAAGCTAAATATCTCATATTTTACATCGCTAACCAAATCTAATTAGTCTGAATCCGAAAGACATTACATTATAAACCATCTTGATCTTGGTAAATTGGTAATAATTATGCACTTTCGAATAATTCTTTGAATTAAGAAAGTCTGCAGTGTAATTTACAACGCACAAAACTATGTTTGACTCGCATTATTTATCATGAGATTGTAATTTAGTGGTTGTCGTTCGTTGCTGTGTATCATATTTGTTACTCATTTGTTGTTTCGTGCATAAATCAGGCTTTTGTATTCTCGTTTGGAATGCTTTACATTTTTTTTTATGTCTGGGCCTTTTATGGCTTGCTTACTGCGGTATGGGTTTTGCTTATTGATGAAGGCCGTACGATGACCTATAATTATAACGTCTACGTTTTTTTATCTGATAATTTTACGTTGAATGCAAACGATACGAACCTACGAAGTCTTGTATTGTAGGACCAGGGGTGGAGTGATTATTTTTTTATAAAACAAAAAAAATTATACATAATTGAGTTTGAATCAAGTTGAAATGACAGAAAATTTCTACATGTTAATTATTTTTTTTCAAATGATACATACATTGTTCCTCGTAATCGTTATTTCTCTGTCGACCCTACATTGTTTAAGTCGTTGCGACTTTATCCATCAGCAACATATGTCCACAAAACAAAACTCCGGGTAAACAGGAGACCTTCTTGCTTTAAGAAGGTTCACATTGTCCATATTGTGAGCTAGAGCTAGTTTCGACCTTGGCGTCGTATGTTTTTGAATTACTTCGTTGATGAATTTATCACTACAAAGTATTTGCAAAATCTTTGTGTCCGTGAAAACTAAGAGTTGTTTAAATTTCAAATTTCATCAAGGTCTCTACTGTGGAACTGTCTGACGGGCTTCAAAGTCGACAGGTTAAGAGGTGAATGTATTCAGGTTAATCTAAGTTATGTGGTACTATGGGTAAATGTCTGGTTAAAATATATCTTATCTTTGATGTGCCGCATTAACATCCCTATAAAGTAAGACAGTCCGTGCGTGACCCATAACATACAATATTGTATGTATTTCATTGGCGATTTTCTAGCAAAATCCAGACTATATACATATTAACTATATCAATTAACGTGTCTGAAGGCGAATTTGTGAAAAATTATTTTGTTTGATTTTAATCTCTGAAAATTTAAATGAACTGAGCTCTTGAACAGATCTTTTCGGGACGTCGGGTTGGGCCTATTTTTTTGTGTGTGTAAATCTGGCTCTCGGGAATCAATTATTAATTTTTCGGGATTCGGCATAAAATGCTTTTTTTCGGGATTTCGGTATTCAGCTTTTGATTGGTTTTTTCTTTTATGGAAATTCCGGATCATGATACCCCTCCTACCCTCTCCCACTCTCTTCAGCAGGCAATGTTGAGGGAAAAGGAAAATTATCCTGACTGTATGAGAATTTGAATTTGTTAAATATTTGCAATTCTAATAAAATCACAAGACCTGCAGATTTTTTGTATTTCTTTATGTGGAATGACTAAAAAAGGGGGGTGTAATACGACTTCCCAAACTTAATCTACGATTCATGTTCGTTTATACTCAACACTTTAAATACCGAAACAATTAGAGATATCAATATACTTTTTTTTTCAAATATCGAATACTGGTTTCCAACTAAATGTCTAAATATATCTGGAATATTTTCCCTCATATTGACAGCTTTCTGAAGTAAGTTCATAGTAGCCTGTCGGCTCGACA
>CM034350.1:60532545-60742379 GCA_019925275.1 Mytilus edulis | reverse complement strand
TTTTTTACTACTCGATAAATATGTTTTGGATTACTGGAGGAGAAAAAATGAAAGACATCCTATCCTTCAGGTTTCAATGTGACAGTGCATATCTGTACACGAAGAAATCAATTTGAAAAGGCATACATACTCTTCAGAGTGTCGACATTCCGGAAAGAAAAAGATTTGATTGATTGGAAAATATCTTACAAAAACAGAATTGAACATGTCACGCCTTTACTTATAGTGTGCCGTCTATTTCGCTCAACTAACCATGTCTGCATGTCAAAACTTGGCATCATACTGTTACATGAAATTGCACTTCTCACATGTCAAATCTTGAGGAAAATGAACAAGAACCCATACAACGGCAGCAAAAACTTGGGGAGATGTGAATATTATCTCCTAAGCCCCCAGTGAGGATCGAACTCACGACCCCTGGTTTACAAGACCAGTGCTCTACCACTGAGCTATGGAGGCTCTTGCTTCAGATGTGTGAAATTTGTACTCATAAAGCAAGGCCCTATATTATAGACCAAATCACCTCTTCATTTAAAAATTCTGAGAAGGAACCTTTTATTCATATGGGGACCATAAATTTTCCATTTAATGAACAAAAGACTGAAAAAACAGAGAGATGGAAGATTTTAAGACAATACAGGATGAAATACAACGAAAGTATTAGGAACTATATTCGTAGACAACGAAAAATAAAGGGCGACAATTTCACATCTAAATAATATTCATTTCAAAACGAAGCTCTATGATATTTCCCGTTGAATATTAAAAATACTCGAAATTATATGTAAGTATAGTTTCAAACTGAGTGCAATTAATCATACCTATTATACAAGTTACTTTGTATAGTTTTTTGTTTCCAGATCGCTTTACTGTAAAAATAAAGTCTCAACAAATGAGACCGGATTTAGAATTGGCCCCCTGAAATAAGAAATTAAATGTAATTATTAGGTAAAATAACTATAATTATTATTTTGGTTAAATTATGTTCCTTTAGCTTATTTGACTTCGGAGCGCCCTTCCAAACACCCATTCCTGGATCATCGGATGCAAAGGACATTTCTAAAAAACCAAAGGGACCATCATGATATATTAGTCTAAAACAGACCCCAAAAAAAGGCTAACAGCAGTCAACAAAAATAAAAATTAAACCAAAAACTGAGATACCTGAACCCAACTTAAATTTATTTAGTACACAAAAAAGGAAACTTTCAAAATTTTATCCTATACTTCTGATCATGTCTATTCAAAAGAATTTTAAGAAAAACTGAACTATTATAGGTGAATGTTTTTAATGTTATTTTTGCTTATGAGTCTCTTTTCTTTTCCTATATATCCTTAGCTTTCATTTATTCGGAGTGTTCTTAATGAAAGTAAATACAAAAAATTAAGGCTCTTCTGAAACATGACCATGATAAAGAGTCGTTTTCATTTTTATCGCATTGCCTTAGTAAACAGCTGTTAAATTATTTTATTCTATTTTAGATTATCTTGGATTTTCATAAAACTATACAGATAATCTAGTTATATATTGATCTTACAGAATGCAGGATTGTTTTGTAGTTATGTGAATTGCTGTCAAACTTAAGTATTTAATTAATAGGTAAAAAAACGCAAAATTCCAGTTTGGTCTAAATTCCGAAAAGTCACCTACAAATTTTTTTAATAACTTTTTCAAAACATATTGGATTTTCACCAAACTTTACGGCTTAGATATCTCAATTACATATTGATCTTATAGAATGCTAGGTTGTTTGGTAGTTTGGTGATTCGCTTTCAAATTTAAGGATTTAATTTAAAAGAACAAAAAAGCTAGAATTTTTAGTTTCGAGTTCGGAAAGTCACCTTTAAGTTTTTTAATATCTTTATCAAATCAACTCGGGTTTTAATAAAATTGTATAGCTATCTCATTTATATATTGGGTTTACAGAATGCCAGGTTGTTTGTTTGGTGTCATACTGTCAGTTTTACAGATTTAATTGATCGGTAAAAAAAGCTAGCATTTTAAGTTTGGACTAAATTCAGATAGTCAACTTTAATTTTTAAAAATCTACAGCTATCTCAAATATATATTGATCTTACAAAATACCATGATGATTGGTTATTTGTTTTCAAATTAAATGTTCAATTTATAATTATCTATCTGAATAACTGAAGCTTTAGTTTTTTTTCATATTAATTCGATCCTTAAATTTGAAAGCAATACACAAAACTAATTTAAGTATTGAATTAATATGTTAAAAAAAAGCTAAAATTTTCTGTTTTGACTAAATTCAGATAGATACCTATAAATTGAATATTTAAATTTAACAGCGATAAACCAAATTAAGTCCTGAATTAATAATACAATACTCAAGTGTGATCCTTCAGATTCAAGTCTTTGTTTTTTATCAAGCAAAAGAACCCAACGATAAATGGTCCTTCCTATTTTACTTGGAGAAGAGGAGCATTTATTTAAGAGTAAAAATTTCACAAAACTAAAAGAAAGAGCGTCCATAACTCAGTGGTTAGGGCACTGGTATTGTAATTTAGGGGTCCCAGGTTTGATTATAACTTGGGAAGGGGGGGGGGGGGGGGGGGTGGTAGGAGATAGTATTTAAAGAGAGAAAAAAAATTCCATTCACAACCCAGGTTACATTATCTGATATAATAAGGATTAATGGATTTGAAATTTATTCATAAATTTTTTCGTACATAAATGACAGTGCATCATAAGCCTCCAAAGGCTGGTTGGTATAAATATACATGTTAATTGACTGCTTATGTTTAAAATTGTAATATATTGTATTTCATGTATTTCATGTATATGTACCAAGTTGTACTTTAAAATAAAAATATCTATTTATCTATAAGGATTTAGCTTAAAATATACATGTGATGAATGATAAACCTTTATAGTAACAATGCAGAATAATACCAGTTTATAAAGAAAATCAAGATATTAATAATGACACATTGAAAGGCAGAAATTGTCAAATTAAGTGGTATCTTGGTTTAACGAGCGCAAAAGAAAATTGAAAAATGTTAATGAAAATGTGAAGCATGCTAAAACTGAACTTGTGATCTCAAATAACAAAGACAAAACTAGTCATGAAAATGTCAACATCGTCGATGTTAGTGTCGTCGATGTTAGTGTCGATGGTAATGAACAGTTAATGATTGTAGATAATATAGATAATGAAATTCAGAAGATGGTCGATGATGATGATAATGCTAGCTATTGTACATAAAAATAAGGAAAGCATTCTAAAATGTAAAGATTGTAATTCAAAAGAAAATGAAAATTTAGATTTTTCTTCGAAGTTTATTTCTTTTCTTGTATTTATTTCACAATAACTGGATCGGAGATATTGACGAGCATTTCGGATTTTCAGGCCTCAGTTACTAACAGACAAGATGAAAGGATAGAAAGTTTACTGGATATGTATGATGGGCAAGGCAAATGAAAAGAAGGAAAAAACTAAATATCTTTCTAATGTAAATAATGTTAAACTGAGAGTACGATCATCGCCGTATGACAAAAAATGATAAAATGATTATTTTTGCAATTGTAGTTTTACTTGTTTATCATAAAGGGTAATGGTGTTAGAAATGTAGACACATTTTAAAAATACCTTTCTATCATGTCTGAAAAAGTGTAGATTTTATGTTATTTCAAGAATCTTTTATAGGATGAACAATTTGTAACAAATGTAAAACATTTACGTAATGGTAATATTGACCAGAGTGATGGGACAAATAATATACAAAGTTTTGCCATATAGTGTAAACAAACGTTTGTGAAAATGTTAAACAAATATATAAAGATAAAAAATTGAGGATTATTACATTTACAGTTTGAATACGATAACAGTATTTAGAATATAATGAATGTGTATGCGCCTATTATTGAAAGTGAAAAGGTTGATCTTTGAAAATTTCTAAATGGTTATATGGAAAACGTCGATAACATCAATATTGGTGATACAAATGTAGGAATACATCATTGTTAATCAAAACAAAAGAGAGATGTAGTGGAACTGTATACTAAAATGATGTATCGGTTCAAAAATATTGAATGATATATATATATATATATATATATATATATATAAATATGAATCCAATACTTCCTATGTAAATTAAAGTCATATGAAACGAGTGACCGGTGAAAAAAACCCGTTAAAATCCAATTATTGAACCAATGCATACATATATCATAAACTTAGTCTTCTGTGCACGATTTTATCACTTTTTTTCGCATAAATTTCGTATAATCTTTAATTATTTTTTCATCGGTCGGTCAGTGTTGTTGTGAAAATATGGCAGTCACCCGTTTGTAAACAGTCAACAAAGAAACAGGGATATTCAGGTAAGCACGTGTATAACAGGTACAATAACATATAGGTTATTTTGAAGACGGAGCGATGTTTACGTTTAGTTTTCCATTCACTTGCGTATTGCGATCACTGGATTGTTACGAGAAAGGTCACACTGCATACGGAAAACATGTCGGCGAATTGTTTGCTGGAAGCAAGCAATTAAAAAAAAGTAAACTTCTTCTAAAGGCAATAACAATCAAAACCAAGGAGTAAACAAAGACTCACAAAACCAAAGGACATTTGCATCAACAGTTATAAATAATAAATAAAAAACAACACGAACTCCACTAAAAACGGGAGTGAAATCAGGTGCTCACTGCACCGTATACGGCACCCGTCGTGTTATTTCTTTGTTCAGTTCGGTAATGATGGAAGGTTATTTAGGTTTAATTTGGACAAATTATAGAATTTTCTTGAGAAAAAAGTATATGTACATACGTTATATAATAAAAACTACCCATTAAGTTATAAAAAAACATATGCATAACTTTGTTTTAATATGAAGTTTCATATGACTTTGAACCATTGTTATGAATTTTTCATACAATTATATTCTTTGATGACGAATTTTGGCCTCCCCTTACGATATCTAGCATGTTTTGCTCAGAACCGAGTAAGACGTTTCTTAACTTTAGTGCATCACACAGTCACTTTGAGATTTGGTGGTATTATAGATTATACTGTCATCGGCAAACAGTCTGAGCTTACTGGATGATAGATATGCTCGTAGTTCATTAATGTATTCCAATAATAAGACTGGGCCCAGAACTGTGCCTTGAGGGACATCTGGGGTGACTGGAGACTGACCAGATGACTCTCCATCTAAGACAACTTTTGTGTTCTGTCATTAAAGAAGGCAGAGACCCAGTTTAAAATAAAGTGTTGCACATGATGATCATCTATTTCTACCAGAAAGTTTGAATGTTCAGAATCTTCCTTTTAAGTTATTATGGACAAGTGTTCACTGCTATTGGAAATCTCCAGACAGTGTACAATTAGAATTTAAAATTGTTCACAACATAATATTTACTCATTTGAAACTGTCAATCAAAAGGACTAGTATTCCTAACTTAGATATTTCTGATAGTTGTTATTCGATAGTCAAAGATGTGATCGACTGATTTCCAAACTCCAGGTGTTTTTGTTTTATAAATACGTGTTTGGGTTTTCATGTGAAATTCTAGAAAAAGGAAACATGTATGTCTTTGGTTAATCAAAGATATAAACTGATAATTTTTTTAATAGCATTTATACATATGTAAATAGTATGAAATTCAAAACAGTGTAGCTGTGGCCATTGATTGACCCATCAAAATCATCCATTGACTGGGACAATTTACGTGAACGTGTGTCTGTAACAACCACTGTTCATGACGTACCTACGATAGACATTTAAACTGTGGGGTCAACAAAGGTTTCTGAACGCCTTTAATTATAAAATAATTCGAAAAATTAATCAGGAATAACCTTTGTGTTTTGATTTATATAATTGATATAAATCAAAATATCGTGTTATTTCTGATTAATTTTTCGAATTACTTTATTTAGGTGTTGAGAACCTTTGGTGACCCCATAGTTTAAGTGTCTTTAAAAAGTACATAGTGAGCATTGATCGTTACATACAAACGTTCACCTAAATTGTCCCAGTCAATGAATGATTTTAATGTGTCAATCAATGTCCACAGCTACACTGTTTTGAATTTCATACTACATGTTTTGTTAATCTGTATTTCCAGTGCCAAATAAAAAAAAAAATGACAGGAAAATGATGTATATCAATCTTATTAGATTTTTGAAGTATTCACAAAACATTATAATGCATGTTATTGCATAGCAATATAATATTTCCCACAGACAGTAACCAAAAGTTAGCGTGCAATAAATTCCAATATTGCACTAGTGCAATAAATCTTCAAACTTCATGACGTCATCAACGACAAAATCTTAGTTTAAACCAATTTTTACTTTCAAATATTATATTGCTATACAATAAAAGGGTTATTGCATGAATATTGGGGATAATTCCACCTTATGTAATAATGCTGTATTTTGATTGGATGAGAAACATTGTATTTTTCACCAATTTCTATATATTGAGATTTTCTTTTCTCTGCCGGGGTATTTGCCATTAGGGAATTCCATGTGCCAGGGTATTTGCTAGCAAATACCATGGCATATGGGAAATACCCTAGCAAATACCATGGCAGATGGGGAATACCATGTCTAAAAATAACTCAATGAATTATTTCTATTCTAATATGACAAATTCATGGTCATTCTAAATATATGGTTCCAGATGAAATATTTAGGATAAAAATAATCATTATTGAATTTGGACAGAATGACGTAAAAATTCCGGGAATGACGTCATAAATATAACTCAACGGAAACGAATTGTCAACCGGTCACATAAAACTGGAATCCACTTGTATTACGCTTCACTGAAACTGATGAACAAAGTGTAGTAGTCAGCCGAGAACCAGCTTATTATCATAGAAAGGGAGATATATATACAGTCAGTGACTGTACATAAAAAAATGAGAAGAAATGATTATACGGTCAATGCAATTTGACTGCCCAAATAGCACAGCTGCAGTGTATACAAAAATTATACATTCAAGTCGAAATTGCATATGATACCTGATTATAATAAACTTTCTGAGGTAGAACATTCGGTGGAATTAAACAATTATATCATGCTTACAAGGGGTATTTGCCAAAAATACCGGTTTCGAGGTAATCAAATTTCCCTTGCCTAACGGCTCTGAAAATTTGTACCTCTCAACCGGTATTTTTGGCAAATACCCCTTGTTAGCATGATATATTTGTATAATATTGTCCCTAGTATAACAAAACAGTTGAACATTTTTTAATAAAAATCTCTAGAAACTAATTGTAAAGTAAATGGAATGGATGGTAATTTTATGTTTTACTTTTTATGACAACTTAAGTATACCGTGACATTTTAATTGTATTATTAGAATTGTGAACTATACTTTATATGTTTTATTGAATAAAGTTTAAAAACGAGCACTGGTCTTAAACCAGGGTTCGTGAGTTCGATCCTCACTGTGACTTTGCTAAGAGTTTAGCGATACTCGTCCATTATCCTTTGCTTTTTTAACATTGTATAGGTTTTTCGTACATTTCCCCTCAAGACTTTAATTTCGGAAAAAACAAATACATATAGCAGTATCATGCCAAGGTTTGACATACAACATTGGGTAGCTTATAATTATAATCCTGGTACCTTTGATAACTATTAGCGCAATACATTAACCTAAAAGATTAAAGGTTGAAAAACATGACTTGTTGAATACTGTATTCAAAAAGTCCCAGTGCAATCTTTTTGTTTCCGGGATTACACAAAGAGTTGTCCTTTTCCAATTGGTTTCTTAGCATAAGGATGTGTGCACTTTCATATTGAAATATGATTGTTGAATTATACGACGTATCTCTCTTTTTCTTCCTAAAAAAATCCGAAAAGATTATTAACAAGTAGTAAAAAATTAGTCACCGGGTTCAAACAGGAGACCTCTCGATCTACAGTCAAATGCTTTTAAAAAACGGTTATCTTGAGTTTTATCTAATCCAATAATATTTTCAACAAATTCTTGAATAATTATACTACAATTCTGCAGTGTTATTTCACCTCACCACCAATATCAAGCAAACAAATCTTATATTTACAGATTGATGCAGTCCTAAAATGTAGAGGCAAAGTTACTTGATAACAAGTCATCTTGGCTGGTCAAAGTTAACCTGTGATAGGATTTAGGACTGCTTTGACCAGTTCTGGGACCACAATTTAGTTAACTTGAAAGGCGGACTTTTGTCCTAGGACTGTTTGTTTGTCTGTCGAAAAAAGTTAACTTTAAAACAGGTCAGCTGCTAATATAAGTGAACTCCGAAACCAGTCCTGTTCACATAAGTTATCTTTGATTATGACAACTCCAATCGAACCAGACCTGATCTCAAGTTAACTTTTGGCTGGTCTGCTCAACACTAAGTTGTAACGAGGACCGCTCTACGTCGATTTCTTTTAAAAATATGTTTGAATATCTTTGTTTCTTGGTATAAAAATAGAAAAATAAAGTCAACATATAATACTTTCTTGATATAAACAATACAGATTAAATACATCTATTTGTTAATAAAGTTCGCATACAACTGTAATTCCTTGTTTTACAAATTTATCCGTGATCTGCCTTTTCTATAAATTGAAAACGGTATTGGTTACAATGCTATTATAAAGTTCTAATAGGTTTTAAAATGTTACGTTAATCTTATAAACTTGGTTTTCAAATGCCAAAAACGAACAGTGCTTAAATCATATAAAATAATCATGAAAATTGAAAGCAATATTAGTGTACAGTTACTGATATAAATCATGTTTATAACTGGCTTACTAATATTTCTTTTAAAGTGCCAATCAACATTGCAAGCATGTCCTTTTTGTATTCAAATAATTTTAGCGACACCAACACTCAGTAGGATGACTCATACAAAATTATTTGACAGCATCAACCAAAACTGACCATATTTGCTCTTTATTATAAAAATGAGCATTTTAAGTGAACATGTTATTTAAGGGATACGATGGCAGTAAATGAATTGCCCCCATGCAGACCAACTATTTTTCAATGCAACTCTGTCACCGAAAGGGTTAGAAAATGTATTGATTACTTTTTGATATCTATAGTTAAAAGTCAAACCAGTTACACAAGATAATGGAGATTTTATAAATGAAATAGAAAATTTAAGGCCTGATCGGGATTGCCTTTTAATCACTTTTAACTGCACCAGCATGTACACCAACATGGAGTGCAATGAACTCATTCAATCTGTTGGACGGGCTCAAAGCAGTGAAGTAAAAGAAGATTATCCGATAAAATTACCTAGCTGTGAAACAATTTAATCGTTAGTAGCTACAGTGTTAGTGTTGATGAACAATTATTTTGCTGTCATATTCCTGACTTGTGCTTATTAAGCTTGTGCTAGAGGTCGTCTAAAACTTGCTATATGGTGCCAGTATTTTGCTAATTGTTGAAGGCTTGAACTCTTGTTGACGTGAAAATGATAACGAAGAAGTACCATAAAAGCCTTGTTGACCCTGTATTGTTTTGGATTTCGTTTAAACAAAATTTACTCCATACCCCTTCAATTTCATTCTCATTAACCTTCTCAAAAGTACTCTCTAACATTAAAATAGTAATATTAACAGTTAATTGTATTCATAACTATTTTATTTGCAACAAACGACTTTTAAAGTAGTCAAACAATTTCAGTTTCAATGACAGAAAACAGAAGTAAACAAACAACAAAAATGTTGAACCGAAACTACAGTATTTGAAATTCTCTAAAAATGTCCGCAAAATTTAAATGATAATTTCACTTTTCACTTTTTGTTCAAATGTACATTTAATAGTTCATATTGACGATACAATCAAAAATATGATCAGGCTAATTAGTTCAACCTACTACAAGCTCCGCAGGTGAAATCGAACAATGGTTGACGTAAACATAAACAGTCTGTTACAACAGCAATGCCTAATAATTTTCGCACAGTGCAGTTACCGCTATATATTTCTTTGAAAAACTATGAAAAATAGAACAATTTTATTATCGAAAGACTTTCTTACAGGAAGTATAATAATTTATAATATTGTTTGCTTGTCTTTGTATTGCCGATGAAGGACTTGATATTTAATACTTCTAATTGTATTTGCGTGTTGCAATATAACACAGCCCTGTGCGAACTTTAATTTTAATTGAAACAATATTCGTCCTCTGTTGGACAATATGACTCTACAAACACTTTACACTTTGAGTTTTTGTTTTATTCTGTGTAAGCATATTATAAATGGTGAATGTATGTGCTAATTGGTAGATCAAAAGGAGAAAGAATATAAGTAGAGGAGACTTGATTTATGTTTAATTCAGATGATGTAAAATATTGTAGACGATGTATTGAAATTTAAGCGATAAATTTTATAAAGGTAATAAAAAAGAAAAGATAGCACTAGTCTTGTTAACCACGGATCGTGATTTCAATCCTCACTGGGGACTACAGCTACAGATAAATTTTACTCATTCACTATACTAGGGTTTTTAAGTATAGTGTTTTGTACATTTTCCCATATATTTTAGTATCGGAAAAACAAATACATGATACAGTATGATTTCAAGGTTTGAAATAAAACATTGGAAAGCTGCGCGTAATACATTAACGCAAAAGATGGAAGAGTATTAAATGTGACTTGTTGAATACTGTATTCTTAAATATTTCCGGTGCAATCCTCTTTGTTTCCGGGATGACATAAAGAGTTATCCGTTTCCGATTGATTCTTTAGCCTGTGGATGTGCATCGTCACATTTAAATATAATGATTATTGAAGGATACGACGTCTTTTTGTTTTTCTCGTCAAGTAAGTCCAAAAATTATTAGACAAGGAGTAAAACAAAGATAATTATCAGTTCAATTGCTTCCTTTGCATTGTTCGAATCAAAATAAATCCTTTTTTATGTCATAAAATTCCTCACAAAATTTGGTATTGTAAACTTGGTTGTGTAAAAAGAAAATGAGATCCTAATATTGTAAACGATTCCATAAATTTGGTTGAATTATGAAAATTTTCATGATTTTTTTTCGCATTTTAAGCAAAAATGCCTAACTCTATGAATTGAAATTTGTTAAATTCTGAACAAGAGCCTTCAAAGATCAGTGGATAGAGCACTGGTCTTGAGGCTGGATGTTTGAACGCACCTATCAATAAGATGTTTATATTGTGAGGTCCGGAATTTTTTCTACTTTGGTCAGTAATACGCCAAAGTTTTGATAAAAACTTTTTAAAATATCTTTATATAGTGACATTAATTTTAAATTTATAAGGAATTAGTTGAAATACAGACTTTTTATCTCCATATTTCTGCTATTGTTAAGGTTCATCATAAGGAATGGAAAAATATTGCCGTGTTTACACCACAAAATTTACTATGAGTACAGACAAACTGATAAATTTAGGAAAGTTTTAAGGCAATGCAGGAACTAGATATATAAAAGTTATATGTAGAATACGTTTCATAAAATTAGAAACTTACATGGATTTTGATGTGCAGTTTTTTCCAGTCTGCAAAAGAGAGCAAAATAAACAAACTACTGAGTTTCATTTGATACGGTCCACTCAGTTACACAGTTAAAATCACCTATTGTTTGCAGATGTCTGTTGTCCATTTAAATCAATTCTACTCACAACATCAATTATATGGAGATTCTCAAACCTATTTCCAAACTTAGTTTATTTTGGCACCTTCTGCAGGAATACAAAAAACCTGAATAGCAAAACCTAGTAGAGTTTATAATTTTTTGAAACATAAAATGCATTTAAAATTTATATATAGGTCCTGCCATACTTTAAAACTTTTGCAGGTGCAAAGGTTTGTCTGTACACGGAGTGAAATTTGTGGTGTACTTACGGCCATTTTAGCAAAAACGTTATGATGAACCTTAATATAGCATATTTACCTGACGATATCGGGACTTAACATGTACTTGTGATTTGTTTACAAACCGGTTTTGATATAAATAAACAAACAAATGTCGAAATGTTCAGGACTTAATTAAATCTATATTTGGGTAAGATGATGCAAGCATACGATTTGTATTGCGTCTTACACTTTGAGAAGCAAATAATCTTCAACTACTTTATTAAAATATCGTGTGAAAACGTTAATTATGAGCCACGAAAGTCAAGTGGCTCGAGCATTATTCTGAGTAAGTTTTAAAAAATTTGAAAGAAATATTTTTTACAGTGGGTTAGCTTTCATTAGTCATCACTTTCCTATAGATAAATAACTTTTGGTTATATTTATAATTTAGAATCTTCATTGAAGGTGGTGGACGAATGCACAGTTAATTATTTATATTGATGTGTCATTTGTATGCAAGAGTGACATTTCTTTGTATTATGTGCCGATTCGAAAAAAGATTATGCGAGTATTGTCTCCCTTTAACAGGTTCATTATTTTATGATTAAGTATAGGTTTCTGATTTAATTTTGAATAATTACAAAATGTATCAATTCAATATATTTCAGTTTTTGTTATTGGTGTATCAAAGACATTGGTGTACGAATTTAAGTTCATAAATTTGAAACGTTTAAAATGATTACATACCAATATAAAGAATCATTCATCATGTTTGAAAAGGACAATAAATGAAACCCGCATTATTTATCTCCTCTTCATGATAGATTGATTGGGAAATTAACCAGAGTTATCTAATATTAATCGCAGAGCGGGACTAGCAAGCAATGTTTAATTGTAGCTTATTTAACGTTAAAACAAATATTAGGACTTTGTTACCTAAATCTGCACATTTTATTAGATATTATGATTTTTTATTTCAATAGATTAACATGCTACTTAATAAGGATAAGGGGGTGTTTGTGTGCTCCTGACTTTGACATTGGGGTTTAACCTATAACCAATTAGTTGTGTAGGATGCGCTCTGATAAACACCTATAGTGATAATGCAGAATAATAACCGCTCTGATACACACCTATAGTGATAATGCAGAATAATAAACCGAAAGAGAGTTCTGAAAGGAAAGGAGAGGTATCAGGACAAAAAAAGGTCGCTTCGGTATGTTCACAGACTTGATAGACTTTATAAGAAAGAATGTACACGAAAAACATACCAAATGTATCATTTAATACTGCTACGGTGATAGAGACGGTGGAAAGGTGTGTTGAGAGAACACAATTTTACCTTTTGTACCAGTTGATAATTATAATGGTTATAAAATAACAACCGATTCCGAGGAGAGTGCATGTAGCCTAGTCAATTTAGCTCTAAAATCACTCAACCTCAAACTAATTGCAACACAAGTTTTTTTTTGTGCAAATAATAATATGGACTTGTACTAACAACATACTAAAATTATAACTAGATATAACTTGCGGAAGAGGTTATTTTTGGGTAAAATATGTGTTAGAGAAAAAATGCTGAAAACTGGAAAAGAAGAAAAATTGTTATTTATGGTTACATTTTTAGATCTAAAGCATGTTGAAGACAGGAAACCTTAGCCTAATAGATTATTATGTAGTCCTCTAGTAAATATTATTCATATTGAAGTAATTTTGAGGTGAAATGAGTGACTTTTAGTGAAAACACGTCGAAAACTGGAATATAGAACATTTCCGTTGTTAATGGTTTTTATTTTTGAAATTTGATCTACATATTAAAAAGAACACACTATTTTATGTTTATTTTGTGACGTCCTTTAGTCATCAATATATGCGTTTGGGTAATTTTGGTTGAATTTATGTTTTTAGACGGAAAACTCAATAACTGGAAATAAAAAAAAATCTCAGGTATTGATGGTTAAAACTTTCAAATTGGGATCAACCAGAAAATAGAAAATACTATCTGATATGGAACGCCATGACTGCCTTATGTTAATGATCAGCATTATATTCAGTGCTCACAACATTATATGCAGTGCTCACAACATTATATAAAGTGCTCACAACATTATATTAAGTGCTCACAACATTATATTAAGTGCTCACAACATTATATTAAGTGCTCACAACATTATATGCAGTGCTCACATCATTACATGCAGTGCTCAAATCATTATATGCAGTGCTCACAACATTATATTAAGTGCTCACAACATTATATGCAGTGCTCACAACATTATTATGCAGTGCTCAAAGCATTATATGCAGTGCTCACACCATTATATTAGGTGCTCACAACATTATATTAAGTGCTCACAACATTATATTAAGTGCTCACAACATTATACGCAGTGGTCCAAACATTATATGCAGTGGTGACAACATTATATGAAGTGGTCAAAACATTATATGAAGTGCTCACAACATTATATGAAGTGGTCACAACATTATACGTTTTTTGTTGTATGATGAGATTGATGTATGATGAGATCATTCGGTAAACTTCGTTTTTTAGCGGAAATTACCGAATCCATAATTGGTAAATTACGGTTAATTAATGCCCAGCAAACAAATTTCAATAGTTATTATTATATATGTTATAATTAAGGCAGTATACAATGTTTAAAACTGATTGAAATAAGTGAATTAAGAAGTATGATCAATTTAACACAAATTTATTCCACACCAGGGCAGTCTAAACTTATTTTGAGGATCAGTTTCACCATATTTACAACTTAACATGTATTAAATTATATTTAAGTCTTTATTAAATTGCTTCGCCGAACGCAGTTAAATACGACCGCAGAGGTCCAACCTTGAACCGTTCGGACAAAAATGGACACACTATTCACGCTTCAGGTCTGAATTTGGAATGTAATTAAATATTTGACACATAACAGGTTTCTGACATACAGTAACTGTAGTCAAAGAACTAAAAATTGGTTATATAATTTGATTTTATGCTTAATTTTTTGCTTTTGCACTACGCTGTTGCGAATTGCCCCACCCCCTCCAAAAATTAAGAAAATATTCTCTTTTTTTTGTTATTTTGTGCAATATACTATGCTGTTGCATACTGACCCCAACCTCAAGAAAAGAAAAATGTATCCCCCACTTTTTTACTTTTTAATTTCTTCAATCTGATATGGGAATAAAAAATCTTTACACATAATTTTAAAGCAGTATAAGGGAGGTAATCAAACATGTCTGGATTACCTTAATATATTTGGATTACCTTCCTTACACTGGTTTCAAATTGTCTTAATTGAACATTAACCAAGAAACCCTTGTTTTTCCCTCTTTTTTACCTCTAATTCCTAAACGGGTTGAGCCATAACACCTCCCACCACCTACCCCTCCGAGCAAATCATAACCATCCTTTTTGTAGTTTGGAAACTTGTGGTATAATTTCAGAGAGATCAGACACTTAATGACTGGAAACTACAAAAATGTTTATTTCGACCCCCTTTTTGGCTCCTAATTCCTAAACAGTTAAGACCATACCCCCCCCCCCCCCCAAAAAAAAAAAAAAAATCAATCCAAACATTTCTTTAGTGGTTATAAACCTTGTGTTAAAATTTGATTGATTTCTATTTACTTAAACAAAAGTTATTATCCGAAAAACATCTGTTTCTTATGTCTACTGGATAATATTCGTTAAATAAAGGCAACGGTAGTATACCGCTGTTCAAAAGTCATAAATAGATTGAGAGAAAACGAACCCTAGTTACAAAATAAAACCGAGGGAACACATCAACTATAAGAAGAAGAAAAAGGAACAGGGAAGTGAAACAAAACAAACGCCAACGTAAATAGAAATAAACTGTTGTCCGGTTTGTGTCAGATTGTCAGTCATGTTGTATACTTGGTAGATATATTGTAGACACTAAAGCTAGTTTAAAGATGTAATTAGGTGAGGTTTTGGAATGTGTCAAATGTTTGGACTCCTTGGTGTTTTTCCATACAATACAAAGTAAAATATTTTGCCCCATAACACCTATTTATTTTTTCACATTAGACTTAATAGCTCATAAAAGGTCATTTACCAAAATCTTAGAAAATTCTTGATTTTCTTTCTTTTGATTTGAGACACAAATAATACCAAGGCAAATATAAGGTAAAAGTCCTAGTCAGCCTTTTCCCGCCATATTTTAAATATCAAATATCTTGAAAAGGAGGATCCATGACCTATCAATATTTTAAGCTAATTTTGCTCCTTAACCACTGCTCTTCCGATTTAAAGTATCGGTTTAAGATTCTTGATTTATTTAATTTCACCTAAGTACATCCTTAAGATACTGACTTGATCTTATAAAAAATAGAAAAATTTGGAACGATATATTCTTTTAAAAAGATGGATCAGGAAAAAGCATTTGATAAAGCGCGACATAAATATTTACGGGAGATTTTTTAAGTACGGATTTTGAAATATATTTCTACAAAAGACTGGAATTTATTATACACATATTCAAAGTCCTATTGAAACAATAGTTTTTTAAAAGGTATATCTAAATCCCAAATGAAATAAGACAGGAATGTCCCAGTAGTAGCAGTGTGGTGTTTGTCATGAATTAAATAATGAAGGTATGAGTATCCCAGAAAGTGATGAAAAAGCTGTGATATTTGAACACTCTAATGATACTACTCTTCATTGGATAATAAAGAGTATTTAAATGAAATATTTAATATTTGTTAAGAGTACGGAAAAGCAACAGGTTCATTAATAAATACGTCATCATCAGAATTTATGTGATTGAATGTTTAAGAAATTATAGCAAATATGAGAGGTCGGGAAAACTCTGAAGACTTTAAATAGGTATTAGGTCTGTATTTAGACAAAAAAAGTTAGTGTGCGATGATATGAACTGGAAAGATAAGATTTGTACAATCAAAATGCTAGTTTTTTTTTTAAACACTTGATGTAATTGGGTGAATGAAGAACTACTGTAGCATCCTCACTGTTGATTTTATGGTATGGTACACAATATTAGTGTGTACAATTCCACATTAGGCTTAAAATACATTAATTTTTTTGAATTATGGATCACATTTGATTAAAAATAGACATTAATAGCAGACTCAATAGATAAGAGTTTTTAAATATCATGCGATTAAGAAATAAGGAGTTCAAACTAAGAAATACTGCACAAGGTAAACCGTTTACTGACCAAATAAAGCAGGTGTAATACTGCTTTTGTAGCAGAAAGATGAGTCTGGAACACACATCAACAGCTTTGTCTAATGCTGACATTAGTTTATCATTTGATGATCTATCTAGCATCTCCGCAGCAGAAAAACTAACTTTCGAACTAGGAAAAAAAGCAAGGAATCACGAGATGGATGAGCTTTCTCCCGTAGACAGAATAACGATGCAAAGAGATGCCACAACGAAAAAAAGTAGACATTTTGTCGGTTTAGAGGTTTCTACAGGTGAAAAAGTATTTACTGCTGGCTGAAGAGAAGTTGCAAATGGGAATTCATCAACATATGTTTCACGTTCTAGTGCTTTTATAAACGATATACAAGTAACTATAAAAAATAACGAGAGAATATTAACTAATGTTAAATCTTTCATGACGGACCGTAGTGCTACAGAGCACAAAGCAAACACAATGATATCTGCTGATATACAGGAAGAAAATAACAATACATAAACTCACTATTTTTAAAAAGCAGTCCATCCGTTATTGCGATATATTGATGTATTTTACAGTAAATAGGTGAAATTAGGAATTACATGTAATTACTAATATTTAGGAATTACATGTAATTCCCGATGCACCTGTAAATACAAGTAATTCCTGAATCTGCCCAGTTATTACCAGTAATTACTAATTTTTCAATGAATTTTTACAGCTATTTACTAACTGTTAAAACAATGTTGTAACATGGTCAGCGAATATAAAATTAGGGTAAATCGAATTAGAAGATCAATTAAAATTATCAAAAAGTGATCATACTAAAATATATCCTTTTGCTATATTAAGGGGGCTTGCGGGTATAAAACCATATTTTTTTAATATAGGATTTTGCTATTTTTGTTATATAAATAACTTTATTCTTAATAGAAAAATGAATTATAAAAAAAAATGAGATCACCGTTCTTTTGAGCTCACAATCTGCCTTTGAAAGAATCATGCATTTTTGTAAAGGTACCTTTTCCATGTTAAACTAATGGGAGAAATAGCGGAAATATCAAAATAGAAAAAGATTTGTATTTTTTTTAAATTTTTTAATCTTTTTAAATTTTAGAATTGATAAGTTTCAGTACAGCTTATTTGACAAAAATAATAAAAGATATAGGTCACTGATGAGGTAACAACGGTAATTCAATTTTAATTTTAAAAAAAATGGGCATTTTTGAATCAAAGGGAGATAATTTGGATCCTTTTCAATGATATATATATATATAAAAAAAAAAAAGTCATCTGTGACAAAAACCAATCGATTGTTAGGGTTTATTTTTGTACCCTTTCATAAAGTAACAACTACACTGGTATTAAAGAGATAATAGTAACTGCAATTACGATTATCCCAATATGGCGACGGTAGATATAGGTAAAATCTTTACACTCATTTTTCTTAAATGTAGCATGTTTTTGTCAATAGTTACTCAGCTGCAAGGTTTATCTATACCATTTCATCATATTTGAATCGTAACGGTGCACTGGAATTGTCTAAGCGCTTTGAAAATAGCCGTTGAAAAATTCGGGATGATAATCGTAACTCGGAAAAAAGATAATCGTAATTATGGTATTTAAAAAAAAAAAGATAATCGTAACTGGAAACTGTTTTATTGATATTGACACTAAAAACGTATATCTGATAGCATATTATGAAATTATGGCGATGAATTATTTACGAAACGTCCCAACATCTTATGACATTTCTTTTTATGCATATATAATTAATTGTTCTTATGAAAACAGCTACATACTAGTATATTATAAAATTGGAAGGGTGAACAAGCTTCAAGAAATTTGGAAATCATAATGGGAAAACACGAACTTTGTTAATATACAGAAATTTATTGAACTAGGTATGCCACAAAATATGTGAATGAGCGATGAAAATTATGATACATGACAATAATTGTCAGGCGACACGCATGTGTCACCTTACATCAGATTTCTGATTAAGACAGTAAACAAAAAATAATTTATCCTGAAGTAAATAGTAAATATAGTTAATATTGTTTAAATTATTTTATTGTAGGTGGTTATATGTGCTATTTCTGCCCCGGGAAGCCACTGCTGATTTAATTCTAGAACATACCCTATTATGCCATAACGAAGTAGGAAAGACATTTAGTATTCGTCAAAAACCGTTTGACGAGAAATTAGTGGCTACAGTTTTCATGTCACTTTGATCATTTTTCATGGATGATATCACAACTTAAAAGTTATGATGAACAAGGGATAACTTTGAAAAGTGTTTTACAGTGTCATTTCTTTTATAGCTGACTATGCGGTATGGGCTTTGTTCATTGTTGAAGACCGTACGGTGACCTATATTTGTTAATTTCTGAGTCATGTTGGTTTCTTGTGGAAAGTTGTCTCATTGGCAAACATACCACATCTTCTTATTCATATTAGCTACTTCATGACTGTCACTGAAATTTCAGTATTTCAGATATAAACTATAAACAACACAAATTCAATTTTGAATTATGATAATACTAGTATGACATCCTCAAAACATTTAATGCTATATAAGACTAGAGAATGTTTGGCCCTAAATGGGATTCTTTGTGTATTATGAAATTAAGTAACGTGGAGTTCATTGACAAACATGGATTTGTGTTCTTTTATAGTTTGGCCAAAAGCCCGAAAATCAAAAAATAAAATTGATGTAGCTTTAAATTTTCTTACAAGAAATACTTATTCAAAGAATGACTGCAAAGATGAGAATAAAATAACGCATATTCCGCAAAATTAGAAACAAACTTATTAAAAATTCATAAATACTCGGTATATGAAAAGTATGCTGCATACATATGCATGGAAGATATTGTAGAGAAAAATATTGAAGGTACTAAACAAGGAACATTTTTGTATTTGCATACTTGCCATATAATTAGTACTTTTCTATTAAATGAAAACATAAATTAGCCTTTCCTAATTTTCATGCATTTTTCTGAAGCACAAAATATTTGTTTTAAAATCTATAAAAATCTTTGTAATTAAACCAGTTCCGACTGTGATAATCTACATGTTTGGCCCTTTGATGTAATTTATCAATATACATATTTGTGTTTTTTTTCGTCTGTCAAAGGCTTCGTAAGACTATAGGTAAGGCTAATAAAAACAAAAAATAAAAGTAACAATAAACAAAAGTAACAATAAACAAAAGTAACAAAAAACAAAAGTGACAATAAACAATAGTAACAATAAACTGGTAACTATTCTAGATCCTTTACCATCCACACTGTTTAAAGAAACGTCCTAAAATACATGGGAATTTGATCAAAACATTTGAATTTAATTTTTAAAATCATATATCAGTATAAAATAGAAAAAAGTGAATCCAAAGGAAAAATATGGACGGCTGAATTTATAGATAAGAACTAAATCATCAGCGTATAACAGATATGATATATCATTATCATTTAACTTGGGTGGTTCACATGTTGAGTCAAAAAATAGATGGTAAATCATTAATATATAAAGAAAATAATGTAGGGCTTAAAATACACCCTTGTTTTACCCCAACTGAGGAATTAAAAAAATCAGTGATACCTTCCGAGATCTTTACCAAGTACAAAACCTCTTTATACATATCTTTCATTATACTAAAAAAAGGGACCATCTATGTTGTAATAAGAC
This sequence comes from Mytilus edulis, assembly GCA_019925275.1. Taxonomy (NCBI): domain Eukaryota; kingdom Metazoa; phylum Mollusca; class Bivalvia; order Mytilida; family Mytilidae; genus Mytilus; species Mytilus edulis. The sequence continues at coordinate 60,721,729 of CM034350.1, read as the reverse complement.
AATTTGTAAAAGAGGGCATCTATATTAATAGTATCAAATGCCTTCCTGAAATCAATGAAACAGGCATATATCTTTTTTGACATATGAAAATGTGGTATACGTGACTTTCATTTTGAGCAATGAATTGAAAGGATTGCACTTTTGGAATATGGGATATAGCTAATCCATCCTTTTTCTCATCAATTAGAGATATATAGGTAAATTTATCCTAGATATTAACCTGTAAGTTTCTTCATTTATTTTTATATGCGTTAATGTCATCGTTTAACTGGGCATTTACATTTTTAACACACAAAATACCATTGAAATGCTGAAAGACACATTTATTATGTTTCAGTTACTATTATCATATAAAGAAAATTACGATTATCAAAGAAGAAAAATACCATAGAGTTACGATTATCATCCCGAATTTTTCAACGGCTATTTTCACAGCTCTTAGACAATTCCAGTGCACCGTTACGATTCAAATATGATGTAATGGTATAGAAAAACCTTGCAGCTGAGTAACTATTGACAAAAACATGCTACATTTAAGAAAAACGAGTGTAAAGATTTTACCTATATCTACCGTCGCCATATTGGGATAATCGTAATTGCAGTTACTATTATCTCTTTAATACCAGTGAACTAATAGCGTAAGAAATAAAATTTGTAATGAAAAAAGAATGATTAAAATTTTGCTGAAATTTTTGTTCCCTCGATCCTCCTTAAAGGGGCATTAGCTACATAATTCAAACCATAAAGAAATACATTGAATTGAATTACACTTCGCTTTTGCAGATAAATTTGATTTTTTTTTTGCCAAATAAGCTTAGAAAATGACTGATGAGTAATTCACTTGCCAAAGAATAAATAATTCGTGTACATATACTTTAATTTTAAATGGGTATTCATATTTGCTACAAAAAGGTGGGGTAACTGCTATATGACCTGTATAATACAATTTTGTTGGAGGTTTATAGGCTTACGTTTAGAGGTCTTTAGAAAGTTATCAAAAAAAAGACACTTCATGCCATTATTTTGTATAATTTTATTTATGTATGGAGAATATATGTCAGCTTCATCATGAAAGTCTGACAGAAGAAGTTGTATTTAATATAAAAAAAAAAAGAAGATGTGATATGATTGCCAATGAGACAACTGTCCACAAGAGACCAAAAAGACACAGACATTAACAACTATAGGTCACCGTACGGCCTTCAACAATGAGCAAAGCCCATAACGCATAGTCAGCTATAAAAGGCCCCGATAAGACAATGTAAAACAATTCAAACGAGAAATCTAACGGCCTTATTTATATAAAAAAATAAACCTAATTTTACATAGGAATTTAATCATTACATATATAAAGTTGGTCTGATTGATATGCAAAGTATGCCTAATGCAGAATTTAATTTTTCATTATGAAAAATTAAGTTATTAAAACCCTATTTGGCATGATAGAATGTCTATCATCAAAAAGAACTTGCGAAGTTGCCCAAAAATTCTCACAAATGTATTCCTCACATTTGGATTATATCATTGTCTTGCAATTTGCAAATGATAATAATTATCGAGTTTTCAAAAATTATAAAACAACCATTTTCCAGTATCAATTTATAAACAAAACTATAGAACATACATTCTTATACCTTAAGGCCATCCCGACAATCCCTATCCCGTTATTTTCTTATTTGGTATCTTGAATTATGTCTTAAATTTCATACAACATATCAAGTTAGTAAATAGCTGTAAAAATGACCAAAAAAAATCAGTAAATACCTGTAATCACTGACACAATCAGTAAATACATGTAATTACTAAATTGATTAGTAATTACAGGTATTTACTGAATTGTTTAGTAATTACCTGTAATTCCTAATTTCACCTATTTACTGTAACATATATACCAAACAGATTGTTAAAGTAGAAAAAGATAACACTGTTAATATAGATGGACCTGACAATATGTCCTCAATATCGTTTTCATTCAAAGGCGTTCGACAGTTATTTGAAAGATTGCACTGTAGACCAAGAACTTATTACAACATATCTTATAAGTCAAACTATAAATCGCATACCAATAATGAAATTGTGTGGCAATCAATTTAATTATTTATTTGATAATTCATCTGAAACATATTGTTTAGGTGTCATACCACCAATTACTCCCTCAAATTTAGAACGTATGTGAAAGTAGGCCTACTCGGACAAAAAAAAGTGCATTTGATGTCATTGTTCACCTAAACTAACTAACAAATTTGCAGAAATGAAAGTTTTGTTGAAAGAGAAATATATTAAGACCATTTTGAGCCAAAATTTACCTGTCTATGAGTTTGCATTAAAAATTGAGGATTAATGCGCTCCATAGTATACTAATTTAAGATTTCCAGAAAACCAGGGGTTATTTTTAGTGGTACCTCCTTTCGGAAGCTCTCTGCTTTCTTATATGATTTTGAATGCATGTTGAAAATTGGCATGCAGAAAGGTGACACCTGTACAATTCAGGATATACCTAGTTTCTATGAAGTTAAACTTAAGGTAAAATATTTAGAAAGCTGTGAAAATTGCAAAATTTGGTTGAACAGATAGGGACTTTTAATTGGTGGTATGACACCTTTACACAAACATCAACTTTAAATTATGTTCAAGATTTTATTGTCCGTACAATGACAGCCATTTCCTGGCACAGCTGTTAGTGGAATTACACATATTACTATGGAAATGTTATTTTCTCTAATAAATATCATGAACCAAAGTTTTGAACGGTTTGACTTTGAATTTATTGACCGTTTCTCTAAACTTGATAAAAATAGATGAACGTTTTGGACCATAGACCGAAATTTAGCAAGGGATGAGACAAAAAATAGATGAAATGTTGTATACTTGGTAGATACATTGCAGACAGTAAAGCTAGTTTAAGATACTGGCTTGATCTTATAGAAATTAAATAAAAATGGAACGATATCTATAATACTAAAATAACGAGGTCCAATTTGTCAGCCGTCATGGGGTAAAAACGACAAATCAATGAATTCAACTTTATATATAGCTAATATAGGACAATGGTGTTGAATAAAAATTACACCACTCCAGACCCTTTTGTTTTCCAGATAATTTATATTGCCAATAATAAACAAGTTCCGGGTCGAATCCGATACCGATACCAATATTATATTCACCAGTTACCTATTACCTTATCTGTACGGTCCGCATCTGACAGGCGCACCACCAAACGGTGTATTTAGGATTTTGCTATATACACGGGTCATAATCCTAGGCTTGACACTACTAAATTCAATCATTGTCACATTGTTCCCTACTGTAGTATTTTAATCAGTATGGCTTTCTAAGATGACAATACAAATACTAAAAATCTGGACTTAGAATAAGGCGATAGGTACAGTTTTCTATTTGTTAGCCGGCATGCCGTAAAACAGCGAATCAAAGAATTCAACTTTATTTATAACTTATATAGGACAATGCTGTTGATTAAAAAATACTCCATTACAGGCCCTTTTGTTTTCCAAATAATTAATATTACCAATAATTGATAAGTTCTAGGTCGACAGGTTCAAACAGAAAGATTTTGAAAGCAGAGAAAACTGTGCATCTTATAATCGGAATGACTTTATCAAATGACAATACCAATACTAAAATAAGGCTTAGGCATAGTTATATACTTTTAATCAAGTCACGGACCCGCGATATCACGGGTGTGTTCCAGTATTCTTTTAAAAAGATGGACCAGGAAAAAGCATTTGATAAAGCGCGACATCAATATTGACGGGAGATTCTTATGTAAAGATTTTGAAATAGATTTATACATAGGACAGGAATTTGTTATACACATATTCAAAGTCCTATTGTAACAATAGTTTTTTACTAGGTATATCTAAATCCCAAATGGAATAAGACAGGAATGTACAAGTAGTACACTGCTGTATGTGCTTTCTATTGAACTATTGCAGTGTGGTGTTCGTCATGAATTAAATATTGAAGTATCCCAAAAAGTGATGAAAAAGCTCTTCTATATCAAAACTCTAATAATACTACTCTTCATTGGATAATAAAGAGTATTTAAATGAAATATTTAATAGTTTTAAAGAGTGCGTAGAAACAGGTTCAAAAATAATTACGTCAACATCAGAATTTATATGTATTGGTGAAACTGAAATGAAAGTTTAAAAAATTATAGCGAATAGGACAGGTCGGAAAAACTCTGAAAACTTTAAACAGGTATAAGGTTTGTATTTAGACAAAAAAAAGTTACTGTGCAATCATCTCAACTGGAACGAGAAGATCTGTAAAATTAAAACGTTAGTTTATTTTTGGAAACAGAGAGACACTTGACGTAATGGGGTACAATGAAGAATACTGTAGCATGTTCACTGTTGTAAGTAAGTAAGTAAGTAAGTAAGTAAATTTTATTTAGAGTCGGCATATATATACATTATAACAGAGAAAACATGAGCTCTGGTGAGCTCTTTAACCGACTATCACAATAAAAATCATGCAGCATCATGCAAATACTACCAAATAAAACATGCAATATAATGAAGCAAACTTCTATTTGATTTGTGAGCCTCCAGAGTCAAAGCTCATGTGGCAAGCGCCTCTATGTGCATTGAAGCGGGGGAATCAACAAATCACTTGACGATCATAAAATATAACAAACTAAAAGCATACAAACAATAAATAAATAAAAATAAGCACTAGCATTTAATGGCAGATATATATTTAAAAAATGCATAAAAAGCAGAGCAAAAGGCCATTATAAAAAGAAAGAAAGAAATTTCAGCTTTGAGACAGCACTGGATGGAAACGACATGAACTGCAGAAGCATTTTTGACCCCCACACCAGGAATTTATGTAATTCCTAAACTGGTCAAAAGAAGTCATGAGTCTAGCCTCATTAGGAAGTGAGTTCCATACTTGTGCTGCCTCAAATCTAAAAGATCTTTTACCATAACTGGAGGTTCTAGGTCTAGGTACCTCAGCAGTGTTTACATACTGAAATTATATGAATTGTTTTTTATTACAACTAAATCTTGAATAAATAAAGGACATTTTTTATTAATTATTTTAAAGGTCTCCAAGGCAATTGAGCGCATTCTACGAGTTTTTAATGATGGAAGGTTCGAAATCTGTAGGAGTGTTTCGTATGAGCTCAGATGGTCTTCATAAATAAATCGAAGCGCTCGTTCTTGTATTTTTTCTATTTTTCTGGTATTTTGTTCCCCACAGAAATGCCAAGTCAAAGGGCAGTAACTGAAATTAGACATAATAAAAGAGTAGTAAATTGTAAGCTTACTCAGTTTGTTTAGATGTTTCCCAATTCTTTTCAAAACATTTAATTGCCTTGCAGCCTTTTTACAAATATTTGAAATGTGTAAATTAAAGTTTAATTTAAAATCAATTGTAACTCCAAGAAGTTTCACCTCATCCTCACATGATATAGAAATACCATTCAAGTCAAACACAATCTTTTTATCATGTGTTTTTTTGCCAAGAGAGATAGCTTGAAATTTCTCTGGGTTGGCCTGCATTTTATTGGAAGAAAACCACTGTATTAAATGATTGCTGTCTTCCTCAAGAGCAGAAATTACATCTTGTAAGGAATTTCCAGACTTTGACAAAGTATTGTCATCAGCATAGTTATATAAAGAACAATTTTTTACAAAAAAGAACAAATCGTTAATAAAAATATTAAATAGGATGGGTCCAAGGATAGAGCCTTGTGGTACCCCTTTAAATATGTCAAGCATACCACTTAAATTTTGGTTTACTTTCACACATTGTTTTCTTTTTGTTAAATAACTATATAACATATCAAGTGAGGATTTGGATAGACCATAAGCTTTTAGTTTCAGTAGCAGTAAGTCATGGGGTAGACAGTCAAATGCTTTGGACAAGTCCATAAGGATAGCTGCAAGGTATTTATTTTGATCTAAGGCTAATTTCCAATCTTCAATCACTCTTAATAAAGTTGACTGACATCCAAAACCAGATCTAAAAGCTGCCAAAAATGGACTGAAGATTTTATCAAAGTACTGTACTAATTGTACTTCTATGGCATTTTCAAAAATTTTAGAAATAGCCGGTAATACACTTACCGGTCTATAATTTCCTTTTTCTAAAACACTATTCTTTTTGTGAATAGGTGCAACTTGAGCTTCCTTAAGACGGTCAGGGAAGGTCGATGATGATAATGACAAATTAACAATATCAGTAAGGGGTTTTACAATAGCAGGTTTAGCAAAATGCAGTAATTTAGGTGAGATGCCATCTATACCAGTGGCTTTTTTAACATTAATTTTACGTATACGTTTCTCAACAAAGTCTTGATCAATAGGGGAAAAGGTAAAATTGTTTTGATCAAGATCAGGAATATTATCTTTAATGGCCAAAATACTCGGGTGATCATCATTAACCTTTATTTGACTGCTTCCTATATTCTTTGCAACATTTACAAAATAATCATTAAATATCTCACACACCTCCTCCTGTTTTGTAATTAAAACATTATTTTCAGAGAGGACAGTTTCCTTTTGGTGTACATTTCCCTTATTTGTAAGAAAAGGTTTCACTGTTGGCCAGAAATCTTTCGACTTCGGGCCTCCAGCACACCTCTCTACAAAATATTGGTTAATGGATTTATTTTTTAGTTTTGTAACATAGTTGCGTTGCCGCCTATATGTCTCCCAGTTCTTACTACCACTGAATTTTTGAAATTTATTATACAACATTTTTTTCTTATAAATGGCACTTTTAAGCTCTGCATTCATATATGGTACTTGATTAGGAAAAATTTTCCTTTCCTTAAAAGGTTGTTTTTATGGTATGGTACACAGTATTAGTGTGTACAATTCAACATGAGGCTGAATATACAATCAGGAAGATATGTATAGATTTTTATTGAATAATGGATCACATTTGATCAAAAATAGACATTAATAGCAGACTCAATAGATTTTAAAAATATCATGCGATTAAGAAATTAAGGAGTTTAAACTTAGAAATAGTACAAAAGGTAAACGTTTTATTGACCAATTAAAGCAGGTGTATTACTGCTTTTGTAGCAGAAAGATAGGTCTGCAACACAAATTATATCAGATGTGTCTCTTGATGACATTAGTGTATGACTTGATGATCTATCTAGCATTCCCAGAGCAGTAGAACTGACTTCCGATCTAGGCATGTAAGAAAGGAATCACATGGAGGATAAATAAGGTTGCCATCTTAGACAAAATAACGATGCAACGAGATGCTACAACGCAAAACGGTTGATTTGTTTTCGGTTTAGAGTTTTCCACAAGTGAAAAGTATTTACTGCTTTCTTAAGAATAGTTATAAATGGGAAATCTGTAAAAAAAGGTAATATCATAATTAAAAGCGACGGGATATCTATGAAGTTAAGTGATTTATATCATCTATTTAAATGGACTTATAATATGACTATACATACAGAGAGGATTTGTTAGTCAGACAATAGTACCATAATTTATCTTCCTATCTCGTGAGCTTACACATGACAAATGCATTGTGTTAAGGAACAATATAACGTAACACATGTTGCTGATGTCAGCGGAGTGTTTGACATATATATACTGTGTGATTTTCTAACGATGGAAATGCGACTCCGGGACGGCCACTCCGACACTGATAACTGAACTGAACATTTCATTGATATGTATTGTTGCTACATCATGTATCAAAATTCTTCAAATTATCTAGTGTTACAAATCGTTAACATATGTTTCATGTGCAAATGATATTATGAACGATATACAAGTAACTACAAAAAATATTGAGAAAATTTTACGTAAGGTTACATCTTTTATAACGGAACGTAGAGATACAGAGCACAAAGTAAACACATTGATAACAATTACTGCTGATATGCAGAAAGATGATATTAATACAGAAACTCACTATTTTAAATATACAGTCCATCCATTATTGCAATGTAGTGGTGTATGTATCAAATTTTTGAAGAGAAAAGATAACAATGTTAATATAGACGGGATCTGGCAATTTATCTTCAACATCATTCTTATTAAAATGTGTTTCAATGTTAATTTTAAAGATGGCACTGGAGACCTAGAACTTGCTACAACATATATTAAAGTCAAAATATAAACTGCACTTAAAGTAAAGCAAGAACAGATTGATGATCGAGCTAAACTACTTAAAAACCAGGCCGAGTTTGCTAACGGTGAGCTACAGGGCACAAATAGCGGAGAAGGAAATGAACGTCGTAAATTGGAGGAGTGAATAAGGATTTAATTTAATTATCCGTGGGTTCGAGGGAAGTATTGGTGAATCCCCAAAGGTCACTTAAAACATAGTCCGAATATGAATGATTTTAGTCTTAATATAAGCATTACTTCACCAGATCTAGAAGTAATGACAAAAAGGATCAATTGTGTTTTGCTCTTTTTTTCTAGTTTCATCTGTGAATTTAAAAAAGAAAGTTGAAAAGAATACCCAGGTTAAACCCATCAAGAAATGCTGATAAACATATTACTAGTATTATATTTAGAGGCAAAGGAAGAGTATTTCAAATTTCTAATGTTAAATGAAGATTGCTTTATCAAAATAAAGAATACACATGATCACATGATGAAAGAAAAAAACGAGACCCGGTTAGGGAACTAATAAGAAAAATCACGGGAAATTACTTACGACGAAGAAAACATGATACGAGTGAACGGAATTCTTTGAAATGCTTCTCCGCAAAAACATATTGGTACCAATGTGTATTTTCTTTTGGTTGAAATTTCGCTCTTCGTGCAGGAAAGGAACATCGAGATCGATGGGAAAACAGTGAAATATCAGAGCACACGGATACAAATGGTGACTCCTACTGTGTATACAGAGATGATGTGTTCAAGTCAAACCTAGGTAGACTGAGATCTTGGAAGTGCAAGTAAAAAGTGGTTTTGTATCTGGAACAAAGACAGTTCTGACAGATGTATTGTAAATTTAATATAAAATACAAATCTCAGTAGGTTTTCCTTTTGCGACTCTCGACAAATTGCCAGTGCTTATTTACATTGTCGAAAATTAACCTTAAAATGTTAGCTGTCGGATTTCTTTCTATTCCCGAAATTTTTATATTTATTATGCAAAACATTTTGAACACTTGTTGCTTAAATAAAGCAGAAAAAGGAGATGTGAAATAAAAGTCAATGACACAACGATCCACCAAAGTATATATAAGTGAATAAAAGCACTTATAAACAATCGTACGGCAATTTAAAACTTGAAAATCCTATATCTTATCGTCGGCTATAAACGGCCTCTATATGAAAAATATTGAACTATTTAATTCAGAAAAATACAGGCCTAATTTATAACAAAATAGTTTATAAAAAATAAATACGACAGAAATGAACCAACAACCAACGAAATATAGGCCACGGCTGCCACTAGGTTGTATAAGGATGGTCAGAATGAGCAAATGAAATCTGAAATTACAGAGGTGCTTAAGACCCCAATCGATCATGGAAAATGTTTTATGTGAAATAAATATAAGTACAAGTATCAATTTTTTTTTTCAAAATATGACTTATGTCTTTCAGACAACCGTTGAAATATTATCAATATATAAAGCAGTCCATTTTTGTTTAATTTGGAATATACTACAAAAGTTAAAAACATTATTGAGGAAAAAAGAAAAAAAAGCACTCTTTTGAATTCAGAGTTTCATATTTGTTGGATAATTTGAAGTATGAGAAAAGGTAATGGGAAAAAGGTTTAAAAGGAAAAAAATGAGAAATATTTTCTATTGAAAATAAGCCTTAAAGGATATCAGAAATAATTGCTCGAAGTGAAGTTGTTGGTATAGCTCAATATGAAAGTTTTCAATTGGATTTATAAATAACACAAATGTTAAGCAGCAATCCTACGTTCAAAAGCATTTCGGGCTATAGAAAGTGATTAATGTACTAATTTTGTTTTACAGATGGAGAAACAAAAGCAACAGTCACATTGTATAATAGAATTATTAAATGAACAAAATGACAGGGTTTCTCTTTTATAACAACCGGGTCGATGTCTCTGCCGGTGGACATTTTATTCCCGATGACATCCGCCAAGTAGCAATATTGTATGAATTTACAAAGATCTAACAGGAGACGTCGCCCAGTAGAAAAAGGTACGAAACAGACGTGCTGCAAAAATTTTAATAACAAATGCTCAATTCACTAACAATGTACAGTTGGGTGCAGACCAAGCATTACATGTAGACGGGCCGAAAAAGTTAACTCGGCGTTTACTCGCGTGCACTTCATGTAAACGCCGCGTTAACTGTGCGTTAACTCCGAAATTGCAGTAGACATTAAAAGTAAACGGGCGTTTACTTTCGCGTTTACCTCCGCGTTAACGCAAAAACGGCGCGTCTTCTAATTTTGTAAAGAGTAAACGGGCGTTTACTTTCCCTTTTACCTCCGCGTTAACGTGGGAAAATGTGCGTCTTCTATTTTCCTAAAAAGTATAAACGCGCGTTTACTGTTTGTAGTAAACGGCCGTTAACGCAGATTGTCATCGTAACCTGGATACACTGACCTAAAATATGAAATGATAAGGAACATCAAAATTAATTGACCAACCGGTCATTTCTGCTTGACATATTGACGATAAAAGTTATTTAAAAATGTCACACATTTGTATTTAATTGAACAATAATTATAGTAAATTTCTTGTTCATCTTAGACAGACTGACTCGTAAAACAAAATTATTTGATATCATTAACCAAAACTGACAATATTTACCTCTTAACAAGTTATCTTATTCTATATAGAAGTAATTCAGTTTATATTTTCATGCCATAATTGACCATATAATACGTAACAATTGACAGCAATTTTTGTACCAGCCAGACGGACATGACCTCTTTTTATTTAAAATATTGAATAGTAAACAAAATTCAGTAGTTTTCATACATCAGACTAACTCGTAATATATAATTATTTATAATAAAAAAGGAAGCAATATTTAAATATTATGACATAATTTTTTTTTTGCATCAATTTAGAGTGACAGCATGTCCTTTTTCATTCAAAATATTGAATCACAAACAAAATTCAATAGTTTTCTTACCTTAGACTGACTCGTATAATAAAATTATTTGTCCGCAACACTCAAAACTGACCATATAAGCATTTCATTATGTAAATCTATATAGCCGCACAGTAAATGAGATATATTTTCATGTAAGAATTGATTGTATAAGAAAATAGGTAGCAATATTTGAATATTATGACTAAAAAATTTTGTTCGCATCAATTTAGAGTGCCAGCATGTACTTTTTTATTCAAAATATTGAATCGTAAACAAAATTCAGTAGTTTTCATACCTCAGACTGACTCATATAATAAAATTATTTGTCCGCAACAACCAAAACTGACCATATAAGCATTCTAGTATTTAAATCTATATAGCCGCATAGTAAATGAGTTATATTTTCATGTAAGAATTGATTGTTTAATGAAAGAGATAGCAGTATTTGAGTATTATGACTAAAACTTTTTACTCGCATCCATTTAAGGTGTTAGCATGTCTTTTTTTTTTTCAAAATATTGAATCGTAAACCAAATTCAGTAGTTTTCATACCTCAGACTGACTCATATAATAAAATTATTTGTCTGCAACAACCAAAACTGACCATATAAGCATTCTAGTATTTAAATCTATATAGCCGCATAGTAAATGAGTTATATTTTCATGTATGGATTGATTGTATAATAAAATAGGTAGCAATATTTGAATATTATGACTAAAAAATTTTGTTCGCATCAATTTAGAGGGCCAGCATGTCCATTTTTTATTCAAAATATTGAATCATCAACAAAATTCAGTAGTTTTCATACCTCAGACTGACTCATATAATAAAATTATTTGTTTGCAACAACCAAAACTGACCATATAAGCATTTAATTATGTAAATCTATATAGCCGCATAGTAAATGAGTTATATTTTTATGTAAGGATTGATTGTATAAGAAAATAGGTAGCAATATTTGAATATTATGACTAAAAAATTTTGTTCGCATCAATTTAGAGTGCCAGCATGTACTTTTTTATTCAAAATATTGAATCATAAAAAAATTCAGTAGTTTTCATACCTCAGACTGACTCATATAATAAAATTATTTGTTCGCAACAACCAAAACTGACCATATAAGCATTCTTGTATGTAAATCTATATAGCTGCATAGTACATGAGTTATATTTTCATATAAGGATTGATTGTATAATAAAATAGGAAGCAATATTTGAATATTATGACTAAAAAATTTTGTTCGCATCAATTTAGGTTGCCAGCATGTCCCTTTTTTATTCAAAATATTGAATCGTAAACCAAATTCAGTAGTTTTCATACCTCAGACTGACTCATATAATAAAACTATTTGTCTGCAACAACCAAAACTGACCATATAAGCATTCTAGTATTTAAATCTATATAGCCGCATAGTAAATGAGTTATATTTTCATGTATGGATTGATTGTATAATAAAATAGGTAGCAATATTTGAATATTATGACTAAAAAATTTTGTTCGCATCAATTTAAGGGGCCAGCATGTCCTTTTTTTATTCAAAATATTGAATCATAAACAAAATTCAGTAGTTTTCATACCTCAGACTGACTCATATAATAAAATTATTTGTCAGCAACAACACAAACTGACCATATTAGCATTTAATTATGTAAATCTATATAGCCGCATAGTAAATGAGTTATATTTTTATGTAAGGATTGATTGTATAAGAAAATAGGTAGCAATATTTGAATATTATGACTAAAAAATTTTGTTCACATCAATTTAGAGTGCCAGCATGTACTTTTTTATTCAAAATACTGAATCCTAAAAAAATTCAGTAGTTTTCATACCTCAGACTGACTCATATAATAAAATTATTTGTTCGCAACAACCAAAACTGACCATATAAGCATTCTTGTATGTAAATCTATATAGCTGCATAAGGATTGATTGTATAATAAAATAGGAAGCAATTGTGAATATTATGACTAAAAAATTTTGTTCGCATCAATTTAGGTTGCCAGCATGTCCCTTTTTTATTCAAAATATTGAAGCGTAAACCAAATTCAGTAGTTTTCATACCTCAGACTGACTCATATAATAAAATTTTTTGTCTGCAACAACCAAAACTGACCATATAAGCATTCTAGTATTTAAATCTATATAGCCGCATAGTAAATGAGTTATATTTTCATGTAATGATTGATTGTATAATAAAATAGGTAGCAATATTTGAATATTATGACTAAAAAATTTTGTTCGCATCAATTTAGAGGGCCAGCATGTCCTTTTTTTATTCAAAATATTGAATCGTAAACAAAATTCAGTAGTTTTCATACCTCAGACTGACTCATATAATAAAATTATTTGTCCGCAACAACCAAAACTGACTATATAAGCATTTAATTATGTAAATCTATATAGCCGCATAGTAAATGAGTTATATTTTCATGTAATGATTGATTGTATAATAAAATAGGTAGCAATATTTGAATATTATGAATGAAAAAATTTTGTTCGCATCAATTTAGAGGGCCAGCATGTCCTTTTTTTATTCAAAATATTGAATCATAAACAAACTTCAGTAGTTTTCATACCTCAGACTGACTCATATAATAAAATTTTTGTCCGCAACAACCAAACTGACCATCTAAGCATTCTATTATGTAAATCTATATAGCCGCATAGTAAATGAGTTATATTATCATCTAAGGATTGATTGTATAAGAAAATAGGTAGCAATATTTGAATATTATGACTAAAAAATTTTGTTCGCATCAATTTAGAGTGCCAGCATGTACTTTTTTATTCAAAATATTGAATCGTAAACAAAATTCAGTAGTTTTCATACCTCAGACTGACTCATATAATAAAATTATTTGTCCGCAACAACCAAAACTGACCATATAAGCATTCTAGTATTTAAATCTATATAGCCGCATAGTAAATGAGTTATATTTGCATGTATGGATTGATTGTATAATAAAATAGGTAGCAATATTTGAATATTATGACTAAAAAATTTTGTTCGCATCAATTTAGAGGGCCAGCATGTCCTTTTTTTTTTCAAAATATTGAATCATAAACAAAATTCAGTAGTTTTCATACCTCAGACTGACTCATATAATAAAATTATTTGTCCGCAACAACAAAACTGACCATATTAGCATTCTTGTATGTAAATCTATATAGCTGAATAGTACATGAGTTATATTTTCATATAAGGATTGATTGTATAATAAAATAGGAAGCAATATTTGAATATTATGACTAAAAAATTTTGTTCGCATCAATTTAGAGGGCCAGCATGTCCTTTTTTTATTCAAAATATTGAATCATAAACAAAATTCAGTAGTTTTCATACCTCAGACTGACTCATATAATAAATTATTGTCAGCAACAACACAAACTGACCATATATTAGCATTTAATTATGTAAATCTATATAGCCGCATAGTAAATGAGTTATATTTTTATGTAAGGATTGATTGTATAAGAAAATAGGTAGCAATATTTGAATATTATGACTAAAAAATTTTGTTCACATCAATTTAGAGTGCCAGCATGTACTTTTTTATTCAAAATATTGAATCCTAAAAAAATTCAGTAGTTTTCATACCTCAGACTGACTCATATAATAAAATTATTTGTTCGCATCAACCAAAACTGACCATATAAGCATTTAATTATGTAAATCTATATAGCCGCATAGTAAATGAGTTATATTTTTATGTAAGGATTGATTGTATAAGAAAATAGGTAGCAATATTTGAATATTATGACTAAAAAATTTTGTTCGCATCAATTTAGAGTGCCAGCATGTACTTTTTTTATTCAAAATACTGAATCATAAAAAAATTCAGTAGTTTTCATACCTCAGACTGACTCATATAATAAGATTATTTGTTTGCAACAACCAAAACTGACCATATAAGCATTCTATTATGTAAATCTATATAGCTGCATAGTACATGAGTTATATTTTCATGTAAGGATTGATTGTATAATGAAAAAGGTAGCAATATTTGAATATTATGACTAAAAAAATTTGTTTGCATCAATTTAGAGTGCCAGCATGTACTTTTTTTATTCAAAATATTGAATATTGAAACAAATTTTAGTAGTTTTCTAACTAGTTTTCAAGTGCACGTAAAAATATACTTGTAAAATCTGTACTAAACGCCCGTTTACTTTTAAGTGCACGTACAAATAAATTTAAAGAATTCTGAAGTAAACGCCCGTTTACTACTGACTAAACGGACACATAGTAAACGCCCGTTTACTAAGGTAGACATTAGAAATTTCCATTTCAGCCACGTTAACGTAATTATAGTAAACGTGCGTTTACTAGTAAACGGGAGATTTGAAGTTAACTAACGAAATATGTGCACGCGGCGTTAACTTGCGTTTACTTTATGTAATGCTTGGTCTGCACCCAACTGTAACTAAGAAGTTATATTATACCATAAGTTACGATGATCTGAATTGCAAATCTATAAATGACATCTAAAGATTATAGTGTAACCTTTGCGGATTGGTATACGTCGGTACAACGAAAGGAAGGCTAAACAAACGTATTTGCGGTCATAGATCAGATATTAACCTCAATGCAAACAGTATTCTTTACTACCATTTAATCAGCGTGATCATTCCATCATTTCTATGCCGGTTCGCATTATCGAAAAAATATACCACAGGACTAGCAATCCTCATCTTGCAACGCCTCTCCGTAGCCAAAAATAGGACTACTGGATTAGACTATTAGGAACTGCGACACCATATGGTTGCAATGAAAAAATTGATGGTATAGGTATCTTATTTAGTCCTTCGTGTAGCTCGGTAAATGTGATGAATATTTTCAACTCTACTCCTCATTATGCACCACCTACTCTTAAAGATGTGTACTTTGCTGCCATTTAAACAAAAGGTATTCTTCACATTCGCACGAAACTTTATTCATTACCCCTCTCAAAACATTATTCTTCGTTCCATTTATGTTTGGAAACCACTGTCACAAACCCTCATTCAGATCAATACAAACTTACAGCTATCATTTAGGATATTGCAAGTCACAGACTTTTTAAACCAGTTTGCATTGGAAAAGAAGTTCGTTCATAGAGGGCATCATATCTACAGATCTATATTCTTAACCCACTGACACTCATCAATATCTGTCCCCTAAAAGTTGCCATCCCGCTCATCTTACCAAGTACATCCCGTACAGTCAGGCACTAAGAGTCAAGCGAATATGTTCCAACACAGAAACAACTAAAAGACAACTACGTCAACTTGAAACTCACTTGAAGAAAAGGGGCTGCAAACACAGAAATATCAAAAAAAGTTTTCAGAAAGCGGAATCAATTCCTAGGAGTGAACTATTGGAATACAAAGTTAAAAAGAAGAATAAAAGGACTCCCTGTGTTCTTACTTACCACCCATCTCTCAAAAACAGCTTTGGTGTCATTCGTGAGCATTGGAAAACAGTTAAAAAGAAGTCCAAACTATCAAAGATTTTTCCCGAACCTCCCATGATAGCTTTTTAGCAACCAAATAGTTTGCGGAACCTGATGGTGTTGACTGAAGTGTCTGATAATATAAGTACATCTGGAGAATGTCGTTCGTGTGAGGAAAAACGCTGCAAATGCTGCCTACAGGTGCATCATTATCAACATTTCACAGTAAGGCAACCGAAAATAACTAGAAGATATTTTGCAATGTTACCTGCAAAAGTATGAATGTTATTTACATACTAGAATGTTTGGTTTGTGGCCTCCAATATGTTGATGAAGAATCAAAGCAGCCTTTCCACAAACGACTCGATGGCCATAGGAGTGATATCTCTAAAATAAAATTGAGAATGGAAATGGGGAATGTGTCAAAGATACAACAACCCGACCAAATAAAAAACAACAGCAGAGGGTCACCAACAGGTCTTCAATATAGCGAGAAATTCCCGCACCCGGAGGCGTCCATCAGCTGGCCCCTAAACAAATATATACTAGTCCAGTGATAATGAACGCCATACTAATTTCCAAATTGTACACAAGAAACTAAAATTAAAATAATACAAGACTAAAAAGCTACTTCTCCCAGTTTCTCTGCATTTCAAACAGTCGGGTCACAAACTTGATGACTTTAACCGAATGAAAGTTCTAGTGATTGAACAGAACATTCACTGGAGTTATGCCCATGTAGCGACAAGTTCGGGAAAGCTTTTGGATAAAGGAACTAAGTGTTCTGTTTTGTTTATATTATTTTCTTCAAGATTTTTGATTAAAAATCAATAGACCAAAACTTACATGTATTACTGATTTTTACACCATATATCAGTATCGTTAAAACCATTGACACATGAAGAAGGCTATGTGTTAAGCCGAAATATTTGTCAACACGATTTAATAACAACATCTTCGTATAATAACATCTTATATCAGCACAGTTATGCAATTTTTAGACTTATGTAATGTTTTCCTGTTCTGCATAGTATCTTCTATTCTAGAGGATCCGGTACATAGTAAATTTGCTGGTTGGTCCTTTCTATAGACTTCTATATATACTATTGAAGTATTTTCAAAAATTTTGTTTTTTTGTCATCTCTATCGTTATATAAGGTGAGGTCCTGAGTTCTTTTCCCTGAGATAGGCTTGTGCATTTGCATCGGATACAGGTTTCCACTATAAACAAGAGGGTTTTTCCTGGACGGCCTCGACAATCCGTGAGGGAACTAATTTTGAAAGATTCAAGAGAGCATGTTCATTTATAATGTATAGAAGCATTGATATTATACATATTTTTTTTATTTGTTGTTAGAAACAATATTGTATTTGTTATTATAATATAGCATCCGGCGTCCATTAAATACGGCGGGCTGTCGGCAAATTGACATTTGCATTTGTGTTGTTTCTTTATATGCATATGTAGTATAGATAGTTTTGAAGATTTCTTAAAAAAACGTTCCAATGCTCCATGGAAGTACACTATGTAATATTTTCTTAACATGATACACAACACAAGTCTTTGTGTCACTTGTTTTAAATTTTTAATACTACAAAAAGGAAAATATTGTAATAGCATACCCATGTTTTATTGAGACACGATTAATACATCACAATACACAGTATTAGTATACATGGCAAAGTAAAAAAAGTTGTAAATGAAATAAAACGATCCAAGAAGAATTGCGATCAATCAAAACGGGAAACATTTTACAGGCAAAACTTTGAACTGCCGAAGTAAAGTTTGAAAAGAAATTCAGATGAAAAAAGGTGTGGGCTGTGATTCTTAATCTGCAAATATAAAGCATCATTTATCAAATAAGGTTAAATAGTTATATGATAAAGTCAGACATATAAATTTTTCAAAATTAAACCTGCAAATAAAACGTCAGCGTGAATATTAAAAAAACATAAAAAAAAAAATCTCTTCAAAACCATTACTTGTTGATAAAAGTACTCTAAAACTCAATGAAAAGTATCATATTAGAGTTAAAATCAAATATAGACTATATAGACTATTTAGAGTACATGGTAGAGGAAAATACGAAAAATGTAATCCAAGAAACAAGGGAGTTTAATTTAGTAAAACTACACAAGAAAAACCATTTACTGATCAACTAAAGCAGGTGTATTACTGCTTTCGTGGCAGAAAGATAGGTGTGAAACATATATCAACACCAATTATATCAGTTCTGTCTCTTGCTGACATTAGTCTATTACTATATGATCTACCTAGCATCTCCACAACATCCAAACTAACTTCCGGATTTGGAAAAGAAGCAAGAAATCACGTGAAGGATGCGGTTGGTCCATCATACAAAAAAAAAAAACGATTCAAAGAGATGCCACAACGCAAAAAGGTGGAAACTTTGTCGGTTTAGAGTTTTCGACAGGTAAAATAGTATTTAATGCTGGCTTTAGAGAAGTTGCAAATGGAAAATCATCAATATATGTTTCATGTACTAATGATATTGTCAACGAAATACAAGTAACTACAAAAAGTAACGACATAATTTTACTAATAAGTTTAAATCTTTCATTACGGACCGTAGTGCTACAGAGCACAAAGCAAAAACATTGATATCTGCTGATATACAGGAAGATAATAATTATATACAGAAACTCACTATTTTAAATATGCAGTCTATTCATTATTGCAATATAGTGATGTATCTACCAAACAGATTGTTACAGTAGAAAAATATAACGCTGTTAATATAGATTGATCTGGCAATATGTCTTCAACCTCATTTTAATTGGAATGTGTTTCCAAGTTATTTTTTAAAGATGGCACTAGAGATCCAGAACATATATTGAAAGTCTATAAACCGCATAAATATAATGCAATTCGATTTCAATATTTATTTTATAATTCAGATGCAACATGTTTTTTTTACTCGAACATTGAATAACTTAATTGAAATCACCAAAATCAACTTTAAATGATATTCAAGATTATATTGTTCGTGCACTGTCAAATGACATGATTTTGGCTGTATTGAGAGCTTGAGGTTTAATTTGTCAAATATTTACCGAACCATATTGGTAAAAAGCAGGTGGAGAAATTGAAACAACATTGATTGATTGTTGGTTGCTTAACGTCCAGTGGCAAATAGTTCATGCATATTCAGGACGAGAACAAGTTAACAATAAATACAATGGGTCGGTTGATACAATAGAGGCCATCTGGGATGATGGTCGGGGAAATTTGGACTGCCACTGGAAAATGAGGGTATATTGGATAGGGACAGAAATTTTGCCTTGCAACAGGCCACCTACGGACCTCTCAAAGAGTTGTTGCAAGGGATCTTAACGTGCAAAGAGCGTGGCACTCTCCTGACACGAGGCATTGGATTTAACGTCCCCCTTCTGACCGGACGTGACTGCAAACTTGATACATCCCGCACAGCCAAATGGACGCCCCACTTCGGCAAGCGTTTTACTGCCGGTCGGGAGAAGACCAAGTGACCATATTTCTATTCCCCAGTCACCCTTTGGGGGAGGACTAAAAAAGATACATTCCCTTGAATTTGACAGTTAAGAAAAAAACAAAAAAAAAACAAAAAAAACAAAAAACCTGCATTTCAATTCACTTATTATTTTTCTAAGCCATAAACATGCTTTTGAAGGTTAAGGTGACATAGTTTTCAAAGCGGGTAACCAGGAACAGTGTATAAAATTGGGGTTGTTTACTTCCGGTAATGGTTACTTTCTTATATGCAATGGAATGTAGTCTGAAATTTTCACTGTAGCACTGGATAGGATTGAACTTAATTCATGCAAAGTATTTTTTAAGATAAAACAATTGCCCTTAAATTAGAGTATACGGGTGTTTGACAAGTCAAATGGGTTGATAGAAAAAACTATATTCAGTTGATAGTGTAAGGTTTTTATGGGACAGAAAAAAAATCCAGATTTGCCTATATGTTGCACACTGGTAAAATTTGTCCTTTCAGGGGAAGTTGATGTGTCTCATCTTCGTCATCAGAGGAAATGTATCAACCCTAATCATTTGTCGTAGGACAAGTCAAAATATTTTATTTCCTCAGACACAAACGTGTACAAGAGGTCAAAACATGATAAAGTATACATGTAAATCGACAGCAGAATAGTGTATAATAGCATGTGATTTTCATGACATTGAGATATACAATGTATAAATATGTATTATCTATTGAGTTTAAAGGATAACATTTGTACAGATATCTTCCTTATTATTACGCCTCATATCAAGTAAGGCCGCGAAGTTTGTCGTAGTAAACATCCAACAAGGTGTCGAAAACACAAACCTTACCAAGACTTTTCGATTTAAAATGGTCAAACAATAATGGTTTTAAAAAGAAGTCGTATCTCTTCTCAGCAAACAAAAGAAATGCAGCGATAGTGGTAAAATAAAACCACATGAAAAGCTAAGTACACAAAAAAACATTAAAATATAAGATGAGCACTAATCACAACTAGTACTGCATTGCACTGAGCAAACTTTAAAACTGAGGTAACCTATCTATCACACCTGTACAGGTAACAATTACCTGATATTGATTTACTATCAAACAGTACAGGTATAAATTAAATCTTGAACTTCATCCTAAATACTTTTAGAGGAATACTTTTCATAGTTTAAAGTGAGATATAAAAGTCTAATATCAGCAAAACAATTTAGTATGTCAAAAATGTAGGAAGTAGATGCATTATATTTAAAATATTTAACTGTATTTCCTGCAATGTAATCTATATATTTGTTGAAATTTCCTTAAAAAAAAAATCTATTACTATTTATGATAGGAATGGTAATTTTAATCACAAATATTGTCAAAAATCCTCATTTCCTTGATCAGCAAGGCTCTTTTTATAATAAAATGAAAGAGGATAGTGAATGCTTGCATGTGTTTTATACTTTCTCCTTCTACTATTTGCCCTCTTTAGTTTTGAAGATATGAGATGTTTGCGTTGAGCATTGCGAATCTCATTTTTATGTTTTTTGTTTCAGTTGTTTTGAAAACAATGAACCAGGTGTTATAACAGCACCCTGCTGAACCGGGAGTTTTATTAAATAAACTGTTAACAAAACTTTGTGAATTTTTAGCTTTGACAATCACTTGGCGTCCGTCGTCGTACGTCTGGTGAAAACTCGTACGTCTGGTGAAAACTTTTTCAAACATCTTCTCCTCTGAAACTACTGAACCAATTCCAACCAAACTTGAGCGGAATAATCTTAGAGTATTTAGAAAAAGTTTGTGTTTTATGTTCTGTTTCATCAAAAGACATGGCTACCATGGCTAATAATATAACACAGGGGTAAAATGCAGTTTTTTTGGCTTATATATCAAAAACCAAAGCAGTTAGAGCAAATGTGACGTGTGTAAAAGTGATCCTAAGGTAAAGTTCTATCAGTCCTGAATTTTCAGATGAATCTAATAACCAATTGTTGGGTTGCGCCACAAAATTGGTAATTTGAAGGAAATTTTGCAGTTTTTTGGTTAATATCTTGAATAGTATTAATGATAAAGATAAACTGTAAACCGCAAATATGTTCAGCAAAGTAAGATCTACAAATAAGTTTATATGACCAAAATTGTTAATTGACTCCTTAAAGAATTATTGCCCTTTAATTCTACACAATTTATTTATCATGTTTTCTAACTTTAAAAAATCTTCTTCTCTAAAACTGCTAAACCAATTCCAACCAAATCTAAGCTGAATGATCCTTAGGGTATCTAGAATAAACTTTGTGTTTTATTTTATGTTTCTTCTAAAAACATGGCCACCATGGATAAAAATAGAACATGGATAAAAATAGAACATAGGGGTAAAATGCAGTTTTTGGCTTATATTTAAAAAACCAAAGCATTTAGAGGAAATTTGACATGGGATAAAAGTGTTTAAAGGTAAAGTTCTATCAGCCCAGAAATTTTCAGATTAGTCTAACAACCCATTGTTGGGTTGCTGCCACTAAATTGGTAATATTAAGGAAATTTTGCAGTTTTTGGTTATCATGTTGAATATTATTAATGATAAAGATAAACTGTAAACAACAAAAAATTTCAGCAAAGTAAGATCTACATTAAACCAAAAAAAAAAAAACTACGATGAAATTGGACACTTAAACTCTTAAACGAAAGATAAATGCCAAATAATCAAGGTGAGTGATTAAGGATCTTTAGAGCCTCTTGTTGAAATACTAAGGCTTTTCTAAATCAGGAATGGATTATCTTAGCTGTAATTGGCAGAACTTTAAGGAATTTATGGTCCTTAATGCTCTTCAACTTCGTATTTTATTTGGCCTTTTTACATTTGTTATTCGAGCGTCAATGATGAGTCTTTTGAAGACGAATCACGCGCCTGGTTGAATATAAAATTTCAATCCTGGTAATACCCAAGGGTGACTGGGGTAAAGAAATATGGTCACTTGGTCTTTTCCCGACCGGCAGTAAAACGCTTGCCGAAGTGGGGCGTCCGTTTGGCTGTGCGGGATGTATCAAGTTCGCAGTCACGTCCGGTCAGAAGGGAGACGTTAAATCCGATGCCTCGTGTAAAGAGAGTGCCACGCTCTTTGCACGTTAAGAACCCTTGCAACAACTCTTGAGGGGTCCGTAGGTGGCCTGTTGCAAGGCAAAATTTCTGTCCCTATCCAATATACCCTCATTTTCCAGTGGCAGTCCAAATTTCCCCGAACATCATCCCAGATGGCCTCTATTGTATCAACCTATGATGTGTTCATTTATAACAGAATTGGAACATTTATTGTTCACCATTAGCACAGCAGCATGAGTCCGACCGGGAAAGTTTCTGTGAAAAGAATTTTTATAATTGCACCTACTTAGTGAAAGATTGAATCCCGCACTTTTTAGTTGAGTTCAGAAACCGAACCAACTCCAGGCTATTTGAACCAAGTAAGATTTCTATACACCTCCTTAGCTCTTCTTGATCATCAAATGTCATCTTCAATGTGCTGCCATTTGCTATATAACTTCTGATTCAACATTTTGAAGATTCACCCCCACACACATAGGAGTTTACTTTATCAGTTTAACACAGCTACACATCTATCTTTTATATCAAGAGCAAAGGGACTCTTTTCATTTTGCTTACGAGATCCCGAGAACATAATTTCCCTAATTTGCACTTCATAATGGCCCCTTTTAAACTTGAAAACAAATGCCTTACATTTCTGAGACTGAACATTATTTCCATGTTCGCTTTTGATCCTCGTAAATGATTTACTATCCCCATTCAAAGTGAAATGAGATATTTGAAGGTGGTCGCTTACTTACCGCCGACTATACTCTCCCTCGTAAACTATTGTGAAATTTTTTGCAATATTACCTGTATTTTTTATACAGCTTATATTGCCGAAGATTTCCCCAGTGTGGGCATGTTACATTTTCCCCTGAACACAATTTATGACCAGTATAACGGGATATTATTTTTTGTGATATCTTCGCACATAACACTGGTGACTTGTGTACCGGCCTGAAAAAGTGAGCTGCCATTAATACAAATTGAGTTACTATACCTAGAATCAGATTCAACTCGAAACAACTTTTCATTTGATAGACTTTCCCCATAACATTTAAAACTTTATTTGCACTTTTCTGCAAGCCTTGCGGAAGAAGGGGATATCGTATTTGCTGCATTAAGGATTTCACTGAAATGTTTGTTTGATATGGATGTATGTATTAGACCAACTTGTGCACCAATGTTGACCGTGGCAGTCCTTCGGCCTCTTTTTAGAGATTCAACTTCTTCATATAATTCATGAAATCAGATTAACATAACAAAACGTCCACTTTATTGTATTAAATAGGAAACGAGTAGAAAGAGTAATAAAATATACATGAAAATGATTTTAAAAGGGTTATGTCCCTTGGAATGCTGGTTAAAAAAAATTGGTAAGAATTGTGAATTTTTAAATATGTGAGAATGGATTCTAATGTGAATAAATCCAGGGTAAATAGGTGCTTTGTCAGTGGAAAATATAGACGGCTCAATGTCAAACTTTTGCGACTAAAACCAATACATCAATACATCAAAGCTTATGTGTCATCTGAAGACCAATTCACATATAAGATTTTTCAACAGAATGCTCTTCAGTACATGATTAACACTGAAACGAAAATACATGTTATATAAACAATACTGTAAGGGTGATTTTTTGACACAGAGGCTCAAGTAAAATAGGGATTCGCATGGTAAAAAAATGTTTCAATGTAATATATGCGAATTCAAAAGTGCATTTTATAAATTATATAAAGAAGTTAAATCTCTAAAAAGAGTCAGAAGGGCTGTCACGGATAACATATAACAAATACAGTAACGATAAGAACCGTTTTACATATATAGGTACACCCAACTGATTGTTTGCCAAATACACAAGACAAAAAAATATACAAAAATATGAAAATATTTTCATGGATTAATGCATCACGCAGAAGTTTGTAATGTATTCATTTTTCCCTTCCTTTTCATACATGTATATCAAAACCTGTTTTATTTATATATGCGATTCCAGCTAAAATCAACACCAATGTAGATTTCAATAAAAAATGAAATAAGTATATTTTATTCAAACCAGTTTATATCAGCTCAGTTAGGCATAATATACAAACAGCAGACAAGTAGGGATGAGCACATTAGTGACGTTATCAACAATGGTAGCGTTTGAATTTTCTCAGTATACCAAAGCACAAGAGAGGTAGGCTAGACTATATAGATGATTTATATTGGTTGGTTCATCTTTCATAAGAGTACATATGGCAAATGTTCAACAAGACCACAAAAAAGTGGTACATAAAAATGTGAAAATACGCTATAACACAAATGATTAATGTCTACCAAATTCTGTTAATATATTACCGATTGTAAATGCGTTTCATGCTCACATTAATGTATATCAGATACACTTTCATTTCTAGACATTCAGATGAGAATTTGTTGTGATGATGGGAGATCCAGCGTTTAAAAGCCTTGTTCTTGCGAGTCTTTTGAAAAAATATACACTTAACTAAACTTAATACTTGTGTATTTAAGTTTAAAAAGAACAAAAACAAAGAACGACAAGAATTTATTTTTCTAATAGAATGGGTTTCCTCCCATTTGTATTGATATCTAATATTTTATTCTATTTAATGTCAAACAGTTGTAAATTGTTTCATTTATGTACTAATGGATTTTTATCTCGTCCATTTTTCCATCCTCAATATTTTAGGATTATCAATCATATACTGAAACAAGAGGCTCTCAAGAGCCTGAATCGCTCACCTGGTAAACAATGCCTTATTAACTAAATTAATAAATTAATGTTTGTTGTAAATTAAACAGAGTAACAAAGGCCATGTACTATCCTGGAAATACCTTTTAAAGCCTCTTAAGAACCTCTGGAAAGAAATGGGCATGAATTCGCCCTACACTTGATTAAGATACAGTCTAGGTCAATATGATGATTCACAATACAATTGCTATTAACAGTTTATCTGTATCTATAATAATATTCAAGATAATAACCAAACACTGCAAAATTCTTTAAAATCATCAATTCAGGGGCATTATACCTGAAAAAAAAACAGTTACCCAATTCGGCTGAAAATTTCAGGACAGGTAGAAGTTGACCTAATAAATACTTTAACTTTCTTGTCTTATTTGCTCTAAATGCTGGAGTTTTTGAGATATAAGCCAAAAACTGCATTTAACCCTGTGTTCTATTTTTAGCCATGACGGCCATGTTTTTTGACGAAATAGAAAATAAAACTCAAACTTTATTTTATACACCCTACTGATCATTCAGTTGAAGTTTGGTTGAATTTGGTTGAGTAGTTTTAGAGGAGAAGATTTTTTAAAGTTAGCAAATATGATGAACAAATTGTGAAAAATTGTCATTAAAGGACAATAACCCCTTAAGGGGTCAATTGACAATTTTGGTCATATTAACTTATTTGTAGATCTTACTTTGCTAATCATTTTTGCTGTTTACAGTTTATCTTTATCTATAATAATATTCAAGGTAATGACCAAAAAATGCAAAATTTCCTTGAAATTACCAATTAAGTGGCAGCAACCCAACAATGGGTTGTTTGAATCATCTGAGGGCTGATAGATCTTGACCTTATGAACATTTTTACCTTGTCAGATTTGCTCTAAATGCTTTCGTTTTTGAGATATAAGCCAAAAACTGCATTTGACCCCTATGTTCTATTTTTAGCAATGGCGACCATGTTTGTTGATAGATCAAAACTTCGGATACAATTTATAAACTAGATACCCTAAGAAACATTCAGTTAAAGTTTGGAAGTATTTGGCCTGAGTAGTTTCAGAGGAGAAGATTCTTGAATTAGTTTACGACGACAGAAAGGACAAAAACCCCTTAAGGGGTTCAATTGACAATTTTGGTAATTTAAACTTATTTGTAGATCTTACTTTGCTGATCATTTTTGCTGTTTACAGTTTATCTTTATCTATAATAATATTCAAGGTAATGACCAAAAACTGCAAAATTTCCTTAAAATTACCAATTAAGTGGCAGCAACCCAACAATGGGTTGTTTGAATCATCTGAAAATTTCAGGGCTGATAGATCTTGACCTTATGAACATTTTTACCTTATCAGATTTGCTCTAAATGCTTTCGTTTTTGAGATATAAGCCAAAAACTGCATTTGGCCCCTATGGTCTATTTTTAGCAATGGCGACCATGTTTGTTGATAGATCAAAACTTCGGATACAATTTATAAACTAGATACCCTAAGGAACATTCAGTTAAAGTTTGGAAGTATTTGGCCTAGTAGTTTCAGAGGAGAAGATTCTTGAATTAGTTTACGACGACAGACGACGGACGCCAAGTGATGGCATAAGCTCACTTTGGCCCTTCGGGCCACGTGAGCTAAAAAATGGGATGGTGTTTTAAAGATTTGGACGATGGTACGCTGTAGTGGTCTTCCACTGAGGAATTAGAAGACCACAGGAAAGAACCTCAACAATGTATGTTGCAACTATAAGTAGACTGGCGAAAATACAACATAGGTCTGATACCTTGTATTGGTATAATAGTTTATAGTAAAAATTACAATTGTAGTTTACTGTATGAATAATCTTCATTTGTAAATCAGATTTTTAACAGACAACTTCGCCTGGGAGTATTTTATCATTTTCAATCCTGTTGATAAAAATCTGAAAGTTAAAGTATTACTAATAAAATTGAGAATGGAAATGGGGAATGTGCCAAAGAGACAATAACCCGACCATAAGCAGGCTTTAAACATGTTAAGTATAACTGTGCTTGGCAGTTTAATTACTTTAAAAAAAAAATATACACATTTTTACATTATCAATTCATCTCATTATCATTATTCAAAAATCAAGATTTTTGATCCAGAGTTTATTAATATATGAATAATCTTCATTTGTAAATCAGATTTTTAACAAAAGCCTTACAGTATTATTTAATTTTCATTTTGCCGTCTCCTTTTTTGAATATATTCATATTACTGAGCTTATTTTGCAATATTCTTTGACATAATCAAGTGAACTTCTTTGGCAGTCCTTTTAGGGCAAAATAAGATTTCAATGAAATCTGTCAAACAGAACTTGTCTAACTGTGTGGGGCTTTGGTATGTAGTATCAGATGAAATCAACTCAGCAATAACCAATGTGAAATGGAATTAAAAAAACAAAATTCAAACTGTGACCAGTTCCAATTAGCTCAGCTATTAAACATAATTTACAAACAGCAGACAATGATTTGTTGGCGGGCAATGAATATGTGCCCATTTATTGTACTGTGACAACAATGAATCTGAAAACCTGAAATGAGATCAGACTGGTCAAGAAAAAGACTTTCTACCTGCATTTTGAAAGTCAGTATGTAAAAATGCAGGAGAAATGAAATAAGACAATTTTACAGATGAAAAAAAAATAGTACCGTTTAATTTGACAATGGGTATACAACACCAAATATACACCAATGTATAAATAAATGTAAGAAAGGTTAATTTTGGTTTTACTACAATCGATTTGTGGACTGAGTGCACCCACATGATTCTGATGCAAGGATATGGTCACACCAAATAAATAATGCTTTTGATGAAAATTACAAGAGGTTGATAAGTTCTGAAAAGTCCAGGCACCGGTTTAAAAGACAGATTTTCACTAATCATGATGATAAAAATCTGAAAGTAAGAAATAGCAGGTATTTAGCATGTTAAGTATAACTGTGCTTGGCATTTTAATGGCTTAAAAAATATACATATTTTAACATTATCAATTCATCACATTATCATTATTAAAAATCAATATTTGTTATCCAGAGTTTATCAATATATGAATAATCTTCATTTGTGAATAAGATTTTCAGCAGCATCTTCACCTGACAGTACTATATCATTTTCAATTCATTTCATTATCATTATTCCATAATCAATACTCTTAATATAAACTTTGTTAATGTATGAATAATCTTCTTTGTAAATAAGATTTTTTAACAGGCATCTTCGCAGAATGATTTTATTTAGCAGTCTCCTTTTTTGTATATATTGTGCTTTCTTTGCAATTTTCTTAGACATAATAAATGGAACCGCTTTGGCAATCCTTTATGGGCAGAATAAGATTTCAATGAAATTTGTCCAACAAATCTTGCCTACCTGTGTCTTGTGCTTTGGTATGCAATACCAGATGAAATCAACTTAGCAAGAACCAATGTAAAATGAAATAATTATTTTTTTTCAAACTGAGACCAGTTCAAATGAGCTCAGATAATCATAATTTACAAACAGATTGATTGATTGATTTGTTTGCGGACAATGACTATGTGACCAATTATTGTACAGTGCTAACAATATGTCTGAAAACCTGGAATGAGATTAGACATGCCAAGAAAAAGACTTCCTATCTGCATTTTGCGGGTCAGTATGTTAAAATGCAGTAGGAATTAAATAACACAATTATTCAGGTGAACAAAAAAAAAGAATAGTTTGACAATGGGTATACAACACCAAATATACACCAATGTATCAATAAAATGTAAGAAGGGTAAATATTGGTTTTACTACAATCGATTTGTGGACTGAGTGCACCCAGATGATTCTGATGCAAGGATATGGTCACACCAAATAAATAATGCGTTTGGTGAAAATTACAAGAGGTCGACAAGTTCTGAAAAAGCCAGGCACCGTTATAAAAGACAGATTTTCACTAATCATGATGATAAAAATCTGAAAGTAGGAATAATCAGGTATTAAGTATGTTAAGTATAACTGTGCTTGTCATTTTAATGGCTTAAAAAAATATACATATTTTAACATTATCAATTCATCTCATTATCATTATTAAAAAAATCAATATTTGTTATCCAAGAGTTTATTAATATATGAATAATCTTCATTTGTAAATTAAATTTTCTACAGCATCTTTACCTAACAGTATTATATCATTTTCAATTCATTTCATTATCATTATTCCATAATCAATATTCTTAATTCAAACTTTTCTGAGTTTCTTTGGCAATTTTCTTTGACATAATGAAGGCAACTGTTTTGGCAATTCTTTTTGGCCAGATGAAGATTTCAATACGATTTCAATGCAATTTGTACAACAAATCTTGCCTATCTGGTTTGTGCTTTGGTATGCAATACCAGATGAAATCAACTCAGCAATAACTAATGCAAAATGAAATAAATATTTTTTTTCAAACAGAGACCGGTTCCAATCAGCTCAGCTAAATATAATTTACAAACAGCAGACAGAGATTTGTTGGCGGACAATGACTATGTACCCAATTATTGTACAGTGCTAACAATATGTCTGAAAACCTGGAATGAGATTAGCCTGGTCCAGAAAAAGACTTCCTATCTGCATTTTTAGGATCAGTTTGTTCAATTGCAGGAGGAATTAAATAGCACAATTTTGAAGGTGAACTAAAAAATAGAACAGTTTGACAATGGGCTTACAACACCAAATATACACCAATGTATAAATAAATGTAAGAAAGGTTAATATTGGTTTTATTTCAATCGATTTGTGGACGGTGTGCATCGAGATGATTCTGATGCAAGGATATGGGCATACCAAATAAATAATGCCATTGATGAAAATTCCAGGAACAGGTATTAAAGATAATCTGAAACTTAGAGTTAGCTGGCTTTAAGCATGTTAAGTATACCTTTGCTTGGCATTTTTTTAAATTGCTTAAAAAATATACACATTTTTACATTATTAGAATGTAACTTTTCTAGTAGCTTTATACGCATTAATACAGTACTATAATTATTTTCCAATCACCATAAAAGTTGGCAGATGCTTCAAATCGTTATGCATGCTATGACCTAAGAACTTATTCTTCCTTATGTACAGAAGGTTATCTTAGAGGATGACTCTTCTTGACCTTCTCTCTTCTAGTATTATGTTTAGATTTCATAATACACTTATAGTATTACCGTTAACAGAAAATGTTAAAATCGAAATCAGATAAATAGCTATGAAAAAACAGTCGAAGTTCTCAGGAATCTGAAAACATGAATGAAAATAAACAGATATGTTTATCATTTTATTTTGGTCCATTAATTTATAGTGTTGATCTGTTTGTTTAATTGTAATGGTTAAAAAGATGAATTATTTGATTTAAAAAAAAATGTTCTTGTGTAAAGAGAGGTTTGTATATAACTTCGTACAGCGGTATACTACGGCTTCCTTTATTCATAAATCTAACGTATAAAATTGACAGGCAAATGCTTAATTTTATATATGTTTATGGACCTTATTATTATATACAAAGGCAAGGTACAGTGTATTATGAGTTTAACAGTTTTGTTATTATTTACAGACTGTTATAATCGATAAATTTTTTAATACAACTCTGTAAAACTTAGACAAAGGATGTTCATTACAAACATACCGTTGATTTATTGTAATATAAATGTCATGTGGAGAGAAAAAAATCAAATGAAAAATAATATTCCACACTAATTTTTTATAGGTATAACAACGTTACTATCATAAATTCTGAGTATACCCAACTGCGTCATAAGGTCAGTAATATATCCCCGACGAAAAATAAACGTACTTTATATAACACTGGTTGCTGGTCCGGACATATACCGCTACGTACATATTCAATTTCTATCTGCGACATTGGTCACACGTATTTTCTATTACAAATTTAACAGAGAACAATTGTGTTTATGAAAGTTTTTAAATTGCTTAATTGCTTTTCAAATTATATATTGTGTATTATTCGAAATTATTCACTTCTATAGTATTGATTTCTAGACAGAATGATTTTATGGTACTAGATTTACATATGGATTTTGATTTAAATAGTCGGACTATCTCCTGCGAGAGTCACTACTTTTAAATCCCCCTTACTACCAGTACATTATCCGGAGTTTCGTCAACGGTGTCTGGTTGTGCTACCTTTACGACCCTTTGACAAGGTTATGCCGTGCAGTTTGGGGTGTCCCTACCCTTCAGTCTAAGAACCCACTTCCCCTGTCTGCAGTTCAGATAAGTTTGTCTCGTACTCAACACCCAGTAAAGTATCAACTTCTATCAATAGAAGAAGACACAATATAATCTGCAATACAAGGTGTCTCTCTTTACTTTGTCTCTGGATTTTATCCCCGTCTCTTTTTGGTTCCCAAGAAGACAGGACTAATTGATTGTTGGTTGCTTAACGTCCAGTGGCAATATTTTGACATGTTCAGGACAAGAACAAGTTAACAATAAATACAATAGGTAGGTTCTCACAATAGAGGCCATTTGCGTTGATGGTCGGGGAATTTTCGATTGCGACTGGAAAATGAGGGTGCATTGGATAGGAACAGAAATTTTCCTTGCAACAGGCCACCTACGGACCCTTCAAAGAGCGTGGCACTCTCTTTACACGAGGCATCGGATTTTACGTCCCCATTCTGACCAACGTGACTGCGAACTTTATACATCCTGCACAGCCAAACTGACGCCCCATTTCGACAAGCGTTTTACTGCCGGTTGAGAGTTTCCCAAGTCACCCTTGGGGGCAAGAAAACGGGAGGAAAGAGGCCAGTCATAGACATATCTATTCCGAACAACAATTTTAGTGTTCCCCATTTCAAAATGGAAACCAACAGATCAATCAGGACTTCAATCCTTCCAGGAATGTGGACTACCTCTATGGATCTTTTGATGCTTATTTCACATTTCCTTTTCCCGTACTTACAGGAAATACCTTCGCTTCGTTTTGAACATTTCCCATACTTACAGGAAATACCTTCGCTCCGTTTTGAACATTTCCCATACTTACAGGAAATACCTTCGCTTCGTTTTGAACATCAAAGTTTTCCAGTTCATGGCTCTCCGTTTTGGCCTAACCACCGCCCCTTTGACGTTTTCCAAAATCATGCAGGCACATATAGTTGACATTCTATGCATATTCGAACTAGTATACCGCTGTTCAACATCATAATTTGCTTTAAAAAAAACAAGTCCGGGTAACAAACTAAAACTGAATCAAGAGATTATCAACTTTAAGTGGAAAAACAGAAACACCTAACTACAACAAAAGCACGCGTCAACATGCACAGAAAAGAACTGTACATAACAACTACTATATTCCTTACTTGGTACAGGACATTTTAAGAAAGACAAGGTGTGTGTTACATTTTAATGTCGTGTTTCTGATGTATTGTGGTTCTCTTATATTTGATACGTTTCCCTCAGTTTTAGTTTGAAATTTAGTTTAACGGCACCTGTGCCTTGCATGACAGACTAACAGTCGCTTTAAAGTCCATTTTATTAACAAGCTGTGAAGAAGACAAACAGACATATGTAAAAATGTCAAAAATAAGGACACAGCAGTCAACACTAATTAGAAAAAAAACTTATGTCAACATAGAAAAACTAAATGGCATTTATATAAAGATCTTCAAACATGAAAGACAAGAAAACAAAATATGACTACAACACATTATTGGGATGCACAAGTACCGAGCCACGACAAAAGGATATCACCAAAAACGAACTAAACACTATAAGTTATAATGAAATGAACAGTAAAAGTTAATAATTTAAAAAATTTGAAAATGAAGAGGATGAATTTTGTCTGTTGTTTCTTTAGTTTCTAGCTCTGGAGGATATATAAATGGAACCAAATTAGAACAGTCAAAACTGAAAGTGGAAAGAACCTCATTAATATATCTGAAATTAAGTAATTTGGGGCCATCCCAAGAAATGTCGATATTTATTGTGACATGTTTTATGACCATCTTCTGCCTCTCATGCAATATGATCATACGATATACATCGAAGCGACCATAAGATAGTCATACATATGCTTTTAAAACCGTGAGGGAATATATTTGCAATATTTTAAATAAGCTTAAAAATGTAAAACAAAAACGTGGAATATAAGTCTGACATTAATAATTATTATCAATAGTTTCCCGCCCCCTTTTTTCCCCACTGCTGGTGGAGATTTATTTCCCCGAGGGTATCACAAGCCCAGTAGTCAGGACTAACTTTTTGTGCTGACATGAATTATCATTGATATTGTTATATTTATAAATTAACTGTTTACAAAATTTCGAATTTTTTAGGAATTTTGGATCTCTATACTCTTCAACTTTGTACTTTATTTGGATTTTTTTTAATCGTTTTTGGATTCGAGCGTCACTGACGAGTCTTTTGTTAGACTAAACGCGCGTCTGGCGTATATATCAAATTTAGTCCTTGTTTCTATGATGAGTTTATTTATAACGAACATGAAATTTGATGAAAGGAAATTAACATGTGGATTGATTATTTTTTAAATATATATATATATAATAAAATTAAAGATCTCCGAAGTTCATGTATAATTATACTAAGATGTGGTATTACCCTCATAAGTGCTCGTAAAAATATATTACTTTACCTTAGTCTGCTATATAAAAGGAAATACATATCTTCTTTACTATTAAACGAGAAGACCTCAATTTGTGTGTCGCTTCTCCTTCCACAATAAATTTATCATCCTTCCTCTGTGTCCTATAGGTACAGTGCATAGTCGCATTTGTCATCCATTCTTATGATTATTCAGATTGAGCTATTTTGGGAGAAAAACGAGAAAAAGGCATCCGGATTTGTTTCCACCATTGGACGAAATTTTAAGTCAAACAAGACTTCCGGATTGTGGTTTTCTGTAAACATTGAACATGCATTTACAACGAATACAGAGTATATGGATAATGCTATCTGCTATCATTTTCAAGTTTACTATCCACGGCGGTTACAGAGTTTATTAAATAGAGGGGGTCTGTATAACATATAAATGACCGCCGTGAATCGATTAGTAAACTGTCACTGAGAATTAATAGTAAGAAGCAAATACACCGTTTATTTACGGTACCACGATTTCCCGAGAATTATTTATAGGACTAAATGAACATTATATAGAAAGGCGCTAAAATTATATTTATAGGTCTGAATGAACATAATATACAGATAGGCGCTAAAATTATTCCTGTGTTATTAGAATTAAAAGAAAACCAAAAAAAATAAATGTGAATATCGGAAAAAAGGGACTAGAAAAACAATTGTCCTGTCCCAAAGAACCTATGACTTTTGATACCTTTTCTGAAATTCTCCAGTCATACAATCTTTTACAAAAAATCATTGATTGACAAAATGAAAATTGACAGTAAAGAGCAAATACCCTTTATTTATAGTATTGAATGTTCATTATATTCTAAATGTACTATGTTCATATCGAGTTTAATAGAAAAAAAAATAGAATTTTGGAAAAAAAAGGAGGAGGGGAAACAATAACTATTGTCCTGTCCCTAAGTATTTGATATGAAAGAATGCTGTTTGAATATTGGCTGTTTCTAATTCAATGTCAAATGAAAAAAAAACCCATGATTTGGTTGAGTTTCTATTGTTTAGGATACATTTTAGTAAAAAATAATGTTTTGGTGTAGGCTTTGGAAAATATTACCTCTAATGCATTAGATCCTGAAACAACATTTTAAAGTGACAAATATTGTTTAATGCTAAAATAAATAGAAAAGATATTGATATAAAAACTATTTTTTTTAGGAAATTGTGAAAGCATAGATCAAGTCAAAATGGAAGAATTATTAAAAAATGATCTACACCAAGAAGAAGTAAGTTGTTATTATCAGTATATCAAGATTTAAACCTATGATTTATTGTCAGCTTTTGACAGTAGAATTCAGTTTTATATACTGACTAATGTGTTGACTTTGTACTAAGTTTTTCTTGCTCTGTGACCATAGTAGCGAAATATTTCTTTTTTTTTACAAGTTGCTTTTTAGCTCACTGTTCCGAAGGAAATTTATTAATGATAAAGATAAACTGTGAACAGTAAAAATGTTCAGCAAGGTGAGATCTACAAATAAGTTCATATGACCAAAATTGACCCCTTAAGGAGCTATTGCCCTCCAAGGACAATTTTACACAATTTGTTTATCATGTTTTCTAACTTTAAAAAATCTTTGTCTCTGAAACTAGATAGAGATATACAATGAAGAGGAGGAAGGAGAAGAAGAATGGATGACATTCATGAAGAGTATAAAAGAATTGGAAGAACTGTAGGTTTATAGTTAACAAATGAATGTTCATTATATTCTAAATGTACTATGTTCATATCGAGTTTAATAGAAAAAAAAATAGAATTTTGGAAAAAAAGGAGGAGGGGAAAAAATAACTATTGTCCTGTTCCCGAGTACCTTTGAGTTTTAATACCTTTCCTGAAATTCTCCAGTCATTAAATCTTTTACAAAATTCTGTACATACTTCCAAAGACGCTCTAAATGCCCACGATTTCGCGGGTGTGTTCTAGTATCTGTTGAAGGATTAATTGGTTAAGATTAAAGGTGCACTAGCTTTCAAAGTCCTATTCACCAATTTTACTCCAAGTCCCATATTTGATATTTATAAAAAAAATGATGATTTGATATTGGCTGTTTCTGAATTCAATGACAAATGAATAAACAAACATGATTTGGTTGAGTTTCTATTCTTTAGGATCCATTTTAGTAAAAAATAATGTTTTGGTGTAGGCTTTGGAAAATATTACCCATAATGCATTAGATCCTAAAACAACATTTTAAAGTGACAAATATTGTTTAATGCTAAAATAAATAGAAAATATTGATATAAAAACCATTTTTTCAGGAAAATGTGAAAGCATAGTATTGTACATGATAAAGAGTCAAAATAAAAAAATTGAAAGATCGGTTACACCAAGAAGAAGAAAGTTATTATTATCAGTATATCAAGATTTAAACCTATGATACATTGTCAGCTTTTCAGTTTTATATACTGACTAAATGTGTTACTTTGTACTAAATTTTTCTTGCTCTGTGACCATAGTAGAAAAATGTTTCTTTTTTTTTACAAGTTGCTTTTTAGCTCACTGTTCCGAAGGAAATTTATTAATGATAAAGATAAACTGTGAACAGCAAAAATGTTCAGCAAGGCGAGAACACAAATAAGTTCATATGACCAAAATTGACCCCTTAAGGAGTTATTGCCCTCTAAGGACAATTTTACACAATTTGTTTATCATGTTTTCTAACTTTAAAAAATCTTTTTCTCTGAAACTAGATAGATATATACATTGAAGAGGAGGAGGACGGAGAAAAAAAACAATTTTGGAGCATTCATGAAAAGTGTCGATGAATTAGAAAACTGTAGGTTTATAGTTAACAAATAGTGTTTTGTTTGATATTACTCAGTCAGGATTCTACTTCGTCAAAATGATCTCCCCATTACGCCAGTTCATTTACACAATCGTAGAATTGGAAGCCATTGTAGGGATGAAGCGCTACCAAGTTTGCTCTTGGAAACCGTTAAATTTATCCACATTGCACCATTACGATCCTTATATGTCAGTTGTATTTTAAAAGACAAATGTATCAACTAGCTAATAAGCATCAGTTAATGATCTTGTCTGCATTGATTCAACTGAAAACTATTGTCTGATCGGTTGTCAGGTAGAATTTTCGAAAAATTCATAAACATTTAAAAAAATTCTAATTAAATATTTCGGGGAAGGGCAGACTAGATTTTTTTAGTGATTGAAGTCTATAAACCCTAGTTATCACACACAACAAATTATAATTTTTCGAAGATATGCATTTTCATCATCCAACTTGAAAGACTGTCTTTCATCATCCAACTTGAAAGACTGTCAGTACTTTCAGTAAAACAATAGCTATTCGAACACACCTACTCTGTTTTTGTGATACATTAGATAGATATTTCACTTGACCCATATATTTCATCTTTTAGTACTGTGATTTTTTTTATGTTATAAAGTCAACCTGTAGCTTTGATATATAAAAATGTAGAATCTGACGCGAGACGATGTATAAAATATTCTTGCTTTGTACGATATCAAGACAAAATATTAAACTCAAACACGCCTTAACATAAAAAAGTGCACTCGATTTTCTCTTTTCAATACTATTGTTACCCATTTTTTTGAAAATAAAAGGAAATACATATAGATATTTATCATACGTAATCATGAGTATAATAAGATAGCCAATTCTCAGGTTACAGGAGATCAACATTTTAAGTGACTAAGTGGAGAAGAACAAGTCTTTAGTATTCAGCAGACTTGAGAACACAGTAACTTACAGTGTTAAAAAGAGCATGGGAGGCCACGTCTTCAAAGATTAATGCAGTAATCAGTAGACAGTGATCATCTAAGAATAGAAGAAGGAGATCAGAAAAAAGTGGACCTGTAACGTGAGCATAAGCTAGCAGAAAAGAATAAAACAATCACGCCGGACTGGTGGTGGCTACCCTCCAAATGCAATCTTATTAGTAGAAGAGAAAGGAGCTGGGATAATTGGGAAAACTCCGATCAATGGAATTTAAGGTGGTATCAATACTCACAAAAGTGTTGCGTTTGAGTAATAAGACTCTTGTGCTTCTTTTCAATCGTCGGTATAGTCGGCTTTCCATCTTCAAGTTCCAGGTTTACGTTAACAAAGTATGTAAAATTATATTTACATGAAAAAGTCGATATATTATTGAATCTGTTACATCCAGCGGCAAATATTTCAGGCAATTTTCAAGTCAACTATCAATGGACGTCATATTCTATATTTACGTACTATTTGATCATCATCCATATAATCTAGTGGGTTACTTTTGTTTACGAAAATTCTGTTTCTGCGTACGTTTTCAACACTTCGACAAATGTGCTGCATATTCTTTCTTTCACGTGATGTCGTAACTTAATAATCATTAGACTATCCTAGGTCTAGTCGCTATGCGTCTTAAGTTTATTCAAAAAGTTACGAAATATCGCAACTTTTGACACCAGAATACTATACGACTTGTCTTAGTCACAAGATATTTTCAAAAACTTCTTTAATAGTCTTGTTTTTGAAAAATGTCTGAAGGAACTCCGATTCATATGAAAAAATTAGAAGAGGTTGGCAAGGAGAGACACACAGTTCGTTACCATAATCTACCTCCAAATTCAACAAATATGTTGTCAATAAGAAACTCCAGCATACTGATCACTGGGGATCTAAACATAATTCAACATGAAAATCTCCGAAAGGTGATTTCTCGTGGTCCTAAGTTTAGAGAACCCCAACACATCAATTGGAACCATAACTTCAAAATAAATATGGATTCCATTGAGGACTACGTCAGAGCATGGGCTAAACGAGAAGAAGTACAACTGGACACTTTCTCAGAATGGGTCAAAACAATCAGGTCTCTGATAAAACGTCGCATTCATAAGTTGAAAAACTGTGTGAATGATCGACCTAAGTCCATTTTCAGTGACAAAGAGGCTGTAAAATGTCGATCATCTCTTCAAGACAAGAATATTGTCTTTATATGTAAATCGTATTACTACGAGTGTCTTATAAAAGAATTAGGAATACATGAGCACTCAGGTAATCCCACATACAAAAACATATCATTTGACAAGGATGAGATTTTGGCGAATCATAAGTCCTTCATGGCTTCTATGAACATTGCATTGAACAACAAATCGGAGGACTTACCTTGTTTGTATTGGATACCTAAACTTCACAAAATTCCGTACAAACAGCGGTACATTGCCGGCTCATCTGCATGTTCTACTAAAGAATTGTCCATTAGATTGACTAAAATTCTGTCCGCAGTTAAAGAGGGTCTTCAGATATACTGTGAAACTGTTTACTCGCGTAGTGGTATTAACCATATGTGGATTCTTAAAAACTCTAAAGAAATTCTGGATAATTTTAAATCTCGGTCTTTTTCTGAAATTAGTTCTATCAACACTTGATTTTTCAACCTTGTATACAACCATTCCCCATGTGAAATTGAAAAACCGTCTAAAAGAAATAATCCACAATTCTTTTCATCATAAAAATGGTAACATACGCTATAAATTTATCACTTTGGGATACCATAGGGCATATTTTATTAATAAGGAACAAAAGGGTAAAACATACTACACAGAGGAACAAGTGATCAGTATGCTGGAGTTTCTTATTGACAACATATTTGTTGAATTTGGAGGTAGACTTTTTCAACAAATTGTCGGCATTCCTATGGGAACGAACTGTGCTCCTCTCCTTGCCGACATCTTCTTATTTTCATATGAATCGGAGTTCCTTCAAACACTTGTCAAAAACAAGAAGATCAAAGAAGCCAGGTTATTTAATTTCACTTTCAGATATATTGATGATGTTCTTTCCATTAACAATCCGAACTTTTCTGATTGGGTTCCATTAATATACCCACCAGAACTAGAAATTAAAGAGACAACAGACACGGCTTCCTCCGCCTCATTTTTAGACTTAAACCTCGAATTTGACATACACAGTCATCTCAGTACCAGAATCTATGACAAACGAGACGATTTTAATTTTGAAATTATCAATTCCCCCACCTTAGTAGTAATATACAAACTTCACCTGCATATGGAATATAAATTTTCCAACTTATTCGGTATTCAAGAGCTTGCAGCTCCTATTCAGACTTTGTAAAACGTCACCAGTGTCTGAGCAGAAAGTTGATGAACCAGGGGTATGTCAAAGAACGTCTCGTCCTTTTTCTAAAAAAAAGTTCATCGGAAGGTACCAAGAACTTGTTGATAAATATTCCGTATCAACTTCACAAATAATACAAGATGGTCTTGAAGTATAGATTTTGCGTACTGACGTTGGTTATCATCTTAATAACGTATTATAATAGTCTTTTATTTGTCTTTATTAATATTACTTTTACTGTTAAGTCAGTTTTTTGAGATATTCATTTGACGTGACTCTGTGCTTATGTAAAACATCATAATTTGAACGACAAAATTATTTCATTGATTAACATTACTTTTACTTATGGATCTTGTCATACTTTGAATGACAAAACTATTTTATTCATTAATGCTACTTTTTTTGTTAAGTATGTTTTTTATGATATACATTTGACGTGACTCTGTACTTATGTATCCTGTCATACTTTGAACCACACAATCATTTAATTTATTATTGTTACTTTTACTGTTAAGTCTGTTTTTTGTGACATCTACTGTACGTGACTCTGCATTTATGTATGCCGTCATACTTTGAACGACAAAATTATTTTATGTCTACCTGTGCGAATTTCAAACGCGCAATTTTACACCAGTACTGAAAACCTTCCATCCTTTACGGGTAGACTTTACATATATAAATAAAATCGTATAAGATAAGCAAAATGAGGATGTTAAATTTGATGTATGCCTTTTTGTGCTTCTTCGTTACATTTGTTGTTTTATAGTGATTAAGATGACAACGCAGTGTTGACTGCTGTGCCCCTGTTTTTGACATTTTTACTCTTTGGGTATGTTTGTTTTGTTCACGCATCGTTGACAATGTAATGGAAGTTGATGAGACTGTCATACAAGTAAGAGGTTTAGCTAGCTATAAAACCAGGTTCAATCCACCATTTTCTTCATTAGAAAATGTCTGTACCAAGTCAGGAATATGACAGTTATCCATTCGTTTGATGTGTTTGGACTTTTGATTTTGCCTTTTGATTTTCCTTTTTGAATTTTCCTCGGAGTTCAGTACTTTTGTGTTTTTACTTTTGTTCCTCTGTGTACAGATAGATAGATATTTTTTTCTTTTTGCTCACTATTATATATGCCGTATGGTATCTCCAAGTAATAAAGTAATAGCGTATGCTGCCACAAAAGCATTGTGGATTATTTTTTACGATTCTGTTTTTTTCACATGGGCAATGGAATTATACAGGGTTGAAAAATAAATAGTTTTGGTAGAATAAATTTCGGAGAAAGATCGAGATTTAAATTTATCCAGAAGTTCATTGGAGTTTTTAATTTACATATAATTAACACCACTACGTGAGTAAAACGCAATGTATTCATGCACTGACAACTAGTACATTTGACTTATTGTACACTCATTATCAGACACACGTATGATGTCGTTTAACGTGTTGCATAGCTTAAAACTGTATGGTCCTCATGCAAATGCTATCCACAAGCCTATAGGCAGTGACCAAACCTCATTTGTTTCGTTCAAAAACATCATGTGTTTAAATAAGTCAGGTTCATTTGTAATAAGAATCTTTGATGCGCACCATAAATGTAGGAACATAAATGCTATTATATGAAAAAAAATCATAGAAATTACACACCTTTCCCTCTGTTCTAATTGTTAAAAGATAGGTTGATATTGCATATGTTA
This sequence comes from Mytilus edulis, assembly GCA_019925275.1. NCBI lineage: Eukaryota > Metazoa > Mollusca > Bivalvia > Mytilida > Mytilidae > Mytilus > Mytilus edulis. The sequence goes on along the minus strand of CM034350.1, from coordinate 60,679,533 downwards.
ACAATGTTTGTCATTAAACTTGCCTTTAACTAAAGTTATTAATTAAAAATAGTACAGAAATAAATTTATTCAAGTACACCTTTAAGATGCGCTCAGCACGAGGTTTTCGGGATTTGTTCTACAACCGACCTCTATCTTAAAAATTGTATGAATTTTCCTGAGGATGAAAAAGTATCAACCAACTATTCATATTTCGAGACATCAAATTGTTTTCTCATCTAGGGTAGCACTATTCTGGAAAATGATTCGGCAAATTGGTTTATTCTTTATAGTTTGACACACATGTTACTATGATCATCTGAAGATATTTTATTTTCATACACCAGAAACTCTAAAAATTATTGCAAAATTTATCCTCATAGGAAAGTTTCCTTTATAAATGATATATAGATATAGTATAAATGCCCAGTGACCCCCCCCCCCCCCCCCTTTTATTAACCTAGTTATATTATTAAACACTGTGCTTTTTGTATTCTTCTACTTGTCTTAATAAATATATTTTTTATAACATTGTGTCTTAATCATATTGAATCACTTGTAATCATTTGTATATAACTAATGTTGATTGTTCTGCTCCTTGTGGGCGCTTTGATGAGCAATAACATATATTTGATTTGATTTGCATGTTATTCAAAATTCTATTAAATTGATCACTGTTGGAGCAGTTTTCACTCAATTTCTGGATGTATATTTATTGAATGTTCTCTCTTTCTATGTTATAATCTTAACACTTTGGACCCATAATAAGCTTAAAGAAATGTGTCTTTCCCTTATGTATAAAACAATCTTGACAACACTCAACCTATACATTTCATTGATTCTTGAGACTCATTTGTTTCTTGTATATCTCGAAAGAACCATATTATCAGCATGATAAAGCCGTTCTACATTTTTATCAACAGAGTAGCATCTAGATAAGATTTTTCTATGATAGAACAGAGGTCCTTTCTGAACATTATTTAAAGATATTTTGGCTTAGAATATTTCCTTGTCGAACGCCCATCCGACTCTCTTAAATGAGTCCGTAAATTTGTTAAGCCATTTTAGTTAAACTGCTTGACGCACATGTTAGTATGATTATGCATATTATTCAAAATCCGATATAAGCAGTCATAAACATTACTTTGAAACAGTCTTCCTTTACTTCCTGGATGTATGACAACAATCTTGACAATACTCGTCCAATAAATTGAATTGTTTCGGAGACTGTCATGTGTTTGTTTAAATTAAAAGAACCTTATTGTCACCATGTTAAAGGCATCGTACATTTTTATCAACCAGAGAAGCATCTAGAAGACATTTTTTTATGGTAGAACAAAGGTCCTTTCGGTATATTTTTAAAACGTTTGGGCTTAGAACATCCCATTGACGTATGAGTATAAGACCATCGTAAATAAGTCAGTAAAAAGTACAATCGCAAATATACTGAAAGAAGAACGAAAGATACTCAAGGGACAGTCAAACTCATAAATCTAAAATAAACTGACAACGCCATGGCTAAAAATGAAAAAGACAAACAGACAAACAATAGTTCACATGACACAACATAGAAAACTAAAGAATAAACAACACGAACTTAGAAAAATCTAATCGAAAAGTCCATAATCACATGGCAAAATCAAATAACAAAACACATCAAAAACGAATAGACAAGAACTGTCATATTCCTGACTTGGTAATTCAAATTTCCAAAATAGAAAATTGTGGATTGAACCTGTTTTTTTTTTTAGCGCTAACCATCTCACTTTGATGACAGTTTCATCCAATTCCGTTATATTTACAATGATGCGTAAACTAAACAGACATAATAAATGAAATAGTCAAAAAATGTGTCAAGTCATGCTAGTTTGACACACTTGTTGCCAAGATTATGCGTGTTGTTAAAAATTCGATAAAAGTAATCATAAAATTATTTTTACTGGATTCCTGGATGTTTTACAGTACCAAAGACTTTCTTTCGAGAGTCAAATCAACTATAAGAGGAAAACAACGTAACAACAGAAACACTGAACTGCTACAAAAAGTTTAAACAAAAGCCAACTAGCATAGAAACGGACTATTTGAATACGGACTTGTAACAGAACATTTTACTAAACTGCGCCCTGTATATAAAAGAGGTTAGAATTTAAAGTAGCCTTTAGCCAATGTATGATACTCTTTAAAATTAACAAATTTCTAAATTCAAAATGCGATTTAAATGTTATCGGTCTGTATTATGAATTAAAAGAAAATCGGTCTATCAAATCTTTAATAATAATTAAGATTTACAATCAGTTGTGTCGCTAATAGATATCAAAGGTACCAGGATTATAATTTAGTACGCCAGACGTCTTAATTCCTAAACAGCTTTACTACCAACTCTTATTCCTTATTACTGTTTCAGGCTTTGTATACTAATTTGCTTTGGGTTTTGATCAAGTTTATTTTAGGAATCGAAGCATCTTCCTCACTTTTAGAAGACTGTACCATACCGACAGCGCCTGGAACATATTAAAAAAAAAATATGAAAAACACATTTGCCAATATATCAGCAATAGAAAAATTCAATTCTATCACATTTGCAAACCTTTAGTAGAATTTAAATTGACGCTGAACTATTTTCAAATTCGTAAATGTTGATCATAGATTCAATTCAATTTAATAATGATCACTAAACTAGCGAAACTTAAACTTATATAAAAAAAATTATACATTAAAAAAAAGGAACCAGTAGAAGTAAATAGAGGAATGTGTATATATTAATTGAAGATTATAGATGACAAAAGATTGGAAATTATTTTATGTGAATATGAATACTTGGAAAGAAGTAAATGTGTGAAAATGAACTTTTAAAAAATGAACTTTAAATAGTATTAACATAATATTTTTTTTTTGTATTTGGTAGGATAGCAAACGATCGTTTCAACAAGTTTGTTCTGATGTGTTGTCATCCTCCCAAGCATGAACAATTTCTTAATGTAGTATATATTCTGGATCGTTGAATGGATTACGATGGAAGATAAATTTTGTCAATTGGGGGCAAGTTCTTGAAAGAAGAGTGGGTTTACTCTTTTGCTGAATATAGGTTAATTTGCATCTATGTTTGAGATGTCCAAAACTTGGAACGTTTTTCTACAGATTTATTTGAGTCTTAAAAGCCTTCGTTTTTATCGGTTTTCGTTCGTAATTAGTCGATTTCAGTTTCTAACTCAATTTCCAATTTCCTTTATTGCTTTCTTTGTAGTCTCTTTATCCGATTTTGTTTTGCTTGTTTTTTTCTTTTGACTCATTCTGTGATTGATTACTTTAACTCGATTATTGAAAAATTCGTTTTTTTTTTTATAAACACCGATCTAGAGTTACTTATTTTCTTTCTAAATTGCAGTTTTTTACGGAAATATCATTGTAACCGTTCGATTTAGTGTCTAGCCAAATTTGTGTTTTATTATTGCTATACACGATTTTTGTCTCAATAGCGCATACAATTGAGTTCGGAGACTGTTCGATGGCACTATCTATCAATCACTTAACCGTTAATTGAATGACATGTCCTTGCAGTGGTTTTGAAATCATCATCTGCATTGTAAAAGTTACCACCATAAAGAAAATGGGAAAATAATTGTTTGGCCTTTATCGTGATAACATAACATAATTTTGAAATAGATAATTCGGTTTTATTTTGCGATTTTCATCCACTTTGAAAATATCCTGTACATCAAGACCATTTTTTACGTGACTAAAACAATATTTTATATTAGTATATTAAAATAATAATTGCGATATTACCGTGTTGTCAAATACATCAATTAATTTCGTGTATATATATCACATTTCAATTGGTTTTCTCTTATCTGCAGCCGCTTTCTAATATGGACCTGCGATGGTTTTAGAGAATATATCCAAATCTTGGCAAATACATATCAAAGTTCGGTTTGAAGAGAGTCTACAACTAATTGTTGTTAGTAGTTTGAGGACATTTTGGACTGTAATAGATATTTCAACAACATCTTTCAAAACAGAAATTCTTGCAGCATTGTTGATCTGTAAATTAAAACGGCTCCCTCTCATCTTTCAATTGGATAATGGTCAATGCCTTGTCTGTTTAGAAAACATGGTTGGGTCTCTAACCCATCTGTATAAAAAAAGTTTTGAAATGTTATAGCCATCTCTCACTTTAAATTGTTTATAAACTCATCTCTGATCTCCATTACATCATACTTTATTGATAAGTTTAAATCCTGTGTTACACTGTCTACCCCTGCAAAGAATTGCCCTGATTTAATCTTTAAATATTTCAAACAAGCTACTGTGGCAGTTACCTTAGGTACAACCACATATATATTTAAATCTTCTTTTTGAAACAGTATTGTCGTTGATGCAAGAATTGAGCAAACATCACATAACAAATAAATAAAATAAAGTTTATCACGGGATAACTTTTTTCTTAAATACATCCCAAACCCGAATTAGAGGATGCACAGAGCATTTAAAACTATTGATAGTTTCGTTATTGGAAATTTCCTTAAACATTACGTTTTGTTTTTCTCTTTGGTATTGTTTTTCTCTATGTTGCACCTCTATTAGTCTTTAAGATTAATGTTAAACATAATATTTGAACCATGATTAGAAGTAGACAACATCATTAACATCAGAAATAATTTTATTTGTTGATTGAGCATACGTTTCGGCGCGACCATCAGTAAGTTTTTGAAAACTAGGAGTTGAAGTACTTTCTGCATTTGAAAGCTCAACAGCATAAAAAGGTCTTCCATTTTTAGTCGGGGCGTCCATGCATATACCTACGCACCATAGCCTCACGAGCATTTTGATAAAGATCTTACTTTCTATGAATGGTATAAAACTCTGGGGTATACAGGTTTGTGACATCATGCTCATTTTCCTTAGATCTCAATACTGTAGTCCTGCCGGAGCACCTGATTTCACTCCCGGTTTTTTCGTGAAGTTCGTGTTGTTTCATAATTTTTATTTTTAACTTGATGTAAATGTCTTTTGGTTTTGTGAGTCTTTGATTACTCCTTGGTTTTGATTGTTATTGTCTTGATGTCATTTCTTTTTTTTCTGAGGTCAAAATACTATAACATTAAATCCTATCACATTAATAAAAAAAAACAATATATATTTAACATGACAATAATTTTGAAATAAATAATTTGGATTTATTGCGATTTTCATCCACTTTGGAAATATGAGTCTTGTAGACGAAACGCGCGTCTGAGGTAAAAACAAAATTGAATCCTGGTATCTATGACGAGTGTATTTGAAACTATCCTGTACATCATGACAATCGTTTTCAGGGACACAATAATTTTATATTGTTATCATATAATAATGATGGCGATTTAACTGGTGTCCAATACATCAATTTATCTGGTGTACATATATCTCATTTCAATTGGTGTTCTCTTATCTGAAGCCGCTTTCCAATATGGACCTGCGATAGGTTTAGATATCATACCCAAAGTTTGGCACATACATATCAAATTTGTTAATTTCAAGCGTCTGTGTAATCGAGACTCTTGAAGTGGTCTTTTTCTCGCAGTGGTTCTTAAATCATCAATGTAAAATTTGCCACCAGACAGAAAATCGGAGAATTATTAATTTGTTATCTTCTCCATGATAAAAAAAACCCATAATTTTGTAATAAATAATTCGGTTTTATTGCAATTTTTATCCACTCTTAAATAACCTGTACCTCATGACAATCTTTTTCGGGTCAACAGAACTTGTTATCATATAATAATGATGGCGATTTTACTATGTTGTCCAATAAATCTGGTGTATATATATATACCCCATTTCAATTGGTGGGTTCTGATCTGAAGCCCCCCTCCAATAGGGACGGTTTTAGATATCATACCCAAAGCTTGGCAAATACATATAAAAGTTCGGTTTTGAAGAGAGCCACTTTTATTCCCCTTTAAAAGTGTCCTGTACCAAGTCAGGAAGATGGCCATTGTTATAATATTGTTCGTTTCTGTGTGTGTTGCATTTTAACGTTGAGTCGTTTGTGTTTTCTCTTATTTTTTAGATAAGACGTGGCACGGTACTTGTCTATCCCAAATTCATGTATTTGGTTTTGATGTTATATTTGTTATTCTCGTGGTGTTTTGTCTGTTGCTTGGTCCGTTTCTGTGTGTGTTGCGTTTCGGTGTTGTGTCGTTGTTCTCCTCTTATATTTAATGCGTTTCCCTCGGTTTTAGTTTGTTACCCGGATTTTGTTTTTTGTCAATGGATTTATGAGTTTTGAACAGCGGTATACTACTGTTGCCTTTATTTATACTAATTTTTGCGTGTAATTTGAAAACATTTTGGACTGTAATAGATTTCTAAAAAATATCTTTCAAAAAGAAAATGCCACCAGCATTGTTGAACTGTATATTAAAACGGCTCCCCTTGCATCTTTTCAATTAGATCATTTTCAATGCCTTGACTTGTCAAGTATACATTTGACACGGTTGGGTTTCCTGTTCCTTCCTAATAAAATATAGATGTATATGGGTCTTTTCTATTTCTTTTACTTTTGTTTCGCATATACCCCTAAACTGTATTAGAGAATGCACAGAGCATTTAAAACTATTGAGAGTTTCCTTCTTGTAATTTTCAATCAAAATATTGTTTGTCTTTTCCTCTGTAGCACTTCTATCAGTTATAAAATTACACACAACATCGTAAATCCTTTTATTTGCTGATTCCGCATACGTTTGGGAGCAATCATCAGTAAGTTCTTGCAAATCAAGTTTATAGGTACTTTTAGCATTTTACAGCTCAACACCATAACATGTCTTCCACTTTAAATCGGGGCGTCCATGCAATTACCTACGCATGATAGTCTCACAAGCATTTTGACAAAGATCTAAATTTCTATTAACGGTATAAAACTCTGGGGTATGCAGGTTTATTACATCATGCTCATTTTCCAGAGATCTCAATACTGTAGTTCGTGATGTCTATCATATTACATACAAAAACAATATATTTCACATTACAATAAAACAAATATTTACCTCCGTTAAATTACGATCTCAATCGAAGAAGTTAATTATTTATTGTATAGCAGATGATGAAAACTTGCTTGAATGATCTGCTCTTGGTGGGTTTGTTTTTTTAAGGTTTATTGCACTAGTGCAACATCAAAGAATTAGTGAGAACTAATAGTTGGTTGGTTAATTTGGAAAAAAATGATGTTGCAATACGATATAAATAAGAACCAGTAGAAGTCAATAGAGGAACATGTACGGATTTATTGAAGATTATAGTTGACAAATGATGGGACATTTTTTTTTAGGTGAACAAGATTTTGATAGGATAGCAATCGACTGTGCCAACAAGTTTGTTCTGATGTGTTGTCATCCTCCCAAATATGAACAATTTCTTTATTAAGTAAATATTCTGCACTGTTAGAAGGGTTTTGATGGAAGATCAATTTTCATAAATTGGAAGTAAGTTCTTGAAAGGAGAGTGGATTTCCTTTTTTGCTGAATATAAGTTAATTTGCATCAATGTTTGAGATGTCCAAAACTTTAACGTCTTTATACAGATTTATTTGAGACTCCGTCTTTAATGCCTTGATTTTTCTCTGTTTTTGATCTGAATTTATCGATTTCGGTTTCTAACCAAATTCAATTTTCCTCTTGTTTTCTTTTTGCTTGCTTTTCTTTTGACTCGATTCTAGTGACTTGTCTTCTGTTCTTATTTGCAGTTCTACTTGTCAGCGTTCAATTTAGTGTCTAGCCAAGTTTGTGTTTTATTATTGTGTTTTGAACTGTAACCTATTATTTACACCGTGACTTCGAGAACTACTATTACCATATGTTTTGGACCCAGAGATTGACGCCCTGGTGCCAATGAGACATATTGTGTTCAACTTTGCAGTATAATGAAGGATATGTCCGACCAGCAGTATACTTTTCATTTATTTTGCAGCATTTTATTTTTTAAAATCTAAAATAAGTTTAAAAAACAATTTATCCATTAACAAATTTTCTTTGGTTTTTTTTTACATTCCCTATCTTTGTGGTCTTCCCCCCATAACTCACACATTTTACTCTATTTCGACATTCCCTTTGCATGTGTCTTAAGCCCTAGCCTTTAAAACACTGGGTGGGTTTTGGAACATGGTACCCTGTTATTAGTACTTTTGTCATAATAAGTAAGTCTCTGAAATCGACCAACTTGTTGCTTCTCTAAAATTTCCTGTAAATCTGTTTCATCAATATCTAATGAAACATTATAGATACAACCTATAGTGGTGTTCAGTGATTTAGGCTGACATACATTTACTGACCATTGTCCTAATTTTTTTAGTTTAGATAATTGACTGAACTGGTGTTTATCAAAACAAACTACCATTAAATGACTTGTTCTAGTTGCCCTAAGGTCTTTTACAATACCTATAGTAGAACTCATTAACTTTTGTATGAGTATTGGTTTTTTTAAAGTTTTTCTTCTCTATTAGACAGTATTAATACATATTTTTTGGGATGATTTGGACTAGTAATTAGTCTTCTCACGGGGGCCTTTTTTTTTTTACAGTATCCTGTAACACACTATTATAAGAGTCGTGCTGTTGACTATGAACACGTTTCCTCATACTTTTTTGATATTGCCATGGGTCTTGGCCAATATCTGATTCACTTTCAAATTCAGACATTTCTGAACCTGTATTATTTGTATCCGTATTGATTACACTTTGGTTTATATTAGTTCTTTCCATGATTTTATCAATAATTTTTTCTATGACATTAATGTCTTCAGAATCAGACCTACTTAAAGTAACAGACTACCACTCCCTATTGGGGAAATAGTGAGAATAAATAATAAAAAAAATATATATACAAAATTCAACTTTTCTAAACCTTTAAGTTTACACAACCTGTATATAAATATTTAAAATCTACAAAAACTGCAAACGTAGATAATTTTCGTAATTTTCTGGTTTCAATAAAAGATGAAGGCGTACTCAAATGATCAACAGTACTTCTAAGTTCTACCACAACGAAACCCGTTTTGCTCATCGTGTAAAACCTTTTTAGTTTCTAACTAAGATACAAGTCTATTATTCAAAATGTTACAAAACAATTAATATCTACATGGTGCTAATGTAATGCCACGATATGAAAAAAGATCCCTAGTGTCTGATGTAGAACACCTAGGTATAGGTGTTATTATCCCTTTACTCCACATGGATGGGATTTTATCAAATTTGAAACACTTATTATAAAATTATGTAAAACACGTAATAATATATCATTTTTATACAATTCTATAGGTATCAAATCAATACCTGGCGCTTTGCCATGTTTTGCTATAATCAATACATTTATAACTTCGTCAATACTAATTTCACAATCTAAAGAATCATCTGAATTGTTGTTTACGGATTAAATAACTATAAAATCTATGGTAAATTGTTGATATTCAATAAACTTGTACGGAAAGTAGAAGTTGTTATTTTGTTTCAGATAAATTTGCGTGTTTGGATTCAGTTCTATACAGAAATTGGAAACTGGTTTTGCATGTTGACTCTATATTCCCATTATATCGGTATAATTGATCTTTCCTTAAACTGTGCTATCGGGACTTACTGCCAAAATATTGTGATTAGGATGTATAACAAGTCCACACTCTTCAGCTTGATAGTTAACTTTTGATTATTTTAAAATGTAGCCAATGTATTCCAAAACTCTTTCTTGACTCAGTCCGAAGCTTGTTGCTTTAATCTTAGAAAATGTCCAATAAAGAGGAGAAGAAATAAGTTTAATGACAGATAAATTCAGATTTCTTTATACATGTTATACAATGCGGCCAAAATATGAGGAGTTGAACATTTTGTCGCTGTCCTGTCGAGTTTCCGGAGATAATTTGGAGTGTTGTGTAAATTTCAGTTTTATAGTATTACTGCTTTATAATTGTTTAGGTTGGATGTTATTTTCTGCTTGTATACATTCTTTCCCATATTGTTTATTTTTTATGGCTTAATGTAATGTTGCTGTCTTCATTTTTGCTTCCATTATTTTTTTGTTTATAATTTGAATTGAGGTATTGTTGACATTTAAATTTCTGTCTCTTTCTTGAATGACCACTGGTGGACTGGGTACTAGATTCCTTATTATGGCTATTGGGATGTTGATGCCTTCAATTTCGCTTCCATTTTGTTTTCTCCATTTCTTGTTTGAATTTGGAGGTATTGTTAACTTATACATTTCGCTTTTGTATCAAATAATGACCACTGGTACACTGTGTACTAGATTCCAATTCTCTTGGTGACCATCAAGAAGCTACTTTATTCCAAAGATTTGCACCATATGATATTGTGTTCCATCAACCTGTTAGATTGGTAGTTCATTTAGCTCTCATCTCTTCCGCATGTACATCCAAGATTTGACAGAGATGCTGGTGAAATATCAAATAAGGTTGGATGACTTTTTTGCAATATTGTTTTAATAGCAAGATTGCTTTGTTTTTATACATTTCTGTAGCGATACGATTTTTTTTGTTACGGCCTTTAAGCTTATCTGTAAGACCAATCACCAATGTATAGGCTCGCGTATTAGAGGTAGGGATGACTTTAACCAGTTTATTTCTAATAAAACTTCATTAAATGTGTATTGGATTCGTTTACCTTCACCGTTGAACTTTAAAGAGAAGTCTTATTTTATCTGTCTTTACATGCTGTCTTGCTCTTGGGTGAGTTCTGACTTCAGTTCTCCCAATTTACTATCTAAGATTGTTTTGAAGAGCTTTACGGTATCGACCGAATCCGACGATTTTTAAGCTTCTGTACAATGAAATCTTAGTTTGCGGTGTATCTTTTGCAAGTAATATTCGTTCAAATATAGACGTGAAGACTATTCAGAAGTTTTACTAGTTAACAATTCACGAAACGATACTGTACTGTCGGAAAGATGAACCTCGAATGACATTTCTAGATTATAATACTATAATTTAGCGCTTATATTCTAACTTGAAATTATCATAATCAATTTATGGTTTGTTCAACAATTGTCTGATGATTGTGAACAAAGGTAATGTAACTCGTAATCACTTAATTCAATATAATCCTGATTGATTAAACTTTCGTAATCAACAAAGTTATTATAGTTTGATCTTTTGTTTGGTGTTGTGTGTTATAATAAATAATTGTATTTGTTTTCAGGTAACATCAGAGGCTTCTATAACACATTTTGTTTTTGACATGGTGTTGACAATATCGATTTTTTTTTTTAAAGTTGACAATATTTTGAATAGTTCTGTGTAGATAAAAATATCAGCACTACTATAATGTAACAATAAATTCATACACACTAACAAACACACTATCTCTGACACTAACATCAATATATATAACTTTTAAATCATTTACACTAACAGTTACACTGTCACTTACATAATATAAAAGGGGACACACTTGCACCACTACAATAACATATACAGTAACTATCATACGCAGTACATATATGATATAGAGAACAACTCACAACACTATAATTGCTCTATTTGATTAGCTCACCAAGAACAAACGCACTATATTATTCTAAACATAAAGAATACTCATTAAGCATTTACTTAATAAATTTATATAAACATATAGATTGTAGCCACATATGAACTATATAAACATATAACTCAGTAACTGCGAGTACTCTCAAATCGTATTTTCGTGTGAATTCGACCTGTTGATACTGTTTATAATGATTTTTTGTTATTTTATATTAATATGGATCTTGTCTATATACCCGCTTTTATTATTTGGAATATCTTCTAATTATCACTTATTCATACTACATTTGTATAAACGTCAAGATTTACCTGTATTATTATAACCGGTTTTTTCAAAAGTGAATATTTTCAAAGGGTTAAATATTATGCAGTGGTGTCTGGCCATGGCTTTGTTTGGACTTGTTTGTTTGCTTTTTGGCCTTGAATGTTTGTCCCTAATATTTTATTAACTGTGCATTTGCATTCAAATATCGCAGATCAAATTTATTCGTTCATAGTTTACGTTTTTTGATTGAGTTAAGCCTGCCAATTGATTTTTTATCGTGTGTTTTTCTATGTTGTGATGTTATGCTATTGTTTCAGATAAAGGGAGAAGTTTTTGTACCATTTAAACGTTTAATCCTGCTACAAATGTTTGCACCTGTCCTAAGTCAGGAATCTGATGTACAGTAGTTGTCTTTTTTTATGTAATTTATACGTGTTTCTCGTTTTTTATATGGATTAGACAGTTGGGTTTCCCGTATGAATGGTTTTAAACAAGTAATTTTGGGGCCCTTTATAGCTGTTTGTTCGGTGTAAGCCACGGCTCCGTGTTGACGGCCTTACATTGACCTATAATGGTTTACTTTTATGAATTGTTATTTGGATGGAGAGTTGTCTCATTGGCACTCACACCTAAATCTTCCTAAATCTATATGGATTGTAGCCACATATGAACTAACATAATACAAGTCATACAGTTCACTTAATGTTGATTACATCAATCGCTATCAGTGGCTTCTGGTTCTGGGTCTGACGGCACGAAGGAAGAAGGATGTGGTGATGGTACCGTCTTGAAGTTGCTTCCATAGTGAAGAGAGGCGTCCCGTGACCGTTGATACTTGGTGCATTGCCAACGGGCAAGACTCTGTTCACCTACCAGACGCACATGTCTCGAAACAGTCTTGGCCTCCTTGATGAGCGCTGGAACCATCTTGTAGAAGTGGAGCTTGTTTCCATTTGCTTTCCCGTTGAACATACGGTGCCAACCTGTTAAAAATTAAAGGCAAATGTTGAGTACATATTATAGAAAAAAAATATAGCAGGTGACTATTTAATAACAGTTTCGTATCATTTATTTTATTGCAGTATTTATCAGACTGTAAGAAGTTCAATAATTGCTTACTTTCATGCTCCTCATTTAATTCGGTTGAATATTTATCTCCTTTGCCAAAATACCAACTCTACTGTTTTGTAAATACTATATAAAAAAAATATCATAATTGGTACAGATGGACATCTGGTACACTGACCATTTGGCCACACTCCAAACGGAACACGGTATGCTGTCTTTTATCCCAAGTTGGCAACTTTGCGCGTCACTGCCTGACCTTAGTGGAAGGCACATCCCTCAATGTCGGTGGTTGGAAAGACGGACTTTACTGATGACCAGGCTCTTGCAAGTGAATCGAATAATAGAAGTTTTTTTTCCAATTATATGTAATATAGACATTATATATGTATATATTAAAAAAAATCAATCACATACAGTTCAAAAATCGAAAAAGGCAGATATTACTTAGAAACAATTCTACATAATCGTGCAGCGAAATACTTTGTTGTAAATATTCATACTTATACTATGTATTGTGAGTTGGATCAGGAGTTGTCTCATTGGCACTCATACGACATCTTCTTGTATCTAATAATATGTATATATACTTACCAGCTTCAAAATCTAAGCATAATGTTTGCACTCTATGCTGAGGGATCAGTTCGACGAGTCTGGTGAATACCTAAAAAAGCAAATAAAATTACATAGGAAATCTTAATCACTTTGTGTATATATAATTTTATTGTAAAACATCATAGTCATATATATAAATATGTAATAAATCAACAAAGGTGCATAGTTGTCTCATTGACATATTCCCAATAGATTTTGGTACTATAATGTTCTCATGATCTAATGGACATATACTCTGTATAAAACACTAAAATGGTTACATAATTACTGATTTGTATTACCGAGACGGTGTTGCCACTTGGAATATTGCTCACACTGCAGTGCATGCTGTCGAAGTCTAACATGTTGGTCACATACCACACTTTTTTTCCCTCTTTCTCAACACTCAGATTGGTTGTGAACTGGCCAATACCTTATGTATGTGAAAAATCCAAGTTATCTTAATATAATATACAATCATAGTGGTTAAGAATATTAGTATTGTGTGCTTTAAAGTGTGCTTACATACTTCTTAGAAGTGTAATGAAACAAAAAAAGTTTTTATTTGCAAAAATCAAAAATTTTGTAAAACGGAAAAATAAAAAGTTTTTCTCATCTATCATCTAGCCTAAGTTTTTATGGCAGATTGATAGATGGCTTTTGATCACTTTATTATCATCGTGTATTGTGAGAAGTTTTTCAATATTTATTTCTGAAATGAAAACATATAGGATTATTTTCATTATAACAATAACAAAACAATATTTTACACAAAATTAAATTAATATGAATTATAAATTGTTCATTATAATGTTTACAGTCTTCACTTTGTTGTTCGCTATTCTGTTTTTCTTGGAATTGTCGTGTGGATGTCAACCCTGGCTGTTTTTTTTGTTTTCGACTAGTCTCTTCTCTTCTTTGCTTTTAGCTTGGTTGTTTCTGTTAAACTCTGGGCATTGTGGAGACTAAACGGGTATAACACCCTATTAGAGTTGAGCTCTAACATAATAGTCTCCCAATCCCGCCATCCAATTTTTTTTTTTTTTTTTTTGCTATTTATGTTGTCTTTATCTTCTTTCTTTGCTATCTTGTACCCTTTGAAATTATTTTATTTTAATTTTTGTTTAATGTTTCAATTATATTTCCGGTATATTTTTTTATCCTTTTTGGTACTTCATTTGTAATTTGTACAGATGTTGTAATAGTGGAGCAGTCATGTACGTGTTGGAATAATGTGCATTTTTCTTTCAAAATCATCTCAATCCACCTTATTATGCCCGGGGTGAAATATATTTTTTTTTTTCAGTACTTGAATAGTATAGTTATGCTCCACTCCATCAAATGCCTTTTCTTGCTCAAAGGATACATGGTAGCTATTACAATCATTTATTTCCATAAGTTCTAACATTGAATCTATTCCATATATGTTTTCCGTAATTTTTTTTATTAGGCCCTGCCCCTGTCTGGTTTACATCTATTAATTGATTGATTATTTTTTCCATTTTTTAGTAAAGGTCTTTGTAATAATTTTTGTAGTCAAAGCATAATAGACTTATATGTCTCCATTGTTTCAGATCTCTAAAATTTCCTTTTTTCTTATCGCTGAGGGTAATAATTCCGGTTTTCATTGATTCCGTCATTTCCACTGTTAAATATATATTATTTCTAACATCTGTCAGATCTTCACCTATGATATCCTCAAATTCTACATAGAATGCTTTCCCTAAACCATCTATGCCTGGTGTTTTATTATTTCGAAAATCTTTGGTATTTTTAAAGCATTCTTCATTTGTCATAGTTGGGTTTAAGTGAACCCAATTTGCCTCCTCTAATTTATTTAGTTTAACCCCGTCAAAATAGTCCGTTATTCTTTTGTTTTCTGTACTTTGACTACAATATAATCCTTAATAATTTAGTATTCCACATTCCAAGCTAAACGACAAATTGAATGAGTTGGTATTGCTTTGCTTCATAAAAAAGAATGGCCAACGTAGATACAAGTATCTTGTCTTAGGGAGGGTTAAATCCTACTTTGTAAAAAAATCTCTGAAACAGATATTATCAAGATACTTGATTTCTTGATTGAAAACATATTTATTACGTTCAGAGGACGTGTTTTTCAACATTTTCGGCATTCCAATGGGAACAAATTGTGCCCCTCTACTTGCCCACTTGTTTCTTTATTATTAGTTGAAATCATCCCTTCGTAAATTTTACGGACGCCATCACGAGATGTAATAACCGTTTCACAAGTGATATCGGATATGTTCCTAACGTCGTAACTACAGTCACCCTCCCTTTCATGAATGTGACCTACCAAATTAAACTATTTACCGGATTTGTTATCACATAAAAAACACGACAGGTATCGCATGTGGAGTAGGATCTGTTTCAACACGACGGGTGCAACATGTGGAGCAGGATCTGCTTACCCTTCCGGAGCACCTGAGATCACCCCTATAGTTTTTGGTGGGGTTCGTGTTGTATATACTTAGTTTTCTATGTTGTGTCATGTGTACTATTGTTTGTTTGTCTTTTTCATTTTTAGCCTTGGAGTTGTCAGTTTTTTTTTTAATTTATGAATTTGACTGTCCCTTTGGTATCTTTCGTCCCTCTGTTATAAAAGTCTCTGACAATGTTTATTATTTCTTCTTTATTTTCCCTTAATATCCAATTTTGTCATAAGTGTTCTTATTTCTTTTTCCCCCTTTTCTCTTCAGCTAATTCCAAAATTTCTATCTTTTCTAAATCTCCATTGTAATATTCCTCCCTTTATCTTATCATTACTCCTTTTTTTTGGTTATCATCCAAAATTGCTATTTCTTTCTTTATTTTGTTTATTCTTTTATTGGATATATCATTTTAATTCTCATTTTTTTCGTCTTCTTTGATACTGTTGGCAACAACATTAACAACCCTACTAGATATATCTGGTAAATCTTTGTATGTGTTGTATTTTATTTCCCTTATGTCTACATATGTTTGCATTTTATTTCTGATATACTCAGGTTTTAGCTCATAGGTTAAACCGCACAAAGTAATGTCAATGGTTCTTTTTTTTTTATTTTTCCATTGTAGGGGTTCTGCTGATACTACATAAAAAGTAACCTCTTTAACCTCGAATTGATCTCTAAATCTACCTTGGAAAATTTCCTTTGAGTGCTCATCTTTAAAAGATGCTGAGAACTTATTTATGCCTGCAGATTGGAAATAGCCTATGAGGGCAGATATATCTAGATGATCTTGCTATTTATGTAGTGTAGCATTTCTGCCGATGTAATTTTTGGTGTTTCATATTGAGATTGTATTGTCAGGGTACAGGGCCTTGGAATCATTTTCCCTATTTTTATCCATGGTGTGGTGGGGAAAGCAGGAGGAAGTGCTGGTGCAGGTATGTTGCTAATAATGTAGTTAGCAATTGCATTGTTACTCTTTCACGCCTTTTTTTTCTTTGTGAACGTCGATTGTCGTTGATCACACAAACAGTTTTTTTCAACCACATGAAGAACATAAACACAGACGGAACAAAACATATATACAGTTATATTCACATTGGACAATATATTTCTGATTCGACATTTTAATATCTATAAATCCATATCTGACATGTTTAAATAAATAGTAGTCGATTAGACAAATACCACACAAGGAAAAGCCATTGTGTTATTAAAAGCAAACGCATTCTGTCTCCTCTTTTATAGAAAGGATTCTGTAAATCAAACAATATTTCTCAATTTGAGAAGTTTGAGAACTTAAAACAAAAACAAAATGTGTTTGTAACAGCTTGGGGATCGGTTTGTACCGTTGTGTATTATAACTATTTGTTATTTCACAGGATGACAGACCTGTTAAGATCACAGTCAATTGAAAGAAAATGCTAATTACTGGGATTAATCTTGATGTATGTTGGTTGTACTAAATTCTGTTATATACGTTTTTATTATAATTATACCCAATAATCTTGAAAACCTGTAATGAAAACATAATCAACCCAGTTGTTTTTTACTCATCTAAAGAAAATATTTGTCAAAGGCCATTTTGTTACCGTACACTTTTACATTATATTAAAATTTATAAACATTTATGGATTACAATTCATAAATATCTTAATTTTTATTCCTTATTAATATGTTTTTTATTGGGACCGGATCCACTTTAAATATGGACTTGGGATCGACTTGTGCCGGATCAGAGTCTATTCATGATAGATACATTTTGTTTTAACAGGTAATACATGCGTTCCAAAACTCTATCTTCACTCAGTCCAAATCTTTATTCCAGGCAAATGTACAATGAAGTAGAGTAGAAATAAGTTTAATAACAGATAAATTCGGATGAGGAGTTAAACATTGTTATGCTGTTTCGTCGACTTTCCGGAATATTTTGAGGTGTTGTGACAATTTCAATTTCCTTAATTTCCGATGATCTATTTCTATTTCAAAATATAGCTGCTCAATGGTTTATAGTTATTGAGGTTAAATGTTACTCTGCCTGTATACATTATTTTCCATATTGTATCACCAGCCTAGTAGTCAGCACTTCTGTGTTGACATGAATTATCAGTCTACACGTAGAAACCAACATCAAGATACTCCAGTCAAAACCTCAAATAGAAGTGGTTTAGAGAAGTCTCAGTGACGCCTACAGAAAAGCTACATGAAGGTGCCAGTAGTAACAACACAAGCAAAAAATCAAAATCAACAAAAATCTAACTTAAGTTCTGTAGATATCATATAACACTTTTCACTTTTTCTTTTCTCATTGCTGGTATATATTTAGAATGTAGTCCGCTGAATTCTAATTTTATGATTTTGGCAAGTGAACCTATCACGGATTAAAAAGTCAAGAAACTTTAAAACACAAAGCATTTAATTGGTATCAAACTGCTTATTTTTTACAATCACCATCAAACAAAAAATGTTTCTAGTAACGCCACATTGGAAAAAATCCAATTTTTATTAATCTGTTCATATTCCTTCATTCAAAACCAATCAGAGAGGTCTTCTTATCCTAAAAATGAAAAATAAATATGTTTTACCATGTATGTATATAAATATTGTTCTTTTAAAAAAAATTGATTTGCATATGTTTTTCAATATGAAACGCATAAATAGTTGTACTTGTATTTGTTTAACAAACATTGAGTATGCTAAAATTATGAGGCACATGTCATGTCTGTTTTTGAAGACATATGGATGACTACCAAAATAAGGACCCATGGGGTATATGTAAAAGAAAACAATAGATTTTATTAATCTATGAATGTATTTGTAACTTGTTATTGTATGTTTTAATAGAGGTCGGTCATTAAAAACGTATCAACCGTATCATAAACGTTGACGTATCCACATCTGCAGATATACCAAAATACAGTATGTGATCCCGAGCTTTAATGTTATGTACTTTCAATAATGCAATTTTAAATTTCTAATGCAAATATTTACAAAACAATTAGGAAATATCGAGTTTTTGTGGAATATGTAACCCGACTTTTAAAGATATTCCGGATAGTTGGAACGGGCATGATATGAGTGAATACGGTAAAATCGTTTGTTTGTGTAATAACTTTTGCTCACGTAAAACCAAATTGTTATTTGACAAATAGAGTGGTACTCAGTACTTTTCTATTACCTTTTATGGTAAAAAAAATCGTAAATGAACAATATTCAAAGTCCATACATGTATATCAGTAGTACATTTGATTTATTTTTGTGTTTATTCATATGAGATCTTGGAATATTTTTTTTTACTAGATTTATTCGTGTACCTGCACTACAATGACTCCTTTTTAAAGGCATGTAAAAGTAGTTGATAGACCCCCCCCTTTTTTTTTTTTATCAAAACACCACTATCACATATATTGAAAGTGAATGTTTGATTGTTTCGAAGAGATTCCAATTAGTTGTTTTTATTAAAAATGAAGCATGGTCTTATTAATAAGCTTGGGATCACATAATATATGTTGATATATATGCAGATGCGGGTACGTCAACGTATACGATACGGTTGATACGTTTGTAAATGACCGACCTCTGATAGAAACAAATTGTGCTAACACTTTACTTGTGAATACAGGTAAAACATTCAAACGAAATACGCATTTCATCTTTTTTGCAAAAGGATTTTAAATACAAATACATGTAAAAAAATTAACCCTGTTTATAAACATTATTTACAAAGATAACAATCATGACATTGTCAATAGTAAAAATTGTATAAACTATAAAACAAACAATTTGAGTTTCAAATGTAAAAGAAAAACCAATAGATTATGCCTATTAATAAGACAAAGTAAAAGTCGAATCATAGATACATGTCCTAGAACAGAGAAAAGCGATAAAAATAAAACAACTGAAAATATTTACAGTCCCTTGCTCTGTGAAGGTCAACTTCAGTGTGACCTAATTTTATCACTCAATGGGAATTTACCTATTTTAACTTTTAAAATACACATAACACCGTAAAGGGATTACAAATAAAATTAACTACTCATCAACCATGATATTTTACAAACATCTTCATATCTGTGCAGATAATTGTAAAGGTCTGCAACAACCTGATAAAAGAAAAAGATTGATTCAATGGTCAAAATCCCAAAAATGTGACATTCTTCTTATGCAAGAAACACACTTTACAGATAATTTAATAAACAATTTAAATACTGAATTTGAAGGTAAACTTTTTCTGAGTGATGGCTCTAGCAATTTAAGAGGTATTGCCATATGGCTGAATAAAAATTTAAACTTTAAAATAATTGATGACTATAAACATAAAGAAGGAAGACTTTTACTTATTAATATTGAAATAAATGATATTATAATAACAATAGTTAATATTTATGCACCAAAACAAAATCAGAAATACTTTTTTCAAAACTGTCCATACATTAATAGAAGAAAAAAGTTTAGGTCAACTTATTCTAGGAGGAGATAATAACGAAATTTTATCTCAAATTGACTCAAAAAGGTAAAACTAAGCAACAAAAAAATAGGAAAACAGTTCACAACTTTTACTTATAAAGTCCCTAAAACTCAATGATGTGTGGAGAATCAAAAATCCAAATAAAATTCAATTTACATGGAGCAGAAAAGATAGGTCAGAGTCAACACGTATATATTATTTTTAACAGCTCCAGAAGTATTCAAAAACTGTGTTTCATGTGACATTAGACCAATAGTATTACAATACACAGACCACAACTGTGTTTCTTTAAAAATAAATTTAAGCAGAGGCCCAAAAGGAAAAGGGTACTGAAAATTAAACAGCAGTGTACTTCAAAATGAAGACTATGCTGAAATAATTAGGAAAATAATTTAAAAAATTAAAAACAAAGCAAAAAACAAGAACACATCTTGACATACTGTGGGACAATTTCAAAATAGAAGTTAGGACCAGACAATAAGCTATCGCAAAACAAAAGCTGAGAATAAAAAAGACCTAATCAGCACGTTGGAAAAAAATTAACAGAATTAAATAAAATTATAGACACAAGCAATAAAAAAAAATAATAACATATTAAAAGAAATAGATAATATAGAAAATGAAATAGGAAAACTCTATAACGAAAAAAAAAAAGGGAATCAAATAAGAGCACGGGTAAAATGGGTTGAAGAAGGAGAGAAAAACTCCGCATATTTTCTAGGAATGGAAAAATCAAGACAGAGTAGAAAACAATAACCTAATTATATGATGATAAAGGTCAAATTACAAGAGATCAAGACAAAATATTAAAATTAGAAGCAAATTATTATAAAAATTTATATTCTACAAAAAAACCTGAAATAGAAGCAACTAAAAGGTATTTAGATTCTCTCAAGGAATAGAAGAAATTATCTGACTGTGAAAGTAATTCCAGTGAAGGGGAAATAACTGTTGATGAATGTACTGATGCAATTTTTAAAATGAAACCTAATAAAGCGCCCGGACTTGACGGACTGAATGTGGAATTTTACAGAACATTCTGGGATGAACTTAAATCTCTTATAGTCTCCACTTTTAATTACTGCCATGAAAAAAGAGAACTAACTTGCACTCAGAAAGTTGGCTTAATATCTCTAATTTATAAAAAGAATGATCCCTTTTCACTAGACAATAATAGACCTATTACTCTTTTAAACTGCTGCTAAATTACTTGCGTAGTTGCCTTATGCACAAAGATTATACATACTGATCAAAAAGGATATGTTAAAAGTAGGTATATTGCTTTCAACATTTGACAAATACAAGATGTCATAATGGACTATTCTGAAACTTTCAAAATTGATGGGGCAATTTTATTTCTTGATTTTACAAAAGCATTTGACTCATTAGAATGGGACTTCATGTTTGAGACTTTAAAAACATTTGGATTTAAAGATAATTTTATAAGGTTGGTTCAGACAATGTACTCTGATATTAAAGGATGCATTATTAATAATGGATGGGTTTCCTCCCGTTTAAGGGCATCTCGCGGGATTCGACAAGGATGTCCGTTATCATCGTTACTATTTGTTCTAGCTGTAGAAGTTATGGCAATAAAGATAATGGAAAATAAAAACTTAAAAGGACTAGAAATAAAGTTAGACGAAAATCTGCCAATTAACTGAAGATACTACTCTATTTCTTCAATCAAAAAAAGATGTATCTCTAGCAATTAATTTAATAGAAATATTTGGTACTCTCTCAGGTTTGAAGTTGAATAAAACAAAAATTGAAGGAATATGGCTTGGTCGATTAAAACACAGTCGGGAAAAATTTGAAGATATAAATTGGTGTACTGCACCTATCAAAAGCCTCAGAATTTAATTTGGTTACAATAAACAAGAATGTCAAAAACTTAACTTTGAAAAACAACTGTTTAAAAGTAAAAAAGTAATATCTGATTGGAGTAAAAGAAATCTTACTATCATAGGAAAAATAGTTGTCATCAAATCTTTAGGTCTGCCAAACCTAACATATGTTGCATCAAACACTATTATTCCTAAGGAAATGTTGCAATACTAAAACTTTAATATAAAATTTTATTTGGAAAGGCAAAAGAGATAGAATAAAAAGATCAACACTTTCAATAAAGGCAACAGTAGTATACCGCTGTTCAAAACTCGTAAATCTATGGACAAAATTGGGGTAACAAACTAAAACTGAGGGAAACGCATTAAATATAAGAGAACAACGACACAACATTAAAATGTAACATACACAGAAACGGACTAAGCATTAGACAAAATCCGATGAGAATAACAAATATAACATCAAAACCAGATACATGAATTTGGATGGAAAAGTACCTTGACACGTCTTACAGTAATGTGAATTCACACTCAAATATAAGAGAAAACAAACGACACAACGGAAACACAACGTTAAAATGTTACACATACAGAAACGAACTATAATATAACAATGGCCATTTTCCTGACTTGGTACAGGACATTTTTAAAGATAAAAATGGTGGGTTGAACCTGGTTTTGTGGCATGCTAAACCTCGCACTTCAAATGATTTTCTGGAAGGTGGACTTAAGATGACAGACATCGATGCTGATATAAAATCACTGCATATCAACTGGATTCTTAAATTAAGTGAAAATAAAAATGACAACTGGACAATTATTCCCAAATTTTACTTCAACTAATTAGGAAAAAAACTTCTTGTATTTAAAATGAATATAAAGAATATAAACGACATTGATAAAAGCATATAAATGATATAATTGATGAACAGGCCAATATCTCTGAAACTATCATTTAAACTAAACTTAAATATAAACAAAATTGGATAAGGCAAATATATATGTTAAAAAAAAAGCAATACCATTTGATTGGAAAACAATTCTTTGCACTGGAGATTCATTCAAAACTAAAGTTAAAGTTATAAATGACTTAAAAATTATGCACAAGACAATTACTCCCTTAATGAGTACAAAAGAACTGTATAAAGTATTCTCACTGAAAGATAGTTGTGATAAACCAAATGGTTTTCTTATGTGGGAACAGATATTTGAGAAACATCTAAATTCGAAATTGAAAAATACTTTTGTTTTTATTTTTTTAATATCTTTACTGATAATGGATTTAAAACTTATTCACTACATACTGCCAAGTAATGAACTTTTAAAAAAGTGGAAAATTACTGAAGACAACTTATGTAAGCATTGTTAAAAAAAGGAAGACTATGAACATTTTTTTGTCAATTGCTCATATGATAATGACTTTCAAAAAATAGTAATGAAATTAATGAAATCCCTAGGCATTGAAAAAGACAATATAAGCCTTGAAAATTTAGTAACAGGGTACAAAATTGAAGATTCAGCATACTTTGATATTAATTACATATCAACTATAATATCCTTCTCAATATACAAATCACATTTTGCCCGAGAAAAGAAGACAACAAAAATAAACATTTAAATAATTTCCAGAAAGAAATTTCAGAAATTATTGAAATAAACAATTTTAATAACAAGAAAACTAATCAGATAATTCTAAAAACAAATAGTTTCATTGCAAAGATTCAATTGAATCAGGACTAATCTTTGTACTAATCTTTGTACGAAGCACACAACATTGTGTACACAAGCCAAATATGGTAATATTTATGATCATGTTCAATGTTTGTAAGCATGTTCAGACATGCATGTTCAATGTTTGTAAGCATGTTTTGACATGCATGAGTCACCACATGTAAATTATACTGTAGCTACTTCAGGAAAAAAATTCAACTTCATTAAAATCTTGTTTTCTTCATGAAATATTCACCTGGAAACCTTCACCTAAATTGTAAATATTACACTTTTTGATTGGATGCTATGTTAAGGACGTTATTGAAGGCTCTTTATAAAGTAACAAATAGGCATTTCCCAAAAATTGACTTGGCAAAGAGTGTGATCTGTTATTCATTTTTATTAATTACTGTAAAAATAAACTAAAGTGTCTTTCTTACATCAATATCTGAAAAATAAAAAAAATATTATGTTGACAGAAAAGAACAATTGAACAAATTGTGATCACATAATTCTTCGATACAATATTTAAATGATTTTTTTTATATCATCAACATTTTTTTTATAAATTCTTTTTTTTCTACAAATTAAATTAAAATTACCACTTTTAAAACTGTCTGAATGGGAAGCTTTATTTGTTATATATTATATAGCTCTGATTCCTTTCACGGATTTGGCTATACTTTTTGGACCTTTTGCATTATACATTGTAGCTCTTCAACCTTTATATAAGCTTTGAATTTCAAATATTTTGGCCAACATCATCACTGAAGAGATTTGTATTGTCGAAATGCGCATCTGGTGCAGGAAAACTGGTGCCGTTAATGTTATTTAGGTCTTTCCACTTTTCTGTGGAAAGACCTATTGTTTTTCTTCTGATTATTTTTTTTTTTTTTTTCTTCCGCCTAATTTTGTTCTTGCGATAAACATTTGTTTCGCAATATGTCGCTTAGATATTTGGTATATGATATCGAACAGTTTATGCGCTTTTGAAATTTACCCTGCGTAACCGAATACTTTTCTTTGTAGGAGTTATCTCCCCAAACACTGTTTTCCTTGTTAGCGCATCTCCTTCGCAACCGTAAAAGATTACGACAAATTTATTTTATAAAATTGCTCGTTATATCCTTCGCATGATTTGTCCAATTTCGACCGAAGCAATATGAACGCTCCATATGAGAGTTATTTCCCTTTTTGTATTTGAAATTTTGAAATGTATTTTAAACTGGAACACCATAAGTGATAGAGACCTAGGATCTTTTGATTTGAGGTCCTTAGTCCAAAAAAATGAAAATTAGGTCAAGGTCAAAGGTCAAGGTCATATTCTAATTTTTGAATTTGTCTTATTTTCACTCATTTTCATTAACCTTATAAGATATCGACAAATTACTTTTACTAAATTGTTAGTTGCGACATGTCGTAACATAATAATTTTGGTTGAAAGGGTGCGTAGACAATAAATATGAGTTTTAGCCCCTATCATATCTAAAATTATGCGTAAAGTGATAAAACTTATTTACCATACAAATTAGAGACCTAGGGTCTTTTGATTTGAGATCCTCAGTTTGTGACCTTGAAATTGAGGTCAAGGTCAAAGGTCAAGGTCATATTCTAAATTTTTGGTTTTGGCTTATTTTCACTCATTTTCATTAACCTTATAAGATATCGACAAATAATTTTTACTAAATTGTTAGTTGCAACATGTCGTAACTTAATAATTTTGGTTGAAAGGGTGCGTAGTCAATAAACGTGAGTTTTAGCCCCTATCATATCTAAAATTATGCGTAAAGTCATATAACTTATTTACCATACATATTAGAGACCTAGGGTCTTTTGATTTGAGATCCTCAGTTTGTGACCTTGAAATTGAGGTCAAGGTCAAAGGTCAAGGTCATATTCTAAATTTTTGATTTTGGCTTATTTTCACTCATTTTCATTAACCTTATAAGATATCGACAAATTATTTTTACTAAATTGTTAGTTGCAACATGTCGTAACATAATTATTTTGGTTGAAAGGGTGCGTAGACAATAAATATGAGTTTTAGCCCCTATCATATCTAAAATTATGCGTAAAGTGATAAAACTTATTTACCATACAAATTAGAGACCTAGGGTCTTTTGATTTGAGATCCTCAGTTTGTGACCTTGAAATTGAGGTCAAGGTCAAAGGTCAAGGTCATATTCTAAATTTTTGGTTTTGGCTTATTTTCACTCATTTTCATTAACCTTATAAGATATCGACAAATAATTTTTACTAAATTGTTAGTTGCAACATGTCGTAACTTAATAATTTTGGTTGAAAGGGTGCGTAGTCAATAAACGTGAGTTTTAGCCCCTATCATATCTAAAATTATGCGTAAAGTCATATAACTTATTTACCATACATATTAGAGACCTAGGGTCTTTTGATTTGAGATCCTCAGTTTGTGACCTTGAAATTGAGGTCAAGGTCATAGGTAAATTTGACGTTCTAGATTATGACCTTTGCTTAAAATTCATATCTATACATCATAAAGCCATAGGAATTGACATTTTAGACTGATTTTTAATATTTTAATATCAAAATAGATATTTACTGGTGGAAAGACCTTCAATTGTTTCTCTGAACAATTGGTTTTTAATTTTATTTGTTATTCTTACTTTCTGAGATCATGTTTCTGGATTCTTTATGTTTTTCATTCATTATTTCTAACTGTTCATATTTTAGCATCACATTATTTTCTAACTTTTTTTTTAGGTATATTTTTTATTTGAAGGGTCATTTGGAGTCCATCATGGACATACTCCTACATGTCCAAGTTTTCCATGTAATTGCTAAAGATAACATCTAAAATTATTTCAGTTTATAGTTATTGAAGAACACTTACATAATCTTTAAAGTCCCTTCACTTATGTCATTTTTCAATTCCTTCACTGTTAAGTCATACTTTTCAAGGTTTGTGTTCTCTATTTGGCCCTCCAGTTCATTCCAATATATTACCTGTCAAAAGAAATATATTCTTATTTTAGCTTTTGTTAAAGTAGATACAAAGTGTAACTTCACAACACTGTATAGTATTAGTAAACAAATAACTTTTCTCAAATCATTATTTAAAAATAAAACAAAAGCAACACAATAATTAACTGGCTCAAAGCAGCAACATCAAATGACATGAAGCAACATTAACTAAAAAATGCAGTATTAAGTAACATAAAAAAACATAAATTAACACAAAGCAACACACATTAACACAAAGCAACATAAAGTAACTAACACAAAGCAACATAATATACAAAAGCAATGCAACATACAGTGACAAAATGAAACATGAATAAAGCTATGACAAAGCCACAACTCAAGCTATGAAAGTATTATTGAACAGTGAAATAAAACTAGTGTTTTGTCACATTTAGGAGAGCAGACTGAAGTAGTCATTCTTTATGGCAGCCATATCAGTAATTTGATTGCAATGAATTAAATTTTGTTAATTAGCATATAAAAGAGTCAATTTTTGTGGCAGGTTTTAATTTTTCTTGTCAAAGTTTATATGGTTTGATATTAAACTTTCAATTTGATCAGTTCCATTGTACACAAGTAGCTAAAACATTCCACCGGGAAAATTTTAGGTACTTGAGTATAATGGAATTACAAACATGAAAAAGATGGACTTGGAATTTATTTTTAAATACTAAATAATTGCAGTCCCATATATATATATATACATGTATCTACAATCTATATATGCATTTATATAGATGAGTATGCGGTTTATTGACTATGCTCATTGTTGTAGGCATACAGTGACCTATATATAGTTGTTAATGTCTGTGTCTTTTTTGTCTCTTGCGGATAGTTGTCTAATTGGCAATCATACCACATCTTCTTTTTATATATATATAATAAATACAACGTGTAAATATGTGTAAACCCTTGAAATTAAGTTTGTACAATGTTTGAATTATTGTATTCCTACCATAACTTTTGAAGGGAGGGGTGTGATGGTGTGTTGTAATCCTACACCTTGGATTAAAATGATATATATATATTTAATAATAAAGTGTGTGTTAAAAATTGCATGCAACAATTGCAATAAAAACATTTGTGAATATATGCTTCAACAATGAATAAGGAAGGTATTTTTTTTCACCTTAATAAGGTGACAGGAATAAGATATTTGTTATATTATTATTTTTCCATGGAAAAATGTAAGTCTAATTTTTCGGTACACCATTAAAACAAATGTGAAACAAGGAGTCTACATGCACGCCAGATAAGTCGGAATTTTTTTTTACCCGAAAGGTTTTTCTGCGTGCAGCATAATGTACAATTTTCCCATGGTAGGTTGTCAATTCTGACCCCTCATCCCAAGTATGGGTTATGTACTTCTTGTAAAACCAGCATGCTGGTTTAGATATTAATTCATGTTGTGTTGGTGCCGATGGAGATGCTGACTGATTATGTTTTGAAACGGATGATGATAATGATGATGATGGCGACTGAAAATTATTAGCTGTTGATGGTTCAGGTATAGATGATGACTGATCAGGGTTTGAAATTACGGTTGGAGAAGCTGGCAATGGTGATGATGATCATGGTTACTTAATATTCCACTCAAATTGATACCGGCATCTACCTCAATTGGAACTACAATGGCATCCTCAAGATTTGAAATTTTGTTTTCTTCTTCCGTCAAATTTATCAAATTTTTCTGTAATTGCTGTATATCTAAATTTCTTTAAATAGTGTTTTGTCACACATTCGTTTTTTTTCAACATCTTTTCGAAATATAATTTGGGTTTTTAATGCATTGAACTTTGAACTTATCTTTTTTAAATTGCAATGCCTGAATATATCTGTTCATTTCAAATTCATTTTTCCATCCCCCCCCCCCCATTTTGTCAATTTGGTTGATTACATCTTTTAAATGTTCTTGTGATTTTTTTTCAATTTTGCCTCTTTTTCTTTAATTCTTCCTTTGATAGTGTCTCTCCTTTCCTGCTCTAATTTTATGTCATCTGCAATAGATTTTTCTCTTAAAATCTCAGCATCTTTTCTTGCCTGGGCCATAATCATAATTTTATCCTCCTCATTTTTCCCCCTAGCCAAGCCATTGTCTTGTTGTTTTTTAACATCAACTTTGCATTAATTGTGGTCAAACTTATGTTGGGTGAAATTGTTTTTTGGCGGTCGAGTTGTCTCATCATCCTCTCTAATGAAATATTATTAGACGGACAAGTTGATGACTCATTAACTGTTTTTAGAGATGGATTATGGTATTTTCCACCTGAAGATAATTTGTGAAAAATTTCCGGCATTTACTTAAGATAGACAATGCCATTTGTCCAAGACATTCTATAATTGTAGAATATGCTACCAGTGGTTTTAAAACTGCCATATTAAAAGTAGAAATTTCAGAAGGATGACCTGGGCACATTATATATTCTGTATCTAAAAGTAAAGCGGGATTTGTAACGATTTTTTCTAATTCATCAACCGAAGTGTTGTAGGTAGTTGCCATTTCCAGAGCAGGTTTGTTCTGAGATGCCAAAGACAAATAAGGAGCGGTAATTTTGATGTAGATGATTCCAATAGTTTGTATTATTGCTGTGATGACTTCATTCTCAAATAGTTGCAGAATAGATGTGAGCATAAAATTGGCTTATCTTTTTAAGAAGTAATGTATGCTGTCAGAAGATCTTTAAGGCAAAAAATACCACAAGCTTTATAAAATAGAGTGTTGAATCTATTGCCCACAAAGTCTAATATAGGGACATGTATTATATCATTTTCCCGTAAAAATGTTCTACAAAAAAGGGAGTCTCCAACTTTGTCACTATGAAATAACTTGGAAACACACCGTGTCAAATTGTGAGAGTACTATTCGCCTTTGTTTCTGAATAAATTCTTAAACTTCACATCATACTTCTTTTCAATTTCCTTTGCATCTTTTTCTACTTCATCCGTAAATTGTAATAATGGGTGTACGGAGCACTGAAACTCATTCAGTTCACTGTCATTTGGCAATTCCTCTGATTTTAGTTCCCTAAGTAGCTTGTTTGATTTCAACTCGGTCGCACTCCTGTCTGTCATGCAGTTTGTTAATTTCCCAACAAATTCCATAGTGTGGAAGCCTCATTGACCATATCTAATGTCGCTTTTACGTATTTGTCTGCTGTCCCACTCGATATCTCCTTCAAAGCATATGTTTGGTGATTCTCATAAAATAATAATACTATGTGTTCTCCGGTTTTGTCAGGAATATGCATGAAATATTTGCCACTTGTTGTTATGGTTTTCATTTCTTTCCCATATTTTTATTCAATTTTATGATACCTTAAATATGTTCACAGTTCAAACTAAATCATATGACAGAACACATAGAAAATTCTTAAAATATGAACTTTCCATTTCTTAAATAATCGAAATCATGCAAGGCTGCACACAGTTTAGGTTTATATTTTGGTGGATCCGTGTTGTTGTTGGACCCCTATTTGTGACCAACCGAATTAGACCATTTACATGCTTTGTAACCACATCAGCAACAAAACATGTCCCACATGTGGAGCTGGGTTTGCTTTCCCTATTGGAGCACCTAAAACTGCCCCTTGTTTTGGTGGGGTCCCTGTTGTTGTTGGACCCCTATTTGTGAATTTTTTTCACGCATGACATACAAGTGACATGTTTAGCGCTATAAAACCACGTTTAAGCCACAATTTTCTCATTTGAAAATGCCTGTACCAAGTCAGCTATATAAAAGTTCTTGTCCATTCGTTTGATGTGATTTATCATTTGATTTTGCCTTTATGTTAGGGACTTTATGTTTTCAATTTTACGCTTAGGTCAGTATTTATTTGTTGTCCTCAAGTTCTGGTCAATGCTTTAATTTCTTTTGATACTAATTTGCAGACACGTTCTGTCAGAATGATGATATTCTAAGTATTAAGGGCATACGATACAGTTTTTATCCCATATTTAAAATTTGACGAAAATTTGCATTTAGAATATTGTTTACCTGATTAAATCAAATATGTAATAAAAAATATACCATCATGTGCTATTTTTTTTTTTTAGGAAATTGAGGTTGAAAGTTCAGATATTTCCTCCAAATTCGGATTTGAGGACGTATTTTTACTTTCGACAGAAATTTACTTTCGACAGAAATACATAACTTTTTTGTTTTAAAAGATAAACACAAACGTTTTTTTTTTTTTTTTTAATATTTGTAATTTCTTCTAATATAAATTTTCTATAAACTTGTACATTTATTTATAGAAATAACTCGTATGTATCATATGATCATGAATGTAGAAAAATAACATCATTTTTTATGTATATTTATAAAATTTAAAACAAAATGCTCTATTGACTAATTCATGAAAATTGGTACACATAATCTTCATACGTATTCAAACCAAATGTCACTTTAAAAAAAGAAGTCCATGAACTCGTTTTTAAATCAAATCAGATTTGAATGATAAAAATCAGTCGAAAACTGCATCTTTTCTCGATAAGTCACAGTTAGACGTCCGCGAAAAAAAAAACAGCAGAAGGTCACCAACAGGTCTTCAATGTAGCGAGAAATTCCCGCATCCAGAGGCATCCTTCAGCTGGCCCCTAAACAAATATATACTAGTTCAGTGATAATGAACGCCATACTAATTTACGTCATTACCTCCCCTGTAACTGTATCGTATGCCCTTAAGAGGCTTACACACACACTTTTCATAGTTCAGAAAATTTGAAAAAAATTTATTTGATTGATTGATTGTTGGTTGCTTTACGCCTTATTAGCACAAAAAGGCTATATCGCGGTGTGAGCTAATTCAAATATTTTTTACAATTTAAAACATATTTTTAAAATAAGACAAAAAGTCTTCAATATACTAAAATCTAGACTAACGCAAATTGATTATTTACAAATAAAAATCAACAGTAAGATAACGTGATAAAAATTGAAAATGATTTAAATATAATAACATTTTTATGTTTTATAATAAATTCCAATTTCTTTTAAAAATGCAACAATATTTGTAAATGGAACATTATTAAATAAATCATACATATTATTGAAATGCTTCTTACGAATATCAGCAAAGTCAATACAATTAATTAAAACTTGTTTTATAGTATACTTGCAGTTGCAAGGTACACATTGTGGTTCATCCTCATTATTTAAAAGATACTCGTGTGTTACTCTAGTATGACCATATGTTTTGTACCATATGTTTATGTTTTGTACCATATTCCAAACTTTTGTCATCGGAGTGCGAGATGTTATCCCCGAGACAAATTCTTTCCAGGATGTTCGTCGGGCTTGCCTACAAGTCTGCCGTGCCTTAGCGCGAAAACTACGGAAATTACTCAAGTTTTCCATCGTTGTTTGTTGATTAAACCGTCTTTCAGATTTTTTACGGTCACCTATTGCTTGATCACAAGCGTCATCAAACCATGGTTTGCTGGGATGTTTTGGATTTGTCGAGGTCTTAGGAATAGTTCTGTCAGCAATTGACGTTAAAACTGTATTAAAAGTTAAAATTGGATCTTGTTCAGTCTCAAATATCTTTGACTGAAGTTCCGTTTGACAGAGATTCTCAAACAAGGACCAGTCCGCCTTGTCAAATTTCCAACGCGGTACTCTCTGTTGGGCAGAAGTAAAAAGATGTTCAAGTACTATTGGAAAATGATCACTTCCACATAGATCATCATGAACACGCCATGAATAATCCAGAAGAAGAGAGGGATCGCAAATAGTGATATCAATAGAAGAATAAGACCCGTTTTCAGGATGAAGATAAGTATTAGATCCATCATTAAAAATGCATAATCCTTCTTGAGAGAAAAAGTCCTCAATGATCTTACCTTTGGCATTACGAGACTTTCTATCCCACAATGGATTGTGGGCATTGAAGTCGCCCATAAGTATAAATGGTGAGTGTAATTGATCAGTGAGGTTTTTGAGTTTTGAATTGAATTGGGTGGAATATATATCGAACATTATGTAATTATTTTATCTAATGATATACGAATTGCAACTGCCTGCAGATCCGTGTAGAGTTGGACTGTGCTATGAATGACATTGTCCTTCACAAAAATGGATGATCCACCTGCAGCACGTTCATCTACCTTAGAAAATGTGCTATACATATTGTATCCTTTTAAAGATACATTGTCACTTTCATTTAGATGAGTTTCTTAAGAAAAAATACAATAGGTAAAAATGACTGAACTAGAAGTGTTAACTCGAGAAGATTTATTTTAAGACCTCGGCAATTCCATTGGATGATATTAGTCATTATTTGATAATAGAAGGGAAAATGCTGTCGAGTTTGTCAGCATTCTTATTTCGCTCACCCTGAGATTGTGATCTTTAGGGTGGCGGAACACTTTCGATTTCCTTTTCAGTTTCGTCGATAAGTGTTGAAAATCTGTTGTGTGAGGAGAGTCGTCGATCTCCAGGACCACACGCAGCTGGTTTTACTCCGCCTCGACCCCTACCCCGCGACCTCGAATCAGAAGACCTCTGAGAGTATGTAAAAAACTATTTGAAGGACAGGGGCCTGTGGTTAACCTCTATAGACTAATGCAATGTAAATGTGTGTCCTTATATATCATATCTTACCATTGTTTTCAAACATCAAATTTAACAATCAATCTGATTTACAGGAAATACCTTGTGTACCAATTATCTTCGATTTTCTCCAGAAAACAAATTCTGCTAAAGTTATTTTTCAAACTTTGACAGTTTAGAAAAATAGAAAATAATCTTTACTTTATGCCCATTACAAAGTAAATATTGCATTAAACAAATTTGAATTCTGGTAGCCATTTTTTAATCAGTGTAAACATGAACCTTGACGAGGGATTTGGTCGAGACGACGAATTTGGTGTCATTAAACACACCAACTAAATTTAACATTCCTATCGTTAATTATCCATTTTTAGATGGTGACGTTCCCTTGACACCATCTTATGGTGTATTTATATCTCAACTTAAACGTTTTGCTCGTGTAACAACGTATTAGATTTTTTTCAAGAGAAATGTATGTATTACTGAAAAAGTATTACACCAGGGTTTTTCGATATTACAAACTAGTCAAAACATTTACTAAATTTTATCATCGGTACAAGGACATCAATCGTAAATTTAACTCAACATGCAGACATCTTTTAAAAACGTTCAGGTATTTCACATCCAAATTTTATGGTAATATTCTTTACAAAGCACAAAAATGTCAGTATTCACCTAAAAAGCTAACAAAACCTTTAAACAGACTTATTAAGAAGGGATATAGATACGATACTGTTGTCAGGTCATTAAAGATTGCATATTTTGGCTTTAATATTGATTCACTTATAGAGTCTTTGCATCGGAATTAAACACATGTATTCTAAAACCAGGTATTGGCATGACACGGATTATGTTCTTTTCATACATTTTATGATGGTGTAATTATAAACCCCTAACGGTAGGGATTGTGCTTTATATTCATATGATGAAGACATTATCTTTCAATTAGTTGAGGTCTGGAGCTGACATGCCAGTAACTGCTAGTAGTCCTTTGTTAATTTATGTATTATTGTCATTTTGTTTAGTTTCTTTTGTTACCTATTCTGACATCGGACTCACAATTCTCTTCCACTGAGTTTTACTGTGTCGTATTGGTGTGTGTTTGTTTTTCTACATTGGCTAGAGGTATATAGGGGAGGGTTGAGATCTCAAAAACATGTTTAACCCCGCCGCTTTGTTTGTGCCTATCCCAAATCAGGAGCATCTGGCCTTTGTTAGTCTTGTATGATTTTTAATTTTTGTTTCTTGTGTATAATTCGGGGTTTCGTATGACGTCCATTTTCACTGAACTAGTATACATATTTGTTTAAGGCCAGCTGAAGCACTCCTCCGGGTGCGGGAGTTTCGCGCTGCATTGAAGACCCATTGGTGGGCTTCGGCTGTTGTCTGCTTTATGGTCGGGCTGTTGTCTCTTTGACACATTCCTCATTTCCATTCTCAATTTTATTAACATAATGGCACAGCGGCCCGTGATAACTGAATTTATATATGTACAGGACTTAAATTCTACGAACTCATATGACGTACGAAAATATGATCTGACGATAAAGCCTGTCAGGTTCTTCATGGAGTCTCTTGTTGTGATATTCCCAGGAATTTCAAACCAGTGTAAACATACATGACTTGACTTTGTTTGAATATCAATTATATGATATTTGTTTTATAAATTTCAAAAGTATGAATAACTCTAAATACTAAGGATTTTCTTATCCCAAGCATAGATAACCTGAGTCGTATTTAGCACAACTTTTTGGAATTTTGATCACCAATGCTCTTCAACTTTATACTTGTTTAGATTTCTTACTATTTTGATCTAAGCGTCAATGATGATTTTAATGTAAACGAAACGCACGTCCGGCGTATTAAATTATAAGCCTGTTAATTTTGATAACAATTAGCATGTCGAAATGTACTATAGTATTGTTTATTTGTGTATTTCTCTGTCCTGAATGTTATTTGTATGTAATCCTGTCATGTAATGTTGTCGTTTTAGTGTTATATTTAACATTGCCAGACAAGTGCGAGGATTTAGCTAGCCACAAAAGCAGGTACAACCCACAATTTTGTTTCTTAAAATGTCCTGTACCAAGTCAGAAAAATGGCAGTTGTTATCTCATAGTTCGTTTCTGTGTGTGTTGCATTGTCGTTTGTTTTGTTTTATTGCACTTCAGTATTTCTGTCCTTTTGTTGTTTTCTTCTTATAGTTGATGTGTTTTTCACGGTTTTAGTTTGCAACCGAGATATGTTTTCTTTCAATCGATTTATGACTTTCGAACCGCCGTATTCTACTGTTGAATTAATTTGAAGAAAAGTGTACTTTAACGCTTGTTTCTTCTTCCTTTGTTTTCAATCTTATCATCTCATTTCAATTTTTCGACTATTTGTTCCACTAAGAAATTATAATAATGTGATGTTAAAAAGTTTCCAACTCCCTCAGTTAGAGTTGACTTTTGTAAAATTTAGCTATTCTTTAAGAGTATTTTTGGTTATAAAAAAAAAGTTTCTTCGTTTTTATACATCTTTGACTTTTAATGTTTCGGTACGCTCATTCATAGTAAAGACTGTTCGGATGCACGAAATTTGTGAAGTATTATGTTCAATGATAATTGTTTCATCGCCTATACCAAATGCCTTTTGTGTACATGAATGTTAATGTAGTTAAGGAAAGTAACACAACAACTTTATATGGGGAAATCCTAAAAAGTATTTGAATTAATCGGTTTATTTCAATATAATAAATTGATATGGTTGATATGCAAATTTAATACAGTAATTACTTTTAATTATAATTCATGTCACGTTGTACACTTGGTCATGTTATTTACGCGTAAAGTTCTTTAAGTAATTTTAGTTTTCTTAAGTTAATATGTTTATTTGCACTTAAGTGACATTCTTTTTATAGCATGCTGATCTATTTTTGAATTATTTTAGTTTTCTTATTCTTAAAAAAAATTGAAAAATTTCATATTTTGAGGCTCAAAAAGGTCGTTCTTCTTTACAAAAAAAAACTAGAATCTTGGCATTGTGTTTGTTTTAAATGTTTGATTAATTTTAGTTTTGAGTAAATACATCTTTTAGACGAAATCTAACATATCTAAATCAGTGCCAATATAATTTGCACTCTGATAATAATAATGATTTCACTTCCTTTAAACCCATCCCTTACTTTACCAGGTAACTTCATTTTTATCAATTTCTTATTCCACCTCAACATTTCCAAAGAAACTTTTTAAGTTTAAATATAGCCTTACCCTAACTAAAAATCCGACTGATAAAAATATAATTGTGAGATTGTACAAAAATACACAAGGTTAAACCATATCAATATAAAACATGTAATATGAACTCATTGTACCTTCATTCCTTATTTAATACTTTTTTTAAGGCCCTTTAAAAACATCTTGTTAACATGTAATGAAGTGCATGATTTAAAACGTTTTTAAATTGAAACGAATTAAATTATATTTAAGCTCTTTTAAGTCTAATATGCATTGAAATCATGTGAATTTTAAGCCTGGACATTGCTCAAAATTAGGTTTCTTTCGCTTTGATAATAGATGCATGTGCTTTGCCACCGATATTAATGTTGAATGATATGGTTTTATATTAGCAAGTTTAGTTCTTTCAACTTGCTTGCAGTACAATCAAGCATTTTTGTCATTGATTGAATATCTTCCACTACATTTCATTACACAACCGGATCATTTTCCTTGTCTGTTCTGTAAATAAAAAAAAAAATACAATCGACAATATCATCTTGTACTCAATCTGTTATTTAATCAATAACAAACAACTGTTAGATGGAATCGTTGGAATGAAAAACACCAATTGGTCATACTGGTTTTTTGAGTTTTTTTTGCATCTTGTTTTACATGTTATTTGCTTCTTCAACATATGACCTTCCAAATACTTGACGACTTTATTTACTTTCATTTCCACAATCAACACGGATGTTAATTATTATATATATAATTTCATATTTTTATTAAAAGAAAGTTAGGTAATGAAAATTTACATGAAACGTACGCCTCGGGTTAAATGACTTTTGGAAAAAATTTAATAAAGACAACAATGGACAATATGTTAACAATACTTTCGAAAGAATCCTACTTTTCAACATTAGCATCATCGAAAAGAATGATACTTGCATATGTTTTTTAATGTCATAGATGTAAGTAATTCATTATTATATTTGTATCCTGAAGATATTTATAACTTTACTTTTATGTAGCAGTGTCGAATTTTTTCTTCATTTCTATATTTTTTTTTTTGAAAGTTTACTGATCAAGTGAAAGATTGAAAAAATGACGTTTCCAGTCTTATGCATGCATTTACTCGTGAACCGTTAAACCAAAGCTTTTCAAAATCGAATATATTGTTACTAATGTTTCACTTTTATCGATCAGGGGTTATGGTTCTTGAAAGATTAAAAAAAAATAGTTACGGTTTTTGAAAGATTATCACAATTAAAATTCAGAGCTTAAATGTTGTGTCTATACTTGCTCAACTGTTCAGGATTTGACCTCTGCAGGAAAATCCGGTTTGCTGTCTCTCTGAGGGCCTCTTGTTAAGTCTTATTTCAAACAGTGTATTCATAACATTTAAATTCTATATCATACTTAATATGTTCATCTAGACACACATGGAATAGTGACATGGTACTGTTGAAAGTACGTTATTTGTAGGAACAGCATGTGTGCTGGCCTTTAACATTAGAACCACATTCCGTCGCTGTACTGATTTTCTGTTTTTAAAGGGCCTTACAAAGTATTAAACAAGGAAACTGCATCTGCTGTTGAAAGGTCACTTTCGTTTCTTTTATAAGTTTAATTTCATTCATTTGTTCAACTACCGATATTTCTTCTTCAGACATAATACACGTGTCTCTTCTTTAGTCAATCGTGAGATTCGATGTATATAGTTAATATATCTAATTCTGATAACATGGATAAAGAACTGTACAAACTTAAAATTCATGTCACGAGATACCCATGTGTACTTTCATAAGTTATTTACACTTGTAATTTTTCTAATGATATTTCTAGTTTGCACCTAATTGACATGCTTTGTATGGCATGCAGATCTATTTTTACATTATTGTAATGTTCTTGTTCTTGATAAAATTGAAAACATTCATATTTTTAGCCAATACAGGGTCGCTTTATAGTAAGAGAATATAGTGTATCTCAGAATAGTTTGTGTTTTATTGTTTAAATTCTCTTTTATTTGAGTAAATAAATTTCTCTTCAATATTTCTACATCAACGTGACAATATATTGTGTCCGCTTACTAATTTAATCATTTATTTTCACTAAGTATTATCTCTAACTTTACCAGGTAACTTAAGTTTATCACTTTCTTATACCACTTATAGCATTTTACTTCCTGGAAATCCGACTGATAAGAATATAATTGTGAACTCGTACGCAAATACACAAGCATATGAACTAATTATACCTTCATAAAGTGCATGATTCAAAATGTTTGAATTAAATTATATTTAAACTCCTTTTTTATATACACTAGGCATTTTTGGGGCCCTTCATAGCTAGGAATTCGTTGTTAGCCAAGACATATAATGGTTTACTTTGAAAAATTGTGACTTAGATGGAGAGTTGTCTCCACATTTCCTATTGAAATTCTGTTTATTGAGAATTATCCTGGAAAGTGCTGCTGCACATGATCATTTTTCTCTCGCTTTTTTAATAGATACAGGTACTCATGATAACCCACACCGATATGAGTTTGGAACGGCAAGGTTTCATACAAGCAGGTTTAGTTCTTTCAAATTTCTCGTAGTAGCTGGAATCGAGGGTTAGCATAATATTTAATACGCAGTAGTATTGCAATATAGATATAAGACAATGTGGTATTACCGTCAACTCTCCATCCAAGTCACAATTTGTTAGCATTCTTAGCTATCTTTTTGTGTTTGCTGATCATTTGTACTGGAACTATATCGTTAATTTGGTAAGAGTTTTTTTTTTCTATACGGTTTTTCTATATCTGTAATAATTGTTTATCAACTAAATGTCGAGGAGAAATTCCTAGATAAACAAAATTGACCAGCTGTTTATTCTGAACAATGGTTAAAAATTAAATGTAACATTTGATATAAAGGTGAAATTATGATCTGTAAGAAAAACGAAATACAAATATAGTAAATAGATATAGATGACCGGATGATTATCCTTCAGATAGGGATTGTTTTTTCAAAAAGACAAGAATTTTGAAGCTGATATTACACTAGTATATTTACCAGCTCCATGCAAAAATTTTAAAATGTGGACTAGCAAGTAACAACCCCTTGCAGTAGATTAGTTTCCCTTAAAGAGTTTTGCAGCTGATCCTTTTAATGTTCAAACATATGCTCAAGCGGTCAAACGATTGTCTTTACGCAATAGCCCATGACCTTCAACCTTGAGGTAATTTCAGAAGTCTAACGTCATGCTTAGTATACCCCATTCTTGTACGACGCAAAATTGAACTACTTTCTTGAGCATTAAATCTTTAGCTAAATCGCCTTGGAGAATTAAGCGTCTTATAGAAATATGTACCTCCTCGGTAGAAACTTTAAAGATTTGCACCTTTAATTCAATTATACCCCACGCAAGGTATAATGTTTTTGACCCGTCCGTCTGTCTGTTTGTCTGTCCATCGGTCCGTCAGTCCTGTTTCTTGTCATCACAACTCCTCCCAAACCACATAACAGAATTTCATGAAGTCTTTTTAGATAAGGACATACTATGTAGATGTGCGGCATATCGACACTGGGAAATTACATTTCTTTTTTTTCAAGGAGTTATGCCCCTTTAAACTTATTTGCTTTAATAAAGCACTACAACCGTTTGTCATCGCAACTCCTCTGAAACCACACAACAGAATTTCATGAAGCCTTTTTAGATAATAAGGTCATACTATGTAGATGTGTATATCGACAGGAAATTACAATTCATTTTTTTCCAAGGAGTTATGCCCTTTTGAACTTATTTGCTTCAATATACTACTTCAACAGTTTGTAATCGCAACTCTTCTGAAACCACACAACAGAATTTCATGAAGCCTTTTTAGATAATAAGGACATACTATGTAGATGTGCATATCGACATAAGACACAAGACATAAGACATTTTATTTCACTAAAGCCCCCACATGGGGTATGTTAGTACAACATTTTTAACAAACAATAAAAGTGTGAACATATTTACATTAGAACAACATGGTTAACAAAGGTGCAATAATAGTATATATAATTAATACAGATATTTGACAGGAAGTACAAATTATAGTAACGACAGGAAATTACGATTCAATTGTTTTCTATGAGTTACGCCCCTTTGAACTTATTGGCTTCAATATGCTACTGTAATAGTTTGTCATCGCAACTCTTCTGAAACCACACAACAGAATGTAGATGTGCATATCGTCACGAAATCATGATTCAATTTTTTTTCCTGTACAATTTGTTTTTCTGACGGTTACTTTATTTCTCCAGTGACAAATTGGGAACGTGGGGTATGTGAGCGCGTTTACCGTGCTAAGGTTCTTTAATTTTAATATATATAATAATTAATTTGTCTAAATCAATGCGGGAATAATTTTTAAAATTGAGAGATAAGATAATTCAAATGATTTGATCAGGACTTAAATTTTAAAGTTCAAATATTTTAATCAAATTTTTCAAAACTACAAGTCGAAATACTTGATATTTTGAGAATATTTGACAAAAACTAAAAAATCTTATGGACAATGCAATCCTCTGTTATATGGTTGTCTTAAAACATCCTTCAAAATAATAAAGCTGTAACTCAAAAACTGTAGAGGGAGATAGCCCCCACCCCCCCTTTTTTTTTTACCTCTTAGACAATTCCAGCTTCGTGGAAAGTTTTTGATTGATGCCGTGGTATATTGTCTATTTACGGTTCATTACATTACATCGATTCTGTAAACCATCAAAGTTATCCATTAGGCAATAACTTCTTGCACACATCACGTTTCGTTATTTTAAGTAACAAAAAAAATTAAAAATAGAAATAGGACCAGGAAGATGATTGTTTCTTTTTATAGAAGATATATTAGGAATTGAAAATTTGCAGAATACTAACTATTGGATATAAGAAAAAATAGGGTACCAGTGTTTCAAACTATTCAATATCAGCATCACCGAAATATAGATAAGAATGCAACGTGCACAATATACTATATGCTATTATAGATGTAAGTAATCAATTATATTATATTCATAAATTTGATCTAGAACTGTAGAAAGATATGTAATTTCACAAAGAAAGATAGCCTTTAAAGCCTTTTGTTTAATAAAACATTTGTTTGAATATCTGCCGAAAGGGATGTAGTTATTGTAAAAGCGAAATAGTAGTTTAAAAGTTAACGATTAAAATCTCTTAAAATTGTTTACGTTTTGTCTCGGACATGGCATTGCCTGAGGGCATTGCACTCAATTAGAACGAAATAAAATATATGATTAAATTTGGTATTAAAGGATTGTGTTAGGTTCTTTTTATATCATCTTAGCCAAAATCGAAGACAGGTGTTTTTATATTGGCTGTATATTTATTACCAAATATGATATATCTAAACATGTCCTTGCTATAAATAATATATAAATCGACTATCAATAGGATTCCCCAGGTAAAAATTCCCAAGTAAAAAAACCTATGATCTTGTCCTATCATTAGCTGAAATGAAAATGAAAAAAAATTCCCAACTGTCAAATGATCCTTATTCTACCTCTAATTACTGTAAGATGAACTTGTATTGGTAAGTTAAATTGATCAATTATTTTGGGGAAAATTATGTAATAACCGAAAAAGTTAAAGCAACTTTCCTAATTTCTAACTATTCTGTAATTCTGTTATAAGTTTATTTTAAGGTTGAATAAAAAAAAAACAGAACAATTCTTATATGTTAGTTAACCTAGCATGTGTAGTTTTCAGCATTTGTCATAAGAGCTTGAGGGCCATCAGTGAAGGAGAAATGCTCTGAAATATGTGCTGAAACCAAAACTTGTTCTTATCATTACTTGCACATTTATTTCGGGATAATTTAACGAATGTTTCAAATGAATGTTAATAACATAAGAGTTTGGTAGACCTGATCCATATCCACGTAAAATACAAATACCTTGTTGGGTTTTATTTTTTGGCATTCAAGTTAGTTCATGTATACTTGTAACACTAGCTTAACTTGTAAAGGGGATTACCGTCTTATATTTTTAGAATTAAGTCAACCAGTTTTTGGTAATTCTTGAGGAACTATAACGTATGCTTTGTATAAATTTACGAGGTTCAATAGATTTGAACACAAGATGCAGGACTACTCTTGTCTTAAAGAACTCAAAGTATTTTTCTTTTAATTTTTTTTAAAACTTTTTAACTTTAAATCACATGAAGAAGGTTCCGTTTTATCTTCACTTATATCTAGTAGAGTATTCGTTTTCGTGTAACTATATGAAGTATGTTTCAATTCAAATTCTATTGATTCAATTCTATATTTAAAGCTAAAAAATAATGATGGAGCTGATTGAAAGGTAGTTCATGTACAGTGGCAAATATTGCACGTGTATCATGACGAGACTATGATGTAAAAAAGGGAATAACATATCATATGTTATCTGCTTCATACTAGACCGACATAACCCGATTGTTA
Source organism: Mytilus edulis (assembly GCA_019925275.1). Classification (NCBI taxonomy): domain Eukaryota; kingdom Metazoa; phylum Mollusca; class Bivalvia; order Mytilida; family Mytilidae; genus Mytilus; species Mytilus edulis. The sequence goes on along the minus strand of CM034350.1, from coordinate 60,636,416 downwards.
GCAGGCTAGTTCACTACCGTAAACAGTACGCAGGGAGACGTGTCGCCATACCTAGTCATATTATTATATATGCAAGACGACAGTCTTTATTTTTTAATTTCTAGGTGTTCCGTACTTGGTAGATAATAATTTTCAAATCTTTGGTTTGGTTCAGCCAGGGATCAAACCCTCAAACTTTAGACATGTTCATAAAGAAGTGTGCATACGTAGCAATTTGTAATAGATCTATACTGAATCAGGTTAATCAATTATAGTAATAGCAAATTTTTTGATGAGGTTGATTAACAGTTATTGCAAGAGAGAATACAAAATACAGTATCTCTAACTTTATTTTGATTTTCGAATCGGACAGTATGCGAAATTGAATAATTCAAAGCTATGCTGAAGTTTTTACAAAACAAAAATATTTAAGCTTTAACTAAAATACCAGGCTCTATATGACTGCGTATATCTGTCAAACGTCAAATAATTTCTATGAATATTCTCACTGAAGTAATCAAGGAAAGTTGTTGATAAGCACGAATTTACAGAGAAATGGGTAATATTTAATATAGTGTGTGTTAGAATACTTTTCTTTTCGTGATTAAGCTATACGATCGTTTAATTCTTTCCTATGTATATGCGTGTACGTTTTAAAAGGGAAAATCACAGCGATTACATTTACCGAAAGCTTTTCGCCATATAAACATACCATTATGATATATAGATTCAAATAAAATGTACAATATATATATAAAAAAAAGTATAATGTATACTTCATACAAAAATTTCTTTTAATATAGAATATGATATTTTTAATTTATATTTTTTGTATTAATAACTTAAAATATTATGCATCTTATTGTTTTGGTTTCAGACTCATTTTGTCGCTTTTCATGATTATTAATTCAAAACGATGGATCTTCCTATACCATGTCGTACTACCCAATTGCCAAGAAACTGCAGCAATTAGCGTTCACCTTTTACCTTAAACCTTGGACCTTTATAAAAAAAAATGAAAGAAATAGATATCAAACTAACACCTCAACTCAGTACTAATGATTTCAATGAAATACCCGAATCTGATTCGAAATTGCCTCAAATTTTCCTAAATAGAAGCAGTAGTAACGAAGATGACATGCAAGAAAAAGAAGAAGAAATTTCAAGCGGATACAACTCAAATTTAACTCTAGATGAGCAGCAAGAAACACAAGATTCGCTTCTTACTAATAATAAGGACTTCAGCAGAAGTATAGAAAGTGGAACTAGGATATCCGATGGCGATAGTGCAATAAGTTTAACAATTGAGACCATTATGAAGATCAAAATCAAATACCTACAACTCAGGATACGTTGTTAGAACAGAACAATGGTACTGATAACAATATCAAACATGCATTATCAATTCAAAAGACATGGCGCTGTTTATTACTGTCATGACTTTTAATGTTTTGTTCACGTGTCCATTATTGTTGTCTGCATTTATTCTTTAAAACAGACAATACAGAAAAATCACACCACCATCATTATGTGTTCTAGAAAGTCACAAAACCCCATTGTGTTCAAATTCTTCATCAGCATATCTTCAGTATTTAGTTCACGTCGTAAGTAACTTTTAACATTATTAAAACTTTTATCATGAAGGTATTAAAATTACATAAAAGCGGAAGATCTGAAAAACATGAGGCAACACAATTTGTTAAATGTAATTTCATTGTATGAACATTTCGTTGTTTGTCTCTCTATTATATTGTGTTAATTTCGAATCCTCTGATTTAACGCATGATATTTTCATTATTAGATGCAAATTAAAGACAATCAAAGTCTACACTCAGGAGCTGCACAGACCTACATTTCATTTCATAGCAATAAAGGTAAGTTGATATTTCGTGGACATTAATTCTTTGTATGTAATTGTTCCATTTCAATATCTCGAATGTATAACTGATAACGCTAATGTTTATTCTCGCATACAACCTTCAGCGTCGGATTTTAGAAGAAATAATAGAATATACATAAATTTTAAAAAGAGCACAAATGTAGATTAACGTCCCTTAATGATAATTCAGAAATTATGAAAAAAGATAAATGTTTATGTATACTTTAATGTCCTTTATAGCTTGCTGTTCGGTGTTAGCCTATGCTACGTGTTGAAGACTGTACTTTGACCTATGATTGTTTACTCTTACAAATTGTGAAATTGATGAGAGAGTTGTTTTTTATTGGCACTCATACCACATCTACGAAATCTGTTAAATAGCAGAAATTGATTTTTATTTTTAATATTACTTTTTTCCCATTATGGTTTTTATTACAGGTGATGGTAAAAAGGACATTATTCTAACGCTTTGATGACAAGTACAAAATCAGCACACCGTCTTGAAACAAGAAAAGAAGTTTTGTTATTTAAAAACAACAAAATAATTATCCGAAAATCAAGCACATACTTTGTATCCGTCCAGTTGCTGTTCAAACGAGAATCCAGGTTGAATCACACTATTCAAGCCAATGTTGAAGTCAAACTAACAAAGAAAACCCGTCTAGAATTTGACAATATTACCCTTTTGACAAAAACACTACCAATTTGCAATGGAAGTCAAACTCTTCAAACCGTTCGAATTGTAGAAACTTTTAAACTGAAGGAAGATGATGAAATCAGCATATTGGTGTCGAAACCTGATTTGGTATACAAATGTCCTACTTGTAATATGGTAACAGTAATTGAAATCAAATAAAAAGTGGTACAAAGTGGAAAACTGAACTTTTAAAAATCATATGAAGCATGCATTTGCTTGGGAACATGATATGCATTTTTTTCTTTTTTATCGTTTGTTAAAATGAGCTTTCAAAATGTATTTGTTGCCATATTTCTAGTCAAAAAGAATGTGTTAACTTTAAGTGTACTTGATATACCAAGATATTGAATTTGTGCATTTATTATTTTATTGTTTTATACTTATATGTTTGTTTGGCTCAATTAGATTGAACTAGTCTTCAAATATGCCTTTTTATAGAAACAATCGTTATAAAAACAATAATATTTGTATTCTGATAGAAGAACTATTCATATTTGGTTTACATTGGTGTTCAATCACAGAAACATCAGCTACTGATTTCACAAAAAAAAAACGTTAGAGAAAAAATTCTCGTAAGTCAGTATAGCTTAACATTTAATGTTTATCATATATAAAGAGTTTTTGTGAAAAGAGGCACTGGAAATGCACAATTTGTAAATAAGCCTTCTTCGATGGCAGCTTTTATATCTATAAATGGCAGTTTTTATCTATTGTTAATGTTATGTTAGTTTTTAGTGTATTTGTAGTGTATTCATTGCTCAATTTGTTGAACAAACAATTATGATACTTATGATTAAGTTGTTATGTTAGTAAATTTACTAGTGTAAATATTTAGTATAGTGGTAATTCAAATATGTTACTCATTTAAAAGAAAAAAATTGAAATCTTCGAATTCGCAAAAGTATGGTTAACTAGTTACTCATAGTATCTTGGTAAACATAAACACGCGTTTTGTTTGGTAAATTAAATTGATAAAAAAGAAGTTGAACAATGATATTATTTAATAATGTATACTTAATTCAAATCGCCATACAACTGAATTTTACCCGTTCCAATGAAATTGTTACAAAATAATTCGAATTGTTGTTCAGAAAATGAATATGTACAGTTAGAGACATTCATTCAAATAAACATATATTTTTTTTACCATTGTAAAACTACATGCAGTATTTTTTTAAATGTACAAAAAAGAAGTGAATCATAGGAAATATTCCATTTAAATTATGTAACTTTTCAAGGTATCATGACATCATACTGATATTTTAAGTCCAAAAGTGTATTTAAGGATAAGAAAAGAATTGAATGATTCAATATCAAAAGGTGATATCTTCCTAGTTGACGTCATTCATATGAAACAGAAATAATTCTTTTCGTGCGAACCAATATAATTGCAGAGATTTAAATTAGGTACAATGATTTTTTGTTGTTATCTGCTAGTGAATAGCTATACAGTTACGCTTTATCAATTTGAAAATATGATTCATTTATATAACAGAAAATATCTTTATTTTATGACTTTATGACAAATCAATGATCCGTCCTATCAATTAAATCCATGGGCCATGTCAACGACAAATGTCCTAGGATATGTTCTAAGATGCGTCTTAGTACATCATCATATAGGGTGATTTTATATAGGAAGTGTCTGCAACATGTCTATAAAGTATAAAGGTTATTTTAGGGCAGTTCTTATTACGATTAGCCTATGACAATCATAACATATTTATTTAATTAATAAAAATATGTAGAGAAGTATTATTGTTATTACTGATTTTTATACTTTATGTTGTAATATATGTATATAGTGCAGGACCTTATTGTAAACTAGTCTGTAGCCTAAATGTGTTATCCTGATAATAAAAATAAAGAAAATTATTCGTATTATTTAATTATGCTTGCCAAAGTGAATAAGCATAGGGAATTTAATTCAACAAGCTATCAAATGTGAAGACGAGTAATAAATTATTAATGGAAGAACATGAGATAGTACATTTATCTACACAGAGGTAAATTCTTTTTCGTTATTTAAATATTCTATTGGTAACTTTGTCCTCCTACAGGTAAAATTGTCCGAAGACTGCATTAGCTGTTCTATTTAAACCGTATTATATAAAAATATGGAGATGTTGTATCTTTGCCAATGAGACACCTTTTCACCAAAGTATAAATGAAGTGGATATAAGCAGTCACGCGTCTTTCAACAATGAGAAAATCAATACCAAATAGTACGCTTTACAAGGCTCAGACATGAAAAAATATGAGAAAATTCAATTGAGAAAACTAACTTCTTAGTTTAATACAAAATGATTAAAAAAGAATAAGTATGACAGACATGAACCAACGACAACCTCTCTACATGTACACTACTGGCTTCTGCCTTGGAACAGACACATTACGGATAAACATTTATGTGAGCGCTCAACAACTCCCATCAACAGGGACACTGGAGTCAGTAAAACCTTACAAAAAAAAGTTGTAAGAATTTTTGTGAAAGAGGCACTGGAAATGCAATCTGTGAATAATCAAGCCTTTTTCGATGGCAGCTTTTATATCCATAAATGTATTTTTATAAATTTAATGTATAAATGATGGTATGTTTCTTTTCCCGTTTATTTCTAGTGTATTCATTGCTAAGTTTGTTGAACCCTCCCCAAAATAAATCTTCCAAAGGTTGTTGAAAATTATATGTTGAATTTTTTTTATTTTTAATTTGTACTGTGCTGTCTTTTAGAATACTAAGTACAAATAAGATGTTAATCATAGGAAAAATTCCTTGTATAGTTATGTAACTTTTCAAAGTATCATGTCACCATATTGCTATTTTTAAGTCCAAAAGTGTTTTTGCGGATAAGAGTTTCATTATCAAAAGGTTACTACGTCCTCATTGACGTCACGAAACCGAAAAAATATCTTTTCGTATGGACCAACAGGATAACAGAGATTTAAATTAGGTATAATGAACAGTAATGTTTGTTATATTATCTGCTAGTGAATATCTATACAGTTACGCTTTATAAATTTGAAAATATGATTCATTAATAAAACAGTTTATATTTTTTTTTTCATGACTTAGTTTTATGACATAACAATTATCCATCCTGTCAATTAAATCCAGGGGCCATGTCGACTAGAGTATCATTAGGTGGTTTATATAGTACGTGTGCGCAATGTGTCTAATGGTATGACATAAAAGTATATTACATCATTGCATGTAGGACAGTCCTTATTACAATTGTCCTCGGATCATCCTGGCAAATTGATTTGATTAATAAAAAAATGTTGATAGCTAGTAGTTTTATTATGGCGTTTTATAATGTTGTGATTTGTGTATATAATTATGCAGGACATTATTGTAAACTAGTATTTACCCTTAATATGTTATCCTGTAGAAATAATATTAGTTACATAGTGTGCTAGTGACCTAATACGGTATATATGGGGTCAGTAAATTCCATATGGGGTGAGAGCGAAGCTCGAATCCCCATATGGAATTTACTGACCCCATATATACCGTATTACGTCACTAGCACACTATGTTACGAATTTATCTTACCGACTATCTGAACGTGTGAAATTAAGACTAGTGATTCTCAAATGAGCAAGTCTTCAATACTGTTAGCATTAAGAAAATACTTCCATTGATCCTACAAAAACAGATGCCAACAATAACGACTTGTAAGGTTTAAATGTGTTTTATGAATTTATTTCAATCTTAATCATCAATTTCTTCGTCTGTTGGAACTTTTAAGATTTTTTCTCAGTACCGTTTTGTTTTCATAAAGGGACATAACACCATTACTAACCGTGTATGAAATAAGCCCCGCCTCCTTTTTACCTAATATGGAATATAAAGGGACGTAACTCCACTACTAACCGTGTATGAGATAAGCCCCGCCTCCCTACTAACCTAATATCAAATATACACGGTTTGCACGCGGACGCTTTTAACCAATCATATTCCTGGAAATGTATAGGAGGTAAGATAAAGAACATTATTCTTATTATTAAATTATGCTTGCCAAAGTAAATTAGCAAAGAGAAATTCTATTCAACAAGATATCAAATGTGAAAAAGAGTTATACTTATGAAAAAAAATCATGGGCTAATCTTGACTTACATCTAGAAATTGACAATGAGGTTCGGTTGAAAACAAATTTTTACGACAAAAGAGATGATTTAAGCTTTTTTATTGTAAACTTTCCATTTCCAAGTAGCAACATTCCAGCAGCACCTGCATACGGGATATATATCTCCCAATTGATACGATATCCCCGTGCTTGCATTTCCTATCATGATTTTCTTGATAGAGGGTTGCAGCTCACAAGGAAGCTATTAAACCAAGAGTTCCAAATGGTGAAGTTGAAATCATCCCTTCGTTAATTTTACGGACGCTATCACGAGTTGGTTGACCGTTATGGAATAACCGTTTCACAGATGATAGCGGATATGTTCCTTGCGTCGTAACTACAATCCCCTTCCCTCACATTAATGTGACCTTCCGAATTAGACTTTTAACCGGATTTGTTATAACATGAGCGACGGGTGCCACATCTGGAGCAGGATCTGCTTACTCTTCAGGAGCACCTGATATCATCCCTAGTTTTTGGTAGGGTTCGTGTTGCTTATTCTTTATGCCCGCGTCACACTGTCCCGATTTTTATATACGATGGACACCCGAATGCGAAAATTGTAAGTTCGTACGAAGTTGGTCCCGATCTCGTTAAAATATCAAAAAGTGACCGAAGCAAGTACGATGAATAACGAAGTCTGTACGATGGTGCCGAAATTATATACGATAGCAAAAGATGGACATACGAAGGTTAACCGAAGACGGGTATTTAAGCTTCATATCTCAGCCGAAGCCTACACGATGGATCACGAAGGCTACACGATGGATTACGAAGGCTACACGATGGATTACGATGATGGCGCGATGGCTATACGATGTCTTAAAGACGTCGTGTATACAGCTTACAATGCATTTACGGCATCACGCGTTTTAAATTGTTTGATCAATATTGAATATATAAATATGCATATTCAATTTACCATTTTCTGTATGTGTCATATACAAATATAGTGTCCATATTTGTCCCCAATATGTTACATACGAGGGGATGCCACGCTCGGCATTGCCTTGTTTGAACTGTAAAATGTGTGCACTAGTCTGAATAATCACCCATAATTATGCCCATGTTTACTGATCTATCTTAAAGGTAAGGAAATGGGTTCGTTGATCCCTTTTATTCAAAAAGAGCTCTTTCCAGGAGAATATCATAATAATATAGACAAAAGGGAGGATGTGGGGAAAGCAACAAATGCGGCAAAATATGACATAAAGAAACATAATGGTTATGGAGTAAACATTCGTGTGACAACAACTCAGTCGATACATAAAAAATCAGAATAATGAAGAAAAAGTTGGTTTTCCTATATACGCGTACCTGCAGTGTTGGTGTACGAGGCGCATTTATGATTTTCATTATGTTACTTGATATGAAAAATTGACAAAAAATAATATTTTACTTGTAAATCCTAAGCCTGTAACAGCTGCTCTTCTTGTTCCGTTTGAATTAATAGAAACAACGGCGCTGTCGACTTTCTTGTTCTCTTTGTTTCATATGATATGAGCTACATGTTTTGTGAACGTCTTTCTTAACTGTCGTATTAGACTGACCAGTGCATATCGCGTATGGCACTTTAAATGTATTTTAGCGCGAAAATTAACTTACATTTAGCTGGATTTATTGCCGTCGTAGTTCCATCTTGTCGCCTTCGTACTTTTATTCGATGGCAACACGACGGGATTACGAGGTCTTCACGAAGTCGTGTTGCCATCGTAAGACATTCGGGTAGCTTCGTGATTCATTCGTGTAGACATCGTTATGTCAAAACTGCCCGATGGAAACACGAATGCAATACGATGTTCAAAGATGCATTCCCGGTGACATTACGATGTTGAGGATGGTGATACGAACTCAATACGAACCCTCAACATCGGACGCACCTTCGGGGATTTTTTAACATGTTAAAAAATTTAGAACCCTTCCCGAAGTTGTCCCCGGAGGCTAGAAAAAGTGGCCGATGGTTCTACGATGGTTAAAGATGGCACTGCGAATAGCCCGATCTGGATACGATCAGTCCCGATTTTGAAAATTTCAATAATCGTGTTGCCATCGGCGTAAAAATCGGGACAGTGTGACGCGGGCATTAGTCCACAGTGTTGTGTCTGGGAACAGTATATCTAACATATATGTTCCTGGTTGTGAGATTCATTTATATTTGAACACCGATATAACCCCTTTTTCTTATTAATTACTCGGGCGCACTGCGTATGCGCGCATTTTGGGATTAAAAAACTTTACGTTTGCGCGCAGTATTTGGTTACATTTGCGCGCATTTATTTTACAGGTAAACTTAGGTAAAAAAAAAGGAAATGTAAATAAAAGTTAAACAGTACTTGGGCTAAGTGTTGAATATAAGAACAATGTAAGAAGTTTAACAAAGAATTTTGCAATTGGATTGTTGTTTGACGAAATTCTTTTGTTTGGCATTTCTACAACAGTTGTTGATTTTTTTGCTGAGGAAATCTATGAAGATGTTCCAAATTATAAGCGTTGTGTAAAATTTGTCGACGATCTAGTCGGAACCTACATTTCACCAGAGTTCATATTTCCTCAGGCCATGATTCATTCCAATCTCATTTTAACGAGCAATTTTACCCCGCACAATTATGCAATTTTATGAACAGAACAGATTATCAGATAGAGTAATTCAGACAATATCATGATGGAGAAGTAGACCTTTCATTTCTCGAATCCATTGGCTTCAAGTTTTCGACACTTTATTTGTATGTATTTCTGTGCATAATAAAAAAGTTAAATTATTGAATAGATTAATTAATAAATAAGTATGATTATTTCTCATGCAGCAAAAATACTGCAATCTGATTGGTCAATTACCCCGGTGTAAATAACACCCCACCCTGGTTCACCCAAGGATAAATAAAATTTTGCCAAAATTTCAGAATTTTTTATTTTTTTTTTGCCAAGAAAAAAAAATAATTTAAATTTAAAAAAAAAAAAAAATAATCAAAGTAAAATGCTAAAAATTTCAAAAAAAAAAAAAAAAATCAAAAAATTTTTAATAAATATTTAAAATTTTTTTTTTCGGGAAAACAAACTTTTTCTGATTTTTTCCAAAAATTAAGTAAAAGGTATTTTACAATTCGCAGCAACATAGACATTGAAAAAAACGTTACACTGTATTTTTCATTACCATTTTTTCAATTATGTACACCCCTGATTACACCAAGATAACTAATATTATTTCTTATGCAGCAAAAATACTGCATTCTGATTGGTTGACTACCCCGGTGTAAATAACGCCCCACCCTTGTTCATCCTGGGATAAATAAAATTTTGCCAAAATTTAAAAAAAAAAAATAAAAAAATGTTTGCCAAAATAAAGAAAAATAGAAAAAAATATTAAGAAAATGCTAAAAAAAAAAAAAAAAAAAAAATTGAAAAAAATTGAAAAAAAATATTAAGTTTTTTTAATTTTTTGGTAAACTCAAAAGAACACAAAAATTTTCTGAATTTTTTCAAAAATAAAGTAAAAAAGTATTTGACAATTTGCAGCAACATGGACATTGAAAAAATATTACGCTGGAAAATTTTTATCACCGTTTTTACAATTTTACATCCAGATTTTAAAATGAGTAAAGGAATTGTTCATAAGAAATAAATTCGTTATCTTGGTGTAATCAGGGGTGTACGGAATTTTACACCGTTGTTGAAAATTCATACACCCATTCGGCTACGCCTCAGGGTGTATGGATTTTCAACAACGGTGTAAAATTCTGTACACCCCTGATTACACCAAGATAACTAATATTATCTATATTTACCTGAGTTTACCTGTCAAATAAATGCGCGCAAATGAAACGGTAATGCTCGCAAACGTTATGCAACGAATTACTCGTATATGATCTGTGTTACCACGTCTATTAATTTTCACGAAGTCATAACTTTTTTTCTACTTTGTTTTTTATTTAGTGGCCAATATTTCAGATTCTTTTCTAGAAAAAAAAACCCCAAAGCAAACAATTATTATAGGTTTAGAGAAGGCGGTCTCACCAGATGAAGGTGGAAAAGAGGCTGTCACAACGACAGCAAACCGGATTTATTAACATTTATTTGTGTCCTGGCAATATCACAAGAAACATAACTGATGAACGGTGAAAGTGAAAATCGTTAATATCAAATTTGACCTCAATTTTGTCATCAGTATCAACATATTAAAATTTGAAAGAGCTTAGGTTGAATGGTTCATGAGTAAATGCAACAACATGAATGGAAATGCCATTTTTTTTATCTTTCAAGAACCATAACACCAGAACGGTAAAAGTCAAAATCGTCATTCTTGAACTTGACCTCCATTTTGTCATCAGTAACAACATATTAAAATTTGGGAAGCTGTGGTTGAACAGTTCATGCGTAAATGCACGGACATGACTGGAAACGCCACTTTTCAATCTTTCAAGAACCATAACTCCTGAACGGTAAATGTCAAAATCGTCATTCTTGAACTTGACCTCTATTTTGTCATCAGTAACAACATATTAAAATTTGGGGAGCTTTGGTTGGACAGTTCATGCGTAAATGCACGGACACGACTGGAAACGCCATTTTTCAATCTTTCAAGAACCATAACTCCTGAACGGTAAAAGTCAAAATCGTCATTCTTGAACTTGACCTTCATTATATTGTCAGTAACAACATATTAAAATTTTAAAAGCTTTGGATGAACGGTTCATGAGTAAATGAACGGACAACATTTGGTTGCCGCCCGGCCGACCGACCGCCCGCCGTACATCCCCCAAAACAATAACCGACATTTTTGTCACAAAAATCCGGTTAAAAATGATCTGCCTCTTTTCAGAGTTCATTAAGAGAGACATAAATACTGCCTTGAAATATGTCAGCGATTGACCCTTAAAGGAGTTAATAAAACTATGACTTAATAAGGTTGAAATACACATAGAGATAAACTCCCTATCCCGCAAAGTTAAATAAACACTTCTATGGAACGGATGTTATTGTCGGAATAAAGTTTAGTTTAAACATATTGTATTGTTAAAAAATGACAAACGGATTTTTCAACTTAGTAAACGTCTTCTCCTGATTCCTGAATAAAGTGGTCCAGAAAACCATACTTCTTTACCAAAGGTAATAGCAAGGAGGGGACTGGATGTAGAAAAATAGTTACTCAGTGTTCGTCTGGCTGGCAGTAAAAACTTACAGTGAAGTGGTGTTCGGTTGGCAGCGCAGGATGTATAAATACGCAGCCGCGTCCGGTTATTGATTCGAACTTCAAGAGCAGCAGAGATGTCTGTAAGTAACTTTGACGGAACGCGATCTTTGAATTATTCCAGCCATATCTATTAAGGGGCCAAAATCGGTCATTACCGGACCTACTCCTTTATCGCTTTGACTATTTAATAAAATATTCAAGTATGCAATCAAATACAACTTCTCGTCCACTTATTTTTAAGATTAAAAATTTAAATTTAACTATAGCCTATCATATTTCTTATAGTATCGTGATGTCATACTTGTATTTTTAGACAAGGTATTTACTGAGAAAACAAAGAGAACTTTAATATTGATGCTATCTATAGGTGACCACTTCCTGATAGCGTCATATTAAAACGAAACGGAAATTCAATAGCATATTTGGTTTTATTTAGAACAAAAACGTGACCATGTAGTAAAAAATAGTGGACTTCTAATATTAGGTTTGTTTTTCAAAAGCAATTAACCATGTAACTGTAATTAAGCGTCCAAGTTGCGTAACATGCAATGAAGATTAAATTAAAGATGTTTACTTCTTTTTTAACGTCTGACTCAGTGTATGTGAAAGTTAATGGTATGAAGCAACATCATCTCTCCAAAAAAAAATTACAATAGAAAAAAATGAAAAAAATATATTTTCAAAATTCTGCTATAAATGTAATTTCTTACTAATAAAAAAAATGGTTCTTAAATGCAGGTTCGTCTTTATTGAAGTCTAAATAAATTTGACCCAATAACGTATCTGAATACATGTATTATACTAGTAAATAAACGGTCGATTCTCAGTAAAATACGTAAAAATGAGGGAATAAAATGTGTTTCAAAATTTTAACTTCTATTGATCGTTAATTTGTCGGTCCCATCAGATGGTTAAAGGGGGACATATTTTTAGACCCGTGATACCATGGGGACTGTAAATATTGAGGTGAGTGGAAGGGAAAATCAAGATATAAATCAATCGTTCCATCGAAAAATTGGTTGCCAATTCCAGATATCCTGAACGAGGAAAAGCACCTACTTCACAAGTAAACATACGATTGATTGATTGTTGTTGTATTAACGCCACTTTTTGGATTTTTGTGTCGTTAAGGTTTTATGGGTGGAGAAAGCAGGAGTGCCCGAAAAAAACCATCGACCTACAATAGAAAAGTAAGATTGGATTCGAGTGCACCCACACGAGCGAGGTTCTAACTCACAACATCAGTGTTGACTGGCAATGCTTACGATAGTAGAACTACTAGACCACTTGACCACCGAGGCCCCATTTAACATATTTATCTATCTAAAACAAAAATGAAGGAGATAGAAAACTTAGATTCATTTTTTTATTTTTGTTTTAAATATATTCATACATTTTTTAAAGTTTTCATTAGCTGAAGAATCTTAAACTGAAATAATCTCTCTATATAGAAATATAAACAGTAACCAAGTTCTTTTGCTATAAATTTATGCGCTCCTGTGGGTTTTTTTAATGACATTTGCTCGATGAGTTTGGAAAAAGCTAATTCCAACCAAATCATTATTAACATGAATTATCTTTTTTGTTCTAAAACAGCGCAGTCGGAAACCCGGTTGAAATAGAACAAAAGAATCGAAGCTCTTTGTTAGAGAAGACGATAAATGTGTACTGTAATGTTTAACTATAGTGACAAAAAATTTAAATGTTTATAGAAACAAACAAAATTACAAATTTCTTCTCAATTACGAAATGTTTTATTTTAAAAACACCGTTTGTCTAAGTTTTCAATTTATCCAGTACATAGTTAAGCAGAACAATTAAATATCAAGTCGACGACATGGTATGGGTATCTTTCGATCAATCTTACAGGGCGATGGATCATGTAATATGATTCTGTACACTACAAAATATAATATATAACAAGTCAAAAAGGGTACAACATCACCATTAAATAACTATAAAATGGATATATCCTTGACATCATGACATCCTGTGTCAATGAGAATTAAGGCACATGGGATCTAGGGGCGGTTTCACGAATCTATCCTAAGACCAGTCAAAAGATATATCTTAGGACATCTCTTTTGATTTTGTTATGACTATATCCTAGGAAATATATCGAACCTCGCCTCAAAGCTGTCTTATGATGATCTTAGCAAAGATATTCTAAACCTGTCGCAAGTAAAATTGAATTTTCAAATATCAAAATGGATTTACTGAAAAATTCATGTAAATCTGGGACTATTATACTTAGTATAGTCCAGTGTAAATGTAGCATGGCTTTCACATAAATTAATACACGTATTAATTATTATAATTAGATAATTTGCAGAATTGATATAAAAAAAAAGGTGTAATTTATATAACTAATCTATTACTAGTAATACTACACCAACATACATATTATGATACTTTAAATACAAATTGCGTAAAAATGAATAAAATGATGGAATTGTTTGGTGTACAATCTAGTTGAATTCAATTTGTCACTGTATCGGTTGAATAAGTTCAAACGATTAAATCGTTCATTGTTGAATGATATCAACATTAGACATCGAATGTTCATTGTTGACAAATCATAATAATCCGTTAAACTATAAAGATAAGTTATGAGCCGGAAAAGGAGAATAGATACTTTTAATGGGAGAGATCCGTTTGCGCCACAACTTTTTTCTTCAATGCTACGTTTGCGCCACTTGTTTTAAAATTATATGGTATCATTTGCGCCAAAAATAAAACATACAATTGCGCCAACTAGAAGAAATATGACTTCCCTCCTTCTTTATTCGGACTTGGAACCGGCAGTTTACACGGAAAATGTTGCTGCATGGGTACTCCCCAATTTAATGTTTGTCGTAGCTTGTAACTTCACTTTATTGTAAAAAATAAATAAATTCAAGGGTGAAATGAATAAAACATTTCATAATAATTCCAGTGGCATTAATGCGTCTGCTCCATTACTGGTAGGTCTTGCGGTAGATAGAGTTGCAGCCCATACGGATGGTGGGAACAAAGCACTGTGTCACTAACATATATGGCTAACCATTATCAGCAAAAGCTTCTATTTTCTTCTCTTTTGGCATATCTTGTATTAATTATTTAGCAAAGCATGCAATAAACCTTCTCGTTCTGTCTAATGCATTTCAAGTCATTTCTCTCCAGATGCTCATCTTAATGGTGAAATATCTCCAAAATATGATACTTTTTAAGCCAAAGATAAGAATAAATATTAATCATCAATATTTATAATAGATATGTGTACAGGTAAATAGGCGGAAATGAGTTACGAATATTGGCGCAAATGATACATTTGGAAAACAAAATTTGGCGCAAATGATACCCCTGAAAAACAGTAATTGGCGCAAAAGGACAACTGTCCTTTTGTTTGAATACTGATTAGACAATTCGCAAAATTGATGTAATAAATGAGTGTGAAAAATATAATTAAAATTATGACTATCCTAATACCATCATACGACACCTCTCGTGTAGTCTTAACTTTATGACCAACTTTAAGAGATGTTCTAATTCAGGACCACCTTGTGAAACCCACTTAGGACTCAAGTACATGTGTATGTCGTAAAACTACCACAAGACATGTCTTAGTCCTAGGAGAGCTTTGTGAAACTTGAGAGTTGTCTCATTATCACTCATACCAAATCTAATTATATCTATAACCCATTGACATAAACTTTTAAAATGCGTCAATGGAAATTCGGAAGAGACCCCCCCCCCCTTTTTTTCCCCCATTCGAGTTTTCAATGTACAATTTCTTACAACAACTTAATTGGATTTGTATACGTTACGATGATATTCACATGATATTTAAGTAATGCACATGTAAAATATAGTAGTATCGCTTCCCATACCAGGGCCGTAACTAGGGTTTGAATTCAGGGGAGGCAGGGGTTTGGGGCCGGCGATTGAGCTCCCTTTGATAGGGAGTAGAGGGCTACGCCCCCCGCCGATTTTTTTTTTCTCTCAGTCATTGGCTAAAAATTACCCGTTTCCCTTCGATTTCCTTACTTTAAGAAACATCAGTATTGCTTATACATGGAAGCAACTTTTATGCAAAAGCATGCAAGTTCAGATTGCTGTTCGGGCGAGCCAATGCTAGCTCCGTCTTGAAGGCTGTACTTTGACCTATAATTGTTAACATTAAAAACATTGTGACCGTGGATTTTTTTCTCAAATGATAAGGCTAAAATTACCCGTTTTCCTTCGATTTCATTACTTTAAGAAAGATCAGTTTTGCTGGATCCTTGGAGCAATTTTCATGCAAACAATTATTATCTGTATTTTTTGTATTTAAAGATATTTTTTTTTAGAAACTGGTAAGTTCAAAAAACATATAAAGCAAGATTATAAAACGCAAGATATTTTTTTTATCGAGGATCTTGAAAAATCAATATTGTTGAAAGCTGAACAGACATGTATATAACTAATACCAGGGACTTTCTATACTAGTCTAGTATATACTTAGTATAGAAAGTCCCTGCTACAACGAATGGGAGTCTTTACCTACTAAGGCATCGACCATAATGTTCTCGTACGATTGGGAAACTTAAAAAAACAATCCAACAGTTGATTCAGCTGGTAACGAATTTTCGATATCTTAAAAGATTCACATTACAAAAGGAACTTCCTCTGCTTAATAATGAGCTCCCAAATAAATGTGAATAGTTAAGTTTTTATTCAAAATTATCGAAAGCAAAGTGTCATATGTGTTCTCATACGAATACTGACTCCCTCAATACTGAATAACAGACGGACGGCCACACCAAAAAAAAAAAAAAAACAAATACTGAAACGGTTTACTTTCGATCAAAAATCCGAAAAATGACATACATATCACGTATCATGATAACACTGTTAAAACTGTTAACTTGTGTTGTTTATAATATAAATTCAAGTTCTTCGTGTACATATTGTCAATATTTATTTTTTTTACTTCAAAAGAAAATTTTGGTGTAGAAAATTCAGGGAGGCAGTTGCCTCCCCTGCCTCATAGGTAGTTACGGCCCTGCATACATACTATACTCTTAAGCATAAATTCCACGTAACTAATTTTAATTAATTATATTTCAGTTGTAATTTACATTTCATAGGTGACCACTTTAAACTTCTTATGAATACCAAGACTATACATTGGAACTTGTCCCATTTCTATAACGTGGAAGTAATCAGACTACAAATTTAAAAATTTGTTTTATGCATGTTATACCTGGACAAACAAGTACAAAAGTAGTATTTTTTTCATATTCCGTGGCGCATTTAAATCAATATATGTATCTTCAATCTACACAATATAAAACGCTTAAGCGGAAATATAGTTACATATTGATTTGTGTGTAACAATTAGCTGAATCTTTAAATAGTTTTAAAAAACAACAGAATATGATACGTATATGTAATAGAAATTGCTGACTTCAACCTAATAAGGTGGTATGTGATGTCATCGTCAGCTGCTTATTAGGTCTATTGATTTTAACAGTTTGTAGAAACCATTAAATCAGCTGATCCAGAGAGGTAAGATCATATGCTTTTTGAAAAATCATATTTTACATACTACATGTATGTCTGAAATTAGCTAGCTAGTTTCTTTATATATAACGTTAAGGAACAGTACACATGTAATGTAAGTAGTATCATTGTCATTTTGTAACAACTTGTGCGTCTGTAATGTACGTATTGTGTAAATGTGTACTTGTTATATGGAGTAAGTATTAATACAAGAGATAGTTGTGAAGGGACATTACTCTGTCTCAGAAGAAAAACAGCAGAAGACTCAACGATTGGGACGACGACGGTTGGAAGGGATGAGGGTCATGACCTTGACTACCCTTGCGCGGCCAGCCATTCCAATTGTATTGAAGTAAAAAAAGGAAAGAAATATATGTAATCAATAACATTTATCATGTGGTCTTTAACAATGGAAAATAGTTCACATAGGACAATTTGTGTAATAGAAAGTATAGAGAGTTCTAGCTTGTACTCATCACTAAAAACGAGTAAAGGGGAAATAACCATACTTTGAAATGCCAAACAAATCCCCAAAAATCGGAAAAAAATAAATGAGTTTAAAATATGTAATATGCTGGCAGACAGTAACATGATTTGGTTCTTATCGGAATGAGCATTCCCTTTCTATTTATTTTTATATTTGTTGTTTTATTGAAAGGGGCATTATAGGTACGATTTAGACACATCTTAAAATTAAATTAAACTTTTTAGAACATTTATAAAAGCGCGGAATATTGAAGAATGTTTCGCTATTCGATGAAAATTTGATTCACTTTGGTCAAGTAAGCTCAAAGTTATTGCTGTTGAATTATTGGCTTGCAAGTACGTGACAATAAACCTGGGAATAGTATGCTGACAATAAAATTAGTATACCCCATGATAAATCCATTAATTCTGTTAAAATTATTTATCTCAGATCGAAAAAACAGAAAAATAAGTAAGGGAGCTACCATTTGATTTTTATGGGGGGGGGGGGGGGGGGGGGGGGGTGGTGAAGATGAAAATTTTGTCCTGCTTTTTTTTTTAGTTGTAATCCCTGTCCTGCCTTTTTATTTTTTACTCTATTCGGTCCTGCCTTCTTTTACTAGTTTATCCTGACTTTTTTTACACAAATTGTCATCCTGCCTTTTTTTTTTACCAGGTTGCTCATCCTGCCTTTTTTTTTTACTCAAAACTCCTGTCCTGCCTTTTTTTTTTAAATTTCATCCTAGCCCCCCCCCCCCCCCCCCCCCCCCATAAAAATCAAATTGTAGCTCCCTAAAGCGAACTTGCTGCAGACTTGCAGCGTACACAGAGTCTGTATTTGCGGCATGTTTGATGCAAATACGGGGAGAAATTTATAATTTTCATGTGAATTTGCTGCAGGTCTGCTAGAAACAATTTATCGTGCAAATGAGGGTTTGCTGCAGACCTGCGTCAAACATTTATATTCGAATTAAGCTTTCTCCTGCGTGTTTGCTGCACACTTGCAGGAACTACATACATTATGCAATTAGCTAATGTCATGTTGTGTACACACCACATTATCTATATGACAAAAAAGATTGTGAAAAAGTTAGGTAACATACATACATACAATAATTCAAATACTTTATCATTTGCAAAATACAAAGATATATGTACGAGCTTTATACGACCACAGAAGTCGAACCCTGAACAGTTGGGGCAAATATGGACACAACATTCAAGCTTGATACAGCTCTGAATTTGGATTTCGATCAAATTTTTAACATAATAAGAGTTTCTGAGACAAAACAAATACCAAGGTCTTAAAAATACGTATTTCCAATAACCATCGGGTCTTTTATCATCAGCATGGCCTTATTCTATTCACATTAAAACATTAAACAAAAAAGCAATTTTGTTAGTGACCCGCATTCTTGTTTTCACGATTTCTTTTATGAAAGGAACTTCTTTAAGACTGTGACTTGAAATCAAACAGAGTCATTTTAAGCAATTCATCTCTATACCATTACACGTGCATGTCCGTTTATTTAAATTTATATTTTTGTTGATATCGGGTAGTATGACCATCGACAGTTTTCAGAGGTCGCATCGAAGGTTAATGAAACGGCGTCTATTTTTTTTTAAATCCACGAAATGTTGATAGATTATAACGAGTCCACGTATTGTTAAATGTTTTTTTGAACTTTTGTCAATTGGACATACGTTTAAGAATTTTATAATTTAGGTCAAGCCGTTGATCACGATATCGACAGTTAGGTTCCGACAGTTAATGCCCTTTTAAGTTTTAACGAGTGACGTACTTATCAACAGATATTTAATGAAATGCTTTCTTTGTATAAAATGTACAATTCATAAAGCATTTTAGAAAGTAAAGACTGATTTTATTAAAAACACCAGGGGCGGATCCAGGAATTTATTAGGGGGTGGTCACCTTTTGAAATCTTAAATTAAAATTCTATTTTTTATGGCCCCTTATAGGAAGATTCTGTTTGCCGCAAATTAAAACACACTTGCATATAGATTCCAAAACAGTTCTGTTTGCTTTTATACGTTCATTCATTGCTTTATCAATAAAACTATTTAAATATCAGTAGTCCTTTGCTCAATGTTTTCAAGAAAAAGTTGAGCTTTTGCTCTAGCTTCAGTATGACTTTTTTTACATGATTTCTCATTAAGTCTTGTACTTGCATGTGCCATATCTGTTAGTGGTTTGCATGATAATGTTCCCAAACTATTAACCCCAAACAGAGAACAGTATATGCAGTAAGCTCCTTCTTGTGAAGGTGAGTACACTAGCCCATCATAGCGATTTAGTCAATTCAGCTGAAACAATCTGTTCTTTCCTGCATATTTTTTTACAGGAAAGTTATAGTTTATTCCAGGTTGGAAATGATTTCTTATCAAATTAAATTTCTCTTCGTTTGTTAATTTACGTGTTGATTGTTTTACAAAACCAATGTCGTTTGTACTTATACATGTAAGTCGGGGTTGTTTCTTTAATCTGATCACTTTTATTCGTATCAATGCTAGGTCCATTACAAGTCGTTGGTACTTCAGAGGGGGCTGATTTGTGGCGTTTCCTGAAGGAAAGAGGGTATAAGTTACTAAAAAATTGAAATGAATGAAACTTTTAGACAAACAGATGATAGAACGGGGGT
Organism: Mytilus edulis; assembly: GCA_019925275.1. Classification (NCBI taxonomy): domain Eukaryota; kingdom Metazoa; phylum Mollusca; class Bivalvia; order Mytilida; family Mytilidae; genus Mytilus; species Mytilus edulis. Next base: position 60,615,898 of record CM034350.1, on the reverse strand, counting down.
ATTCATTCAATATTTATGTGACTTTAAAACTTTAAATTATTTTTGAATTTTGGCATCACAGTAAAAAATATTATTGGTCGAGAAAAGTTATTATACAAACTTTAAAAATTTAGATAAACGTAATGTAAAAAAAGTACAAATTACCTGCTAAAAACATCTAAGATTGAGGACTGTCTCTTAATTTTTACACCTTAACATCAAAGAAATCGACCAAGTAATTAGCGATTGTTGATTACATGTTCATTGTATAAACATACCTGTCAAGGTACATGTAAAAAATGTATTTAGCCTTAAGGTAAGAAATGACAACTTTATGACTGGTGATTACGATAGACAAATTGATTTGATTTTTCAAAATGTTCAAGGTGCACCATTTTTTGGTACATGGTGCACCACTTTTGCAAACCCAGGGGGTGGTCACCGGCACCGGATGACCACCCCTGGATCCGCCTCTGAACACTCAGGGTTACCATATACATTCGGTGTGGCCTTCTGTTTGAAAATGTTTACATTTAAACTAGTAGGTTTATTCCATTCATATCATTTCAATAATCGTTTAATTCCTTATGTTAGAGCATTCGTATATTGGTTTTCAATAAAATATAATTTAATCGCTGAAAGATCCCTCTCCTAAGTTATTGAAAACTATCGTTTTGCATTGACAAAAATGTTTTGGTGTAAATGCCCCCAAGGTGTATCTTTTATACATTTTTGCAGTACAAACGCAGTCAAGTTATTGTGTGATCAAGTATATATCAACGATCGAATAAACAGTTTCAGACATGAATGGCAAAGAAAAAGGAGTAAGTATTACTATGTATCTTAAGGTAAGCCTCAAATATACTGGAAATGTCTCAGCACAGCTCACAAAAGCATATATATATTTTTTACTGCTAGTCCAGTATAAAAACGCAATTTAAACCCCAAAATGTTGTATCTTTAGCAGATTTGAATAATGGAGATGTGGGTTCATTTCAATGAAACATCAAAACAACGACTCAAATACACTTTACAGGTCAATACAACTTTTGAAGAGCGTAAAGTGCAATAAACTAATGAATAATTAAAACGCAATAAGGACTCGGAATAATTAATAAAAAGCAAATATTATAAAAAAAATATACAAAATCCTAACTGTGAACTTTGAACGAACAATTGTCGGGTCATACATGTATCACTTTATTTGTGTAATTGATTCGCATTTCTAATTTGATGACCGGATACATAAAAATGCAAATGTCAAATAATTGATACTTTTCATGTGTTTACAAGGTATTAACACATGACATGGGCAAAATCTCTTTGTTCTTACTGTACTATAATCTCGATAATGCACAGCAAAGGTGTGCATTAACTACCTCAGATATACTGCACAGTTCAAATCTATTTTTACCTTTAGGGGCGGTTCCTAGATGTTGACATGGGCGTTATTCTATCAAATTAAAAAATATATATCACCGAGTGTAGCGAGACTAAAACAATATTGACGATTTTAAGGCAAAACACGATACTTTGTCCAATCCTAGGGTGAACGACATGTTCGTCCCCACCCCCGAATCCGACTTCTGCCTTGAAATTGCGACAAAATTTAACTTTGTACAAACATCGTAGTTTCAAAATAGGAAAAAAGAAAGGTTTCTCATTCCTTTTTTTTCATCTTAGCTTGAACATAAAAATTTTATTATATTTTGCGTACAACATAAATCTTAAATCAGTGTTTTAAAGTCAGAAAGAGAGTTAAAACAATGTTTGGTCATTTCCGCCAAAAAAGAAATGTATCTAAGAATATCCGAATAAAAGAAATCTGATTTGGATTAGTTTTAGACTCAATGGAATTTAATATAACGACTTTTTCAATATCTATTCCTAGCTGGAGAGCAATCAGACTTCATTTAGATGGACGTGTCTTAAAAATTAATACAGTAGATACAAAGAAATTTGGGGGAGGGGGAGGAAAAGATTGGAAAGAGAAACGTATTTTCTGTTTATTCAACATTTAAAATTTAGGTAATATAACATCTTCCTCGGTTTATCTTTCTCTATTAAAGCACATCATTGATGGAAAGATATTCAAAAGCAATTAATCTAAACTCAATAACCCTTTCAGTTATGATTTTTTTTTCATACAACGATTTGAAGGTACTCAAATTGTCAAAGTCTTAATCGTCACTTACTAAATAAAAAAATGGGAATAGATTAAACAGAAACATTAAGAAAAAATCTACCATTAAATCGCAATTTTACAAAAAGTCTAAACATACAAAAAGTGTCAATTTAAAACTCACCAATGAAAGTCGTATTTCCCCTTTCTTAGGATCCGTGGATTGCGGAAAATCTTCCACATCTAAAACGTTCACGTAAGTTAATGACGTCATGTGTTAAAACAGTTATTGGCCAATCAAATCGGTATATAGAATTTAATCTGCACGCGCTCAGGATGACCCTTTAACCCGAACTCCTACGTCGTTCGGGTTAATAAGGGTCACCTGAGCTGTGCAGATTAAATTCTATATACCGACTTGCTTGGTCAATAACTATAACTTACATGTAGCATCCTGATTGTAATAAATATAATGCGTGCTTATTTATTGACCACACGGAAAACAATCTTTTGTATTTTAGATATGAGGAAAGGGGAAGTGGATGGTTGCTGGGGATGGATGATAGTGGCAGCCGCTGCCTTAAACAGAATAGTGATATATGGGATATCATACTCTGCTGGTGTGGTTTATGTTGTCATCCTAGAAGTTTTTAACGAAGGGAGCGGGATAACATCATGGATATCTTCTCTCATAACTGCTGTTTTATTTTTCACCTGTAAGTATTTGTGAAAACATGTCATTCCTTTTGCGCAGTTTATATCGTACATGTACATGTAGCAATCACGCATTGTTGTGTACGACCTTAAAATATTACGCATATAGTTATGTATTTATAGACATATGGATGTACATGATGCATACTGTTTCATACTGCGAAACCGCTTCGAACGAATAAAATTTAAAAAGTGCTAGTGTTTTACTTTTATATATTTTTTTCAAAATTTTAAATGCCGACATCCTTAATTTAATTTTTCGCTTGACTACATTTCATGAATCAAAACTCATCTTTGCCTGTCAATATTTTGTTTCAGTTGATAAATACGATGGAATAAGATTCGACAAGGTGAGTTAAATATAGGCTTATTTTTCATTATCTTGGCTTATATCCTCTCAAAGAAAAAGGTATACAACGATAATTCATTTCTTTTTGTCTAATAATGAACTAAACATTTGTTTTGATTATTCATGAAAATTATGGTTTGTCTGTTTAAAAAAAATAAATATTCATAAGACTTATGTATCTAAATAGTCATAAAATTACCCATACTATAATTATAACTAAGTCTTGAAAACCATTACAGATAGAGTTTTCAAGGTACTTGTATTTATTAATAACTTTTCGATTTTCCATTTCTATATGATACTACAATGTTTAATGAGCTATAAAAACATCAATTTCGTTTCGTCTAAACATAATTATGAATCACTTTTTGATATAATCATTATCTAAAATATGTATAACTATTTGGGGTCATCACACTTTGTTGAATTTAAATTCTTTCATCGAATTTAAACGAAAGAACAACTACATAATTTTATATCTACCAAGTGTTTCGTCACAGAATTCCCGTTAAACTTAAAATAAATTGTATCACATAAACCGCTAGGTCCGTTTCAACCTTACACTTAAAACAGTTTCCCTTTTGGTGCACTTGTATCTGAGTCGAGTTCACACCATTTTCTTTTTTCCCCGGTGAACATTGTGTTGCTTCAATTTAATTTTGCTATGAAGATTATTTTGATTTGGGTTTTTTTCCTTTAGACATAACGATGTCTGTTCTTTTGTTACATGTAGTATTATGAGAAAGTTTTTTAAAATTCACCTTTGGTATAGTAATTTTTTTCTTAATTTAACCAGAGACATAATTATAATTCTTTCTTTTTTAATAATTTGCATTTTCTTGCAGTTAAATATTTTAAAACAATGATTTCTACTTTATATCTAACGATAATAGCAATTTAGAATTCTACCTTAATTTGCCAGAGTTAAGTTAAAGATATACGATAGAAAATAATCTGTCTTACAAGCAGTTTATAAATTTCATTTCAGTTTGGGTCGCGCTTCTTCCATGACTTTTTGACAGTGTATTCATCAAGAGTTATATGTTAGCTAATGTATTTTAGTTTTCCACTTTCAGCAATTCATCACCTGAAGATAACTCTTACTTACGCGCATATCGTAACATTGTAGCGGAGTGTTCGACAGTAAATATTACTTGTTCTTTTGTAAAACAATCGATTTTTGAACTGAAAGCTGTAGAAGAAGGAAATGCGAGATAGGTGGTTGGATCATAAATGATGGTTAAATTCTTACAAAACGGCAAAGCGAAGATGTTCTATAATGTAACAGAATCCTATGTTAGTATATTTCCTTTCAGGTCCATTGTCTGGATACTTGATTGAAAGATTTGGTGAACGGAAGGTTGCCATTGCCGGAAGTCTGATTGCTGGTATCGGCATGACGTCATCAGCTTTTGTCAATTCCGTTCCAGCACTTCTTCTGACTTACGGCATAATTTCAGGTAAAAACATATTTGGGACATCAGAAGTGAAGAAAATACACTTTTTAATCACTGACGTATTAAATAATACCTGTTCCCCTTACAAAATTTATACAAACTTATTCCTTCTATATATTATATTTACATTGAGGTATATGCACATTACTTGGTTATCTACACAGATATATTCGAACGTCATATTTTAAGCAAGACCGTAAATGTTTTGCAAAATACTATGTGATAAATCTTTTATTTCATTTTACTTCCAAGACAGACATCTACATCCTTTTTCTGTGTCAAAAGATAATATTCATCGAAGTATAATAGTTGTTATATTTTCTAGCGATTTAAAATTTAACATAATGCTTTACCTTGTAAACTTTGAATACTGTGCTTGTTGGCACAGTAAGTGTTGCCTAATGCTCGTTAAATATAATTAAACAGTAACTCGGGCTCTTGACCAATCAATTTCATGTACACTGGATCTAATAATATATGTGTTGAAGATATTGAAATATGTTTACAGGCATAGGATGCGGAATAGCGTTTATGCCAGGAAGTGTAGCAGTGGCTAAATACTTTAAAAAACATCGAAACCTAGCAATGGCGATAGCTTCTGCAGGAGGCGGAGTAGGTAGTTTTGCATTCCCACCGATTATTGAAATGTTAAATGAATATTACACATGGCGTGGTATGTTTTTGATTCTTGGTGGTGTAACACTCAATATATGTGTATTTGGATCATTAATGCGGCCTTTAAGACACGAGATCAGCCCAGAACAAAAGTCCCAAGAGAGTGGATATTCATCGGACAAATCAGAATATAGTAAGTTACAAAAGAGCAATGTTAGCAAGAATCTCAAGACAGTACCTTTGAATGGAGAAAGTGAAAACTTCGAACGAGTTGGACTTCTTGACAAACATTTCTATCTGAAAATTCCATCGTTTTACATCCTCATAATCAATAATTTTATGTATCAGTTTGGTGCATCGATTATCCTAGGTCACCTTCAAGCTTATGCTGTTTTTCAGCAAGGATTTACTAAGCCAAATGCTGCCATTTTATATACAATTTCCGGTGTTATGGTTCTTGTTTTCAAACTTTTACATGGTGTTTTTGCAAATATGAGCCATGTTAAATTATTTAGACCGATTTATCAATATATATTCTTCTATGCATTAGGTGGTATAGCAACAATTTGTTTGATTATAAATTCTCGCTACGGAGTATACTTTTATAGTGCGGTATTTGGAATGAGTTATGCAGCATGTGGAGGCTCCCTTATCCCAGCTTTAATCATTGACATTTCTGGCATAGAAACATTTGGTGTTACATATGGAATTGTGCTTCTCGGTTTAGCATTTGGACAGTTAACTGGTGCTCCTGTAGCAGGTAAGTCTTGTTTCTGAATGCACTTTAATTAATTTGAGAAGAATGTTTTGTAGGTGTGTCGAAAAGGGACGAAAGATACCAGAGGGACAAACTCATAGATTGAAAATAAACTGACAACGCCATGGCTAAAAATAAAAAGACAAACAGACAAATACTAGTACGGAAGTCCCAACATAGAAAACTAAAGACTAAGCAACACGAACCCCACAAAAAAACTGGGGGTGATCTTAGGTGCTCTGGAAGGGTAAGCAGATCCTGCTCCGCATTTGTATATTTCGCCTCTTTCTGTTGGCGAGGCACTCATTACAAAAAGGATACTTGTATAAACTACTTAAGCATAGACTTACACGTCATATACATGAACAAAAGAACGTTTAAAGTAGCAGAGAAAATGACAACCTTCGAAGTTTACATAGCCTTTCAATCAATATCAAACGGGGCTATATTATATCACCCTATATAAGTATTACAGAATAAAAACTACTATTCGAACAAAACTGTGAAAATATAAATAACACACTCTTTATAAAGATGTTGTTTCCGGAGCGTTTACAAATATATTTTACCGTTTGGAAGAATGCAACTAGTTGAAGCAAGCTTAAAGACTTTTGTTTTTGTTTTAATCTTTAATGAATTGATTGTTGCAGGGTTTTTATATGAACACCAGAAAACATATGATACTGCCTTCATCCTTGCTGGATCCATGATGATAGCAAGTGCCTTAATAATGATATATCCTCTGAAAACTGATCTCAACCCTTCAAAACTAAATAAACAAAATAAAAATAACATAGAAATAAATATTGAAGAAATTGATTCAATAAACGATGAGGTGCTTACCGTTTATGATCCAATATCAATGTCCGTCGTTAAGGGAAGCAGAACAAGTCTTCATAGTGGAAACATCGACAATTTACACAGTGCAGGGAACTTTTATCACAGTTCTAATGGTTTACATCGAATCAATCGACTAAGTGACAGTTTGGAATCTATAGAAGTTGGACCAAGATCATCAAGTTTTAGTGTTCATAGGCATATTGCTCGTCCACACAGTGGAAATACACAACAACCAAGTAGACTTCTGAATGCATTAAGACAGGAAGGTCAACCCCACTACCATCCAATACTGTCACCACTTGCAATAGAGCGATAATTTAGATGCTTATGAAAATTTTGTTATGGAAAAACGACCAATAGTTAAACTATCAGAATTATGTCAAATTCGATTATATATGATAATAAGTTAGAGAATATCATAATAGGTATTTTCTTTAAATATTTAACGTGGCGGTCTACTGTTTTTAGCGAATTAAATTTTTCATAATGGATGGTTTAACATACAGTCGGAAACCAGGTTGAAATAGAACAAAAGAATCGAAGCTCTTTATTAGAGAAGGCGATAAATGTTTACTGTATTGTTTACTATAGTGACAAATTTTTTAAAAGTTAATAGAAACAAACAAAACTGTAATTTTCTTCTCAATAACGAGGTGTTTTATTTCAAAAACACCATTTGCATAAGTTTTCAATTTATCTAGTACATAGTTAAGCAGAACAATTAGATATCAAGTCGACGACATGGGTATCTTTCAAGTTGGATGACGAAAATGCATAACCTCCGATTTTTTTGAAAAAATTACCACGGACGGAAAAATGTCAATCTATTAGTTCAGTAATTTTCGTGTCTGCCCTTCCATTATGTGTCTGAAGAAAAAATTCCAAAAAATAGGTACCAATTGTATCGAAAGAGAAAATCGAGTGCACCTATTTATGTTAGGGCGTGTTTGAGTTGAGTATTTTGTCTTGATATCGTACAAAGTAAGAATATTTCATACATCGTCTCGCTTCAGATTCTATCATTTTTATATATTGAAGCTACAGTTTGACTTTATAACACAAAAAATAACAGTACTAAAAGATGAAATATATGGGTCAAGTGTGGTATGGGTGTGTTCGAATAGTTATTTTTCTACTGAAAGTACTTGACGACAGTCTTACAAGTTGGATGATGAAAATGCATATCTTCGAAAAATTCTATTTTTTTGTGTGTGATAACTAGGGTTTATAGTCTTCAACCACTAAAAAAATCTAGTCTGCCCTTCCACGAAATATTTAATTAGAATTTTTTTAAATGTTTATGATTTTTCGAAAATTCCACCTGACAACCGATCAGACAATAGTTTTAAGTTGAATAAATGCAGACAAGATCATTAACTGATGCTCATTTGCTAGTTGATACATTTGTCTTTTAAAATATAACTGACATATAAGGATCGTATTGGTGCAATGTGGATAAATTTATCGGTTTCCAAGAGCAAAATTGGTAGCGCGTCATCACTACAATGGCTTCCATTTCTACGATTGTGAAAATGAACTGGCGTAATGGGGAGATAATTTTGACACGAAGTAGGATCCTGACTGCATACATGAAAGTTAAAATCGTCTACAAAAGGAACTTGTATTTCATATAGGTCACGAAACTTAATCTGATAAAAATAATTTAATATTGTTTGTGTGTATGTACGAAGATTGCTTCATGAACGGAGCACCCCTATTCCATAATGATTAACAGAAAAAAGGTTACACTTACGGGCGTATGATATAAAAAAGTGAATTCCGCGCATTTTGAATGGTCATCATGAGCAACGTTGCGTTAAATGCGTTAATTGCTCTTGCGACTGTGTCGTATGCCAATAAGACCAGAGAAAAGTCTTGATTGATTGGAAAAGTTCCCGGCGCTTGTAAACTTGCATCTATAGGTAAAATATAAAATGGTTGCATATTGCGATACAAACTGTAAATGAAGATAAAAACATCTTACAGTGTTAAAAGATGCAAATAATGTGAGACATATTAAGGTTGTTTTTTTAAAGCCACGATTCTTTTTCGAATAGTTTTATTTTTCAATATTGATAATTTATAAACATACAAACTCAATTTGTTATAAAAACTTACATTACAAGAGTACGTTAAAGTACTGTAACATGTCTTTTTTGTGATTTTTATGCCCAACCATAGACGACCATACACCCATGTTGTTGAAAAAGAGAAGAAAGTAGCAAACAATACTACATCCAATGCATCCATCGAATCATTTGAAAAAAGTAAAATCACCAAAATACTGAACTCCGAGGAAAATTCATCAAAGAAATTCTCTGATCAATTGCCAATATAAAAAGCTGAAACACGCCAAACGAATGGATAACAACTGTTATATTCCTGACTTGGTAAAGGCATTTTCTTATGTAGAGCATGGTGGATTAACCCTGCTTTTTAAAGCTAGTTAAACATATCAGTTGTATGACAGTCGAATCAAACTTCATTATAATGACAACAATATGTGAACAATACAAACAGACATAATAAGTTAAAATGTCAACGTTGTAATACTAGTACATGTATAATCAAGATAATCAAAATATTGTTTTGGACGGATCAATTTTGGATTTGTCAGATTTTTCCTTGTCTTATAATAGTTTTGCACCTTGACAGAGCAGAAAATTGCAAATTGTTTGGTTTCCGGCTGGACAATATCTTGTGTAAATTCAACGAAATAATTCAAATTTGAAAATGTTGTCAGGGAAAACTGATCACAGACCAGTTTTACAGTAATTCTGGGTCCTCAATACTCTTCAACTTCACACTTGTTTGGCTTTCTAACTATTTTGATTTGAGCGTCACTGATGAGTCTTATGTAGACAAAACGCGTGTCTGGCGTATCAAATTCAAAGCCTAGTACCTTTGATAACTTTTTTCACCACTAGGTCCATGCCACTGCTGGTGGACTTTCTGTCCCCGAGGGTATCATCAGCCAAGAAGTCAGTATTATGGTGGTGACATGAATATCAATTATATGGTAATTTTTATGAATTAACTGTTTGCAAAAGTATGAATTATTCAGAATACTAAGGATTTCTTATCCCAGGAATAGACCACCATAGCCGTATTTGGCACAACGTTTTTTTGAACTTTGGGTGCTCTTCAGCTTCATAAATGTTTGGCTTTCTTTCTATTTTGAGCTTCGCGTCACTTATGATTCTTGGCATAGGCGTATCGACCGAGGTGCACCAGACGTACACATTTTTTTTTATTAAAGTACGTATAGATTAAATTCACGCAAGATGCACGCTGAGCAATTGTTAGATGCGTGTTGTATAAGGGGCATTATGTTTTCTGGTCTGTGCGTCCGTTCGTCCGTCCGTCAGTTCGTTTGTTCGTCTGTCCCGCTTCAGGTAAAAGTTTTTGATCAAGGTAGTTTTTGATGAAGTTGAAGTCCGAACAACTTGAAACTTAGTACACATGTTCCCTATGATATGATCTGTTTTACTTTAATGCCAAATAAGAGTTCTTATCCCAATTTCACGATCAACTTTACATAGGAAATGATAATGCGAGTGGGGCATCCGTGTACTATGGACACATTCTTGTTATGTTATCAGATAACTGCAATATATACAACATATAAAAAGTCTTTGGAAGTCAATTTGGGGTGCAGGAGGGGAGATTTGTGGATTTTGGCTCGCAGATTTTGTCACAAAAAGATCGCCATACAAACAAAGGGAGACAACTATAAGAATAAGACTTATGTAAGTACAAACTTTTTCGTTAATTTATTCTGGCAAAATATTTATACAATGTGAACAAAGACTTCAATTGATAGAAAGTATCCACAATAAGTCTTTATATCCTTTATCATACTAGTTACAAGAACTGTAAACATTTCCGAGTGACTTTACTACGCGGGTTATTATATCCGACGTATACGGATTAGAAAAGTATTGTAATTCTGATATACTGCAACATAAAATAAGAAGTATTAGAAAAATATAAACATATTTATACCAAATAGTTATCAAAGGTACCAGGCATAAGACTCATCAGTGACGCTCATATCAAAACAGTTATAAAGCTAAACATATACAAAGTTGAAGAGCATTGAGGATCCAAAATTCCAAAAAGTTGTGCCAAATACGGCTAAGGTAATCTATGCCTGGGATAAGAAAATCCTTAGTTTTTCAAAACATTCAAAGTTTTGTAAACAGGAAATTTATAAAAATGACCACATAATTGATATTCATGTTGTCAACACCGAAGTGCTGACTACTGGGATGGTGATACCCTCGGCCACGAAACGTCTACCAGCAAAGGCAATGCAGTTACACACATGCATAGTGGTAAAGTTGTAGCGATTAGAGGACACATGCTTGTTGACACTGCCATCATCGGCATTCTTTTATCTAACATTTTCAACTTTGATTTCCAAGAATCAGAAGAAAATGAAGAAGTAAATGTAAATGATTATTTTGACTTATCTTGTCTGAGGCAGCCGATGTATATACAGAATTGGAAGGAACACTGTCTATACCTTCTGCATGTGATAGTGCTGTACTTTCAGAGCATCGACGAAACAAAGCTCAGCACACTTGAAGGGAACAAGAAAAATCGAGCCTCTAAATTATGGCTTCAGTATACAGAAATGATTCAGATCCTTAGACAGTTTATCAAAGCAGAACAGACTGGGATATGGAATTGCATTTAAAAAGTTATGCTGCCATACTTGACTGCCTCTGGTCACAACTTATATACTAAATCTGCGTAGGTGTATCTAATGATGACGCAACAACTTGAAACAAATCATCCGGAAGTTTTTACCGCTTTCAAATATAGCTATCATGTAAAGAGCCGTATGGCAGATATTGGGCAGGATTGTTCCTAGATCTTACGATTGAACAAGTGCTAATGTGGAGAGTAAATACAGCAGGAGGACTGACAAGAGGACGTGGAATGTGTTAAAGTCAGAAATCACAGTCACTTTTGTCAATGCCCGCTGGTGCAGACATGACTCAAGCTATTCAAGAGCTCAATGGAGTAGGTTACAATACAAGTGGTCGGCACATGGAAGAATCAACTGCACGTCAAAAATGAGGCCGAGAAGACATTATAATTCTCACATTTATAAAAGAACGCATTTGTAACATACGCCTTGTGTAGTTTTAGCGCACCGTGAACGTATAGTAAGCACCCATGGCGTATCAATAACGTATTCGTACATTCAACAAAACTTGCTCTGACATTAATAATGGCATATGTCCGTGAATTCGAATATTCAAGTGCATGTACAAACTGGTATGAAAGGGTTTGGCAGTGTTCAGTTTGACACTTGCTTCAATAGATTTCAGGAGGATATATCTTCTATCAATGACTCTACAACATGTAGATCAAATTCACCAATACTACAAGGTTTAAGAAGGGATCGAAGACGTCATCGAAAAAAACTTCTATGGCCGCAGCCGTGGTATCATGGAGAAAGCACTTCACATTGTATGATCAAATATTAGTTGAACTCAGAGCTGTTTCAGAAATTTTATGAGAATACCCGTAGAAATGTACGATGAAGTTTTTCAGAGGATCAATCATAGGGTTTCCAAATAATACTAGAATACATGGTTCCGGTAGGGTTTTTGTTATGGCTTAAAAACCTTTTTGTTCTGCATTACGAATACAGTAAAATAATCAGTCTGCAATAGTTGTAACATCCTTAAATTATCAATAAACAATTGCAAGCTGTAAGTAACCAAGTACACGATATTGAATCTAGAAAAGTAAATAAAAAAACTTTCATTAACCATTCAATTTAAACACTTATAATTTTAAGTTTAACTGTTTCATTTTGTACTAGAACACACCCGCGAAATCGCGGGCATTCAGAGCGTAGTTTAAAGTATGTAAAGTGTTGTTGGAAGAATTTTGTAAAATACAGAATGACTGGAGAATTTCAGCAAAAGTATCATAAGTCATAGGTTATTGGGGACAGGAAAATGTTTTTTTACCCTTCATCTTTATTTCCAAAGTTCCCAATTTTTGGTTTTCTATCAATTTCAATATGAACATACATTTAGTATGTTATGAACATTTATTTAAGTAAGGAGCCTGTAATTCAGTGGTTGTCGTTTGTTTATGTGTTACATATTTGTTTTTCGTTCATTTTTTTTTACATAAATAAGGCCGCTAGTTTTCTCGTTTGCATTGTTTTACATTGTCATTTCGGGCCTTTTGAAGCTGAGTATGCGGTATGGGCTTTGTTCTTTGTTGAAGGCCGTACGGTGACCTATAGTTGTTAATATCTGTGTCATTTTTGGTCTCTTGTGGAGAGTTGTCTTAACATGGCAATCATACCACATCTTCTTTTTTTTTTATGTAATCAATGAATTTTGTAAAAGATTTAATGACTGGACTCTGAGAATTTGGCAATCATACCACATCTTCTTTTTTTTATGTAATCAATGCATTTTGTTAAAGATTTAATGACTGGAGAATTTCAGAAAAAGTATCAAAAGTTCACATGAATAATTTTAGCGCTTATCTGTATATTATGAACATTCATTACTATATAAATAAAGCGTATTTACTTTCAATTCTAAGTTTACTAATCGATCCATGGTGATCATTGATATACTATACAGACCCTCTCTATTTGATAAACTCTGTGACCGCCATGGATAGTAAACTTGAAAATGATAGCAGATAAAATTCTAAAAATACACTTTATTCGTAGTATATGTATGTTTAAAGTATACAGAAAAACGCAAACCGGAAGTCTAATCTGACTTAAAATTTCGTACAATGACGGGACAATATCCGGATGCCTTTTTTCTCGTTTTTCTCCTAAAATAACTCAATCTGAATAATCATATGAATGGATAACAAATGCGACTATGCACTTTTCCTATAGGACACAGAGGCGTGTTGATTGATTTATTGTGAAAAGAAGAGAAGCGACACCAAAAATGAGGTCTTCTCGTTTAATAGTATAGATATTCAAAGAGAACCGCTAATGCCTGGTTATAAATTGCCGCAGTTCTTTCGATTTTGCTGCTGTGTCGACATATGAAATTTTCCTGGATAATTCCAGGTCAGATCTTGTCTGTAGTTGTTAGGGAAGTATGCAATGAAATTATTGATGAATATACAGATGAGGTCACGACTCCTCAAAATGATCCAGAGGAATGTAAAGCAATTGCTGATCAATTTATGCGGAGATTGCATTTCCATATTGATGTGGAGCGTTGAACGGAAAACACATTGCCCTAAAGGAACACCTCGTTCAGGTCCATTATAACACAACTATAAGGGATTTTTTTTCCCCTAGTCATGCTTTCTTTGGTTGTTGGTGATTACAAGTTGATGTGGGAAAATGTAGGAAAACAAAGATATTCTGTTTTGTCTTTATTTTAAAGCCGACATGGTTTGCACCTGTCCTAAGTCTAAGTCAGGAATCTGATGTACAGTAGTTTTGGTTTGTTAATGTAATTTATACGTGTTTCTCGTTTCTTCGATGGTTTTCTACATATTCGTGGTCAGTTTCGGGTGACGGTTGGTTATTCTGAATGACATGTAGTTTTTAGGACTGTCGGGACCACTTGGTACGTTTCCTGGACTAATAGGACGACTTGAATGTGGAAGACTTAGTAGATTAACATCTTGAATCTAGTTTTAAGTATTCTCTTTTTGCACTCTCTTGTTCCCGACGTTCTCATCATCCCACGACGAAGACCACGACCAAAAACTGATTTTCCTCTGCCTCTTCCGTTAGTGTGGCATTTCGAAATGAATTGTTATGACAAAGGCGGGAACACAAGATCATGTGTATCCAGGAGTAGTTCAAACACCCCATAATTACACGTCCCAGACAGACCGAAAGCACGGATAATCGGCCCAGGTACGACCGGGACGCGTCTCAAATACAATCAAGGGACGTTTTAACCTTTGTAGCGTGCATCTCATCTACGTTAGACAAAAGCCAGATATACGCGAACATTTGTAACTTGAACGCCCGATTAACGCTTATGTACGGTTCTCGTACGTCATAAACACGCTTATTACTCGTGCTCACGAAACATATATGAAAGTCAAGTTGAATGCGTCCGAAATTACAAGTGTATATATTAAGTTAAAAAAAAAAATCTGTTTAGTATTAAATTTATATTAAGATCCATTTTGTTACATATTGTGATCAATTTTATTTGGCAATCGCCAATGGCAGTCAGCAGGGTTAAAGAACATCAGTTGTTCGACCTGATAGTCGAATGCGTTTTGTTTAAATATACTTTTTCACTTTTTTGGTCTTTTGGAAAATGTTGTTTGTGCTGTTTTTAGACCCTTCTACAACGAAATTTGTTTTACATGCACACGTATAAAAATTGCGGTTTTTATCCAACGCAATCATAAGTTTGAACGTAGTTTTCAATTTAGACTCGTATATATATATATACTCAGACGTACTTATATATATATATATATATATAAAATTATATATATTGGCAACATACATGTTTTTTTTACCCCGCCCGGTGTTCGTCGGTCCTGTACGCTGATGTGTGACGCCATTATTATGTAGACGAAACACGCGTCTGGCGTATCAAATTATAAGCCTGGTACCTTTGATAACTATTGAAACAGGGTCAATTGCAATCAAGTCCCAGAAATGGAACATGAGTACGATTTAATCGACAACCTAGAATTAGCTTGATTATAATGAAGATATTGTTACATATATGGTAGCATTGGTTGTCTGAGAACCTGAGATCACCCCCAGTTTTTGGTTGGGTTAATTTTGCCCAGTGTTTAGTTTTCGTTGTTGTGTTTTGTGTACTATTGATTGTCTGTTTGTCTTTTCCTTTTTAGCCATGGTGTTGTCAGTTTTTTTTGCGATTTTCGTTAGTTGCAGGATAACAAACTTAAACAAGCTCGCTGAAAATTTCTTTTTCTTTGAAACACTTTGCCACTGAAGAATATATAACAAAAATCTTGTCCTCTTTTAGTTAAGAATTTCCTCCAGACAGGGTTCGTGTATATAAGCCTGGTTTTCTATGTAGTGCTTGGTAAACGTTTTTTGTCGTTTACAATTTTTTGCCTAGGCGTTCTGCTTAGCGTTCCTTAGACTTCAGAATTGGATTGTCCCCTTTGTATCTTGCGCCTCTTCTATAGATGCATAGATGCTATCAAGTCAATACATATATACCCACGTCCACTCTCTGTGTTCATACCCCACGCAACGAATTTGTGAAGGGTATAATTTTTTTGACCCGTCCGTCAGTCCTGTTCTTGTCATCGCAACTCTAGGACTTCTAGGAGTTACGCCCCTTTAAACTTATTTGCCCTAATAAACTACTGCAACAGTTTGTCATCGCAACTTCATAAGGACATACTATGTAGATGTGCATATCGGCAGGAAATTATGATTCGATTTTTTTTCTAGGAGTTACGCCCCTTTGAACTTATTTGCTTCAATATACTTTTGCAACAGTTGGTCATCGCAACTCCTCTGAAACCACACAACAAAATCTCATGAAATTCTATAGATAATAAGGACATACTATGTAGATCTGCATATCGACAGGAAATTATAATTCAATTGTTTTTCTAGGAGTAACGCTCCTTTGAACTTATTTGCTTCAAATATTACTGCAACAGTTTGTAATCACATAAGCAACACGACGGGTGCCACATGTGGAGCAGGATCTGCTTACCCTTCCGGAGCACCTGAGATCACCCCTAGTTTTTGGTGGGGTTCGTGTTGTTTATTCTTTAGATTTCTATGTTGTGTCATGTGTACTATTGTTTTTCTGTTTGTCTTTTTCATTTTTAGCCATGGCGTTGTCAGTTTGTCTTAGATTTATGAGTTTGACTGTCCCTTTGGTATCTTTCGTCCCTCTTTTGTCATCGCAACTCATCTGAAACCACACAACAGAATTTCATGAAACTTTATATCGACAGGAAATTATGATTCAGGTCTTTTTTCTAGGAGTGACGTCCGTTTGAACTTATTTGTCTCAATATACTACTGCAACAGTTTTTTGTACAGCTTTCAACAACGAGAAAACCCATATCTTATAGTTGGCTATAAAAGGCCTCGACATGAAAAATATGAAACTTGATTCAGAAAACAAAATCATAGCATAACAGTTTCCTGAAAGCATATATGACACGAACCAATGACAACCACAGTCTCCTCGTTTGGGAGGATTAAGTAGACTTTCCTTTGTGTGGGTAATTTCTGGTATAAGATTTAGTCTAAAATTTCTAGTTTCCAGTGATTAAAAGAAATTGAAGTTTTTAATTTTAAGATATAATGTGTCAGTCCTATCGGTGAATTCTGAACTTGATTTCTTGTTTCATTTTCTTTGACTGGTCATCAGCATTTATGTTAGATTAGAAAAAAAGTGATCAACTCCAAAAGGTACATGTTCATGCACTCGGACATTTTTCAATATATATAGCGCTCAGTAGACCAACGTTCAACTTCAAAAAAAATGAATAGCCGTTAAATGTCGGATGTGATATACAGTTATAAATAAATTCTAAAATTTATTATCGGATTGATCTAATCTAGGTGGTTAAATTATTGGATTGTAAAGTCTGAGCCTGGGCGAGGATTTAGAAAAAATGTTAACTTAATTATAGAAACGGATAGATCTGATAATCCGCGAGTAACTATGTGTCAACTGTTTTTAAAAGAATAATCAAATGAATTATCACGTTTGATAAAAGAAAATCTCGTTCCAGTGCTTTTCACATTCCACATTCCACAAAGTTGTCAACTTCTGTAACACATGTTAGCATATTTCGATTCACCCAATGGGCCAATGAAGGTTATAACCTGCAACACAGCCAATCAACTTCTGAGATAATCAGAAACCATACGTTGATTAAATTGTGTATATACAAAGGGAAAAGAAAGGTATTTTTTTTATCATTTTATTTTAGGGATGTGAGGGTTCAAATAACAAAATCTTTCCTTACACACAAACAAAAACAAATCACGATTGAGTATGCAAAATATTATGCTATTTAGAAAAAAATCATTTGTCTTTAAAATTTCCATATTTTGTTTTTCAGTTATAATAGCCCAGAGTCTTAAAATAAGCCGACAATTCAAAGAAAGATATAAAACACATTGCACTATGATTGTCCCTTTGATTCTTTTTACATCTCTTTTGAAATTAACCTTAAAATTGCTGCTCCTGATGGCATATGTGCGTCAAGTTAAATAGATAGAAAACTCATAAACAAGTAAATAAACTCATCATAGATACCAAGACTAAATTTTGTATATACGCAAGACGCGAGTCTATAAAAGACTCATCAGTGACGCTCGAATCCCAAAAAAATGAAAAGGCCAAATAAAGGACGAAGTTGAAGAGCATTAAGGACTAAAATTCCTAAAAGATTTGCCAAATACAGCTAAGTTAATCTATGCCTGAGGTAGAAAAGCCTTTGTTTTTCAAAAATTCTAAATTTTGTAAATAGTTAATTTATAAATTTAACCATAACAATGATAATTCATGTCAGCACAAAAAGTGCTGACTACTGGGCTGGTGATACCCTCGGAGAAATAAATCTACACCAGGAGGGGCATCGACCCAGTGGTTGTAAATAAAACACACCCATACGTGACCAAACATGCATTCAGTTGAAAGTCAGGATTATAACAGGCATATAAATCAAAACTTAATATGTTGTCTATTCAATTATCAACACGTTTATTTTAAAATGTTTAATTACAGCATTAACACGTGTGTTATCGTGCGGTTACATGTTTTTAAACTTCATATTTCAATGACAGATTAAAGTTTATGCGATGTGTGGCGTAATAAAATTTAGGAAGTTGCAATATATCAAATAGAATAGAATGTATGTAATCATAAAAAAGTTTTCGATTCGGCATTTCAGTCGGATTTTTTTCAGTTCCGCACCGTAAACATTTTAGTTCGTACCGCGCCTAGATGATTTGTTAGTGTTGAAGTTTTGTAATCGACTGCTCCATAGGCTTAAATGCAAAACAGCTGATCACTGAATAATAAAAAAAAAATACTACATAGAAAAAAAGATTCATGTTCATATCAGGTTTGTATTAATGTAAAATTTTGATTTAATCGAGAAAAAAAGTGGATAAAAAGTTCTGTAACCCTGAAGTCAAAACTATTTTTTTTTTCTACTTTCTGTTTGCTGTTTTTAATAGTACACACCACTTACAGTAAACATGATATTCTTCCACTTTCCTGCATTGAAATCTCAAAAAAGATGCAATATTTTTTTTTAAATATATATATATATGTTTCAATTCAGCATCAATTTTTAATCAAACAAAATGGATTATTTCATTTCCCTCCATGTTTTGACATGCATCGGAAATTTAATTTTATAATATAAATATCACATAAATAAACCGATAATAATACTGCCAGTAGTTGTGATCAGGGTTTTGAATCGTTTTGATGGAATTCATTAATCGATTAGGTTCTGAAGGGCGAATTCACTTGATTGCAGGATGTTATAAAATTCGAAAAAATCCACATAATTCTACAAGTCCTATGGCGATCAGTGAATTCCCTTTTTTTTCAGTTTTAGCGGATTACAGTTGTCAAAAATAAAATTGCTGACGCTTTCTCTTCCATCAGTTGATACAACCGTAAAATGTCGTATAAAAATACAGTTGAAACTAAACCTGCTATGCATGCATCACCCGCAATGTGAATTCACAGTCAATAATACATTCACAATCGATAAAGTTTCAGACTGGACGACTATATTATTATCAAAATATTTAAGACCGCTAGTGAGTTGATACACAGACACATTGCAAGATGTTTTTTGTTTTTGTTTTTAAGAATGTATGAAGTCTGTTTCGAGTGAAAACATAAACAAGAAGTGCAGTTGTGGTGCACAATGAGTTCACATTCCAATATCATCCAAGCAAACTCAACAGATATATTCTCCGTCAATAAGTCCAACATTTTGATGATTTCAGTTTCGTTGTACTTTTTTATTGGATTTTGTGTGCTTTTTCAAGGTATTTATATCTACCTTTCCTTAAAGTACAGTCAAGACTTACACTTTCAGACATAAACCTTATGTCGTGTAGTGAGGCCATTTGCTCTTCTATCTATGACATTCTTCATATATATATGAAACGCAGATTTCAAAATGATTAATCCTTGTTCTACTTGTAAAAGGAGTGCGTAGATCATTCTGGTTTCAATTAATGCATTGACTAACAGCACTTAAAACAGACTTTGTGCATTTTAGTTATGAGGAGAGGAAAACTTGATAGGTTTTGGGGATGGATGATAGTTGCAGCCGCTGCATTAAACAAAATAATAAGATATGGTATATCACACTCAGCTGGTGTAGTTTATATTGTCATCCCGGAAGTTTTTAACGAAGGGAGCGGAATAATATCATGGATATCTTCTCTCATCACTGCGATATATTTTTTACTTGTTAGTATTTGTCAAAACACTCGTCTCTCATTTTACGCATTCATTAAACCTTCGAATAAACATATAACTAAGTTCTTTCTACCATTTTCCTAAATCAAAGATGACTTACACAAATTTTGTGACCAGGTTAACCGAATCAGCGGTGTCAATCAGATATTTATTATAAAAGGTCTACTCTAAATATTCTCGCTATATCATCAATTTTGCAAATTTATTAAACTTCTGTTATCAATATGAACTCAAAAAAAGTCAAATCTATACTAGAAGGTTTGCTTCCCAATTTTTTTTCTTGATAATGTCACAGATGAACTATATAACCTTTGGGTATATGACATATGAAACGGTTTCATCTTTTCAATAGTCAACTTCCCTTTGCCTGGAAGACACGTACCATCTGCTTCATGATGTAGTGTTAATAAAGAGATCTTAAATTATACTTACGCGCGCGAGTTTACGTAATTGAACTTTTTTTAATTAACGAATGTTCTCTTTTCATTGTTGAAGGCTGTTTAGTATCCTATAGTTGTCAATTTCTGTGTCATTTGGTCTCTTATGAAGAGTTGTCTCATTGGCAACCATACCACATCTTATTTTTATTTCAAAAAAGAGGCAAAAACACCAACTGTTACTTGAACTTATCAGTAAAAACGAAAAACGTGTAATGGCCGTATGTTTAAATTTAAAGACTATTTAAACTATATATTGGTTGTGTTTGCATTTTGTATTACAATGCTGTATATTGGGAACACAAATATTGATTTAAATTTAAACGACATATGTAGCTTTCTCCATTAAATGAAAAAAAAATCCATTATCAAGCAATTTGTGTTTTTTCCATATCTTTTTACCTTTGTTTTAGTTTCAATATTAACATTATTTTCCTTTACAAAACTTAACACGAACAATTCATCTCGAGCTAAGGAGTTAAATTGAAGTTCATATGAATACGGATTCAATGAGGTCAAATTATTCACTAGCAAGTGAATAATTCATCATCAATGTTTCTTGGCTTAATATTTTGACAAAATTGAAACATACTAGCTGCTAAAAGCGAGTTGTTAGTTCACTATTTCACTTTCATCAATGATTGAACAACATAAAAATCATGTTTTAGATTTGTTAATTATCTTGTAGCTATGGACGATGTAACATGTTTATTGTTTGATAGAATAAGACACTAAATTCATCAAAACAAAAATTGGACATACAATTAGCGTGATAGATAAGTTTTATTTTTAGAAAAAAAATTGTCTTTACTACAATATTTATAGATTTAAAGTAGTTTATTTACATTATGTATATGAATGCTTGGGAAAATTTAATACTTAACAATGTAAGAAAGTACATATTATATTATTCATGGAAAACAAAATTTGTACACATTGTATAAAATAAAATTGAAATTAAATCACCAAAATTAATTAAGGTTCTATATGCTATTTGATTTCCAGGTATAAGTATAACAAAATAGAATATACACTAAAATTTTCCTCTACCCGCGAAAATCCACGATAATAAAGAATCCACAGTAGTACATAGAGAGTATACAAGATAGGGATTTAATATAATATTTGATGGTGTGAAAATGTGGTAATTTATTTGTTCGCTAGGTCTGGTTAACATTTATACTTATTATGCATAATGGGGTATTTAAAGGCTTATATTAAAAATAATGCAAAAATAATAATAAACACTTGTTAAGACACTTCAAAGAAAGTTCAGTTTCATGTTTGCAATTTACTCATTGACTTACTAGTCTGAACGGTGCCTCCAAAGTTCTCGGTGAACGATTGTCCTATGGCCTTATCGCCTTATTCTGCAGTACTTACAAGTAATTTTCCATTTTAAATAAAGTTTTGACTGGATGAAAGCTTATGTTCAAATCTAAACGAGGAGAAAACTTGACAAGATTGCAAATATATATTATTCAAATCATCCAGAAAATCATGTATGATGAGTTTATTTACTAACGGCTCTCATCTTTAACGTAAGGGTCATTCTTTGTTTTTATGATATTTGAGAATAATTTTGGCTGCTGCTGATAAAACCAATTTAAGTTAGAATATCAGCATGATAAATACAGACAACAGAAGTAAACCCGTGTTCAAAAGTTGTAAATCGATTGAGAGATAACAAATCCGAGCTCAAACTAAAACCGAAGGAAACACGCCAACTATAAGAGATAATAAGGAACTACTGGACCACTGAATTGCAACTAAAACATACGCCAACATACATAGAAACGAACTATTTGATAATAGCTGCCATATTTCCGACTTGGTACAGATCATTTTACGAAACAAATATATATTTATAGTTTGTTTTCAGTATACACAAAATTAATGCGACATTATGTCATTAATTTTTTTTAAATTCATAAATACTTAAGATGTCAATGATCTTCTTATAACATTTCGTGACTCTCTTAAAGCTAGACATATAAGTTAGTTCACTCTAATATTAAAACATATAAATCATGGTTAACCAACGGTGTGATCTCAGTCTATTAAATTTTGTGTAAAAGTACAATTCAATTACATGAAACACCTTAACAGGAAAAAATGTTATATCTGTGATTTATTGAGGAGGCAAAGGATCTGACATAACACGGTCAACCTTATAGCTAGGACATCTTAGTTCCTTAACCCGACTTACTTTGTTAATTTTCGGTAAACCAATAATTTGATCTCAGCCTATTTATTTACCTTTCTTATGGACCACGCTTCGTAAATCGGCAGCTGAAATAATCGAGTAACCAATCATAATTGATTGTTCGACTTTGTTCTTGATAATTTTACTGAATTTTGTTCTCAATTGGAATAAATTAAAAATTTGTCTTAACTGTTGAAATTATTACCCGAATTGAATGGGGTTCAAAATCCCTTCTTCCAGTTCAAACTACTCATGGATACATCATCGAAAACCTACCTATCGTTTGATATTAGATTTGGATTTTGTATATATAAATTCACCAATATATTATGTAATACATCGTTTGTATACTGTAAAATATTGGTCACAAGGTTAGGACGAGTTGAAAGATGTTTGGAATAACACTTGAAAACATGATTCGATTCTGTTTCAGCTTGTTTTTTCTTCTTTTTGTTATCATCGATGTTTTGCAATAACAATGGATCACATGGAGACCATGTAGTTGAATAGTGTAAACTTTCCAATAAGAACTGTATTGAATTTACGTATAATCTTCGTTGTGGGTTGATGCTACTGCTGATGGAGGTTTCCTCCTTGATGGTAAATGTATCACCGATCACGTAGTCATAACTTTTGTGTTGGCATGAATTGTTATTGATATGGAAATAATTATAGATTTCAACTATTTAGGGGACGACCATTTGATATTCTAGGGGGAGGGGCAGGAGGATTTTGAAAATAAATAACTCAGCCTTGATAATCCAAAACATAAATGGTTTGTTCTGTGGTAGTTTGAAAATAAATTACCTGACTTGCAATGTATTGAAAATAAATAACTCAGCATGTCTGATCGAAAGTATGAGATGGCACCAGATTCTTCATAAATTCATATTTCCCCCCCAAAAAAATAGGGAAACACTTCCCAAATCTTTTAATAATAAAATTATAGATATTATTTAAATATACTTGAAATGTCTGAAAATTGGTTTCATTTAACTTGAGGTATATTGTCTCAGGAACACTTATCTCACTTTTATTACAGTATTGAATTACATTCAGGCAAATGCCTCAAGTAGGAAATTTTAAAACCAAACACTTGTCTCCATATCAAATTGTGTTCACCATGAGTGCCTTGCAAGAAGCAAGTTCTGTTCTCCCTCGTAGCCCTTGATTTTTCGGGATCAATTTTTCTTATTTATTTGTCTTTTGTTCATTGGTTGCCCTTCTGTATTATTAAACTGAGGTCCTATGAACTTAGCCTGGCGTCCTGAATACTTCGTCGAGCAGTGGACCAGGATCTCAGGCTACTATGAACTGACTTCAGATAGCTGTCAATATGTGGGGAAATATTTCATATATATTTAAACATTTAGTTGGGAACCATTATTCGATATTTGGAAATATATATATATATATATATATTGATATCTCTAATTGTTTCAGTATTAAAAGTGTTGAGTAACGAACATTTATTGTAGATTAAGTTTGGGAAGTCGTATACACCCCCTTTTTGTAGCCATTCCACATAAAGAACTACAAAAAATCTGCAGGTTTTATGATTTTTGCAAATATTTAACAAATTTAAATTCTCATACAGGATGATTTTCCTTTTTTCCTCAACATTGCGTGCTGAAGAGAGTGAGAGAGGGGTAGGAGGGGTGTTATCCCGAATTTCCGAGAGAAAGAAAAAAAAACAAAAGCTGAATACCGAGATCCCGAAAAACAAAGCATTTTATACCGAATACCGAAAAATGAATTGATTCCCGAGTCCCAATAACTGTAAATCCGGAATTCACACAAAAATATAGGCCCAGCCCGACGTCCCCAAAAGATCTGTTCAAGAGTTCAGTTTACATAAATTTTCAGAGATTAAATTCAAACAAAAATATTTTACACAAATTCGTCGTTGATTGATATAGTATAGTCTGGATTTTGCTAAAAAAGAATGTCAAATGAAATGCATAAAATATCGTATGTCATGGGTCACGCACGGACTGTCTTACTTTATAGGGATGCTATAATGCGGCACAACAAAGATACGATATATTTTAACCACCCATTGCACCACAGAACTTAGATTTACCTGAATACATTGACCTCTTATCCTGTCGACTTTAAAGCCCGTCAGACAGTTTCACAGAAGAGACCTTGATGAAATTTGAAATTTAAACAACGGAACGAAGATTTTGCAAGTACTTTGTAGTGATAAGTTCATCAACAAAGACATTTTAAAAACAAGACGCCACGGTCGAAACTAGCTCCAGCTCACAATAAAGAAAATGTGAACCGTCTGAAAGCAAGAAGGTCTCCTCGTGTACCCGAAGTTATGTTTTGTGGACATATGTTGCTGGTGGATAATGCCGCACCGACTTAATCAGTGTAGGGTCTACAGAGAAATGACGATTAAAGGGTTCGAGCAAAAAAGTGTATATTTCATTTGAATAAAAATACTTTCTATGTAGAAATCTACTGTCATTTCAACTTGATTCAAACTCAATTATGTATATCTTGTTGTTTTATAAAAAAAAATCACTCCACCCCTTGTCCTATAATATAACACTTCGTAGGTTCATATCGTTTTCATTTAACGTAAAAATATCCGATAAAAACGTAGATGTTATCGCAGCTATAGGCCATCGTACGGCCTTCATCAATAAGCAAAACCCATACCGTAATAAGCAAGCCATAAAATGCCCAGAAATAACAAAATGTAAAGCATTCCAAACGAGAAAACAAAAGCCTGATTTATGCACAAAACAACAAACGAGTAAGAAATATGATACAAAGCAACGAACGACGACCACCAAATTACAATCTCCTGATTTGCCACTGGGACAGGCACATATATAATGCGAGTCAAACATATTTTTGTGCGTTGTAAATTACACCACAGACTTTCTTTAGTCAAAGAAAAAAATTGAAAGTACACAAGTATTACCAATTCACCATGATAAAGAAGGTTCATAATGCTATGTCTTTCGGATTCAAACTAATTAAATTTGGTAAGCGATGCAAAATTTTAGATATTTAGCTTGCAAGTTAAAAAAAAATACAGGGGAAATTTTACGCATTTTTTTTTGCACCGAAGAATATCCGACGAAAACGATATGTGTCTATCACATTCATAAAAGACATAGGGAGTTTTTAGTTAAAATAAACATTTGAGACTAGTGTGTGAAATGCATTGCCGCTTTTAAAAAAAAGTATATTGACGCAAGTAGCGAAAATGTATAAATTTCAGTTTCAAACTTTATACGCAATATTTTCAAGCTAGTACAATGTAATCTTACATTCGTACACACTGCTCTGTTTACATATTTAAATGAAATCAATGGATCTTATAACATTGACGACTCCAGAATATCTTTCACAGTTGATTAGGGTACTAAATTTATCATGCTGAAATTTTCTTTCTTATGCACCGATTTTCTTTTCCTTTTTTTGAAGAGGATGCATTAAAAAAAATGTTTGACTAAATGTCTTGAAAATTGCATTGCTTGTTTTGAAAGGGAACAGAAAAATAGTTTATTTGGATGTTCTACTGAAAATTATTTTTAATTTAATAGATTTATTTTGATGTAAAAATCAATTTAAGAAGGCGGGACAAACGGTCATTAGTATCCAATGTACAAAGTGTTGAAGAGCGGTGATGATCAAACACATCGAATGACATTGTCATGAATAAATGACAATGTTTTATAAACAACAAAAGGGGCTACTACATAATCTGATTGTGTAATCCTAATTATATAACACAAAATAAAGTTGAAATTGACAAGCAGCTTTTTAACCACTGTCATGATTGGGTGTAGATAGTCAGACACCGCTTGCCAGATGATCATGTTACTGATATTGGTAATATCATTTTTCTAAATACAATTCAAGGTTCATTTGAAGATTTCCTTGTCTTTCCTATCTACTCGCAACATACTTTCCCGAATGTAAATTAAAACCGAACTGTCTAAATGTTCACTTAATAATATCCTCTTTCAATTATTTTTTTTTAATATACTGAATTTCTATATCTAGCTTTTCGTGTCTGGCATACAGCTTTATTCAGATCTACGAGCACTTAATGGTGGTTGAAAAAAATCATCAAAGATAACAGGTTTATAAATTATGGATGACCCGACAACTTCTATTAATGTGTCATATGTTGCTGCGTTTTCTTCAAGGGTCATTTTGTGTCATATTTAATTTAGCATCCGAAACATTTAACATTGTTGGTCCCTCAATCTCATGATCCAACACACTCATATGTTAGGAATCTTTTACTTCTAGTAGAAAAAGTACATATTTAGTAGTGAGTGCCACTGACATGATTTATAATATATAGTTCTTGAAAATTCTCCATAGATATTTTTTGAAATTCACACCACCTCTACCTCTACCTAAATTGACCTTAGATGGATCTATACATCATTGTTTTCAAATGTTTGTGTTCGAGCGTTTCTATTGACAGAAATCAATAAGTGTTATTTTCAATTTAAAACTAACCGGTATATTCATCTAGTATTCATATAATTTTTTTCATCTTTTTTAGCGGAAGACTTTTTAATGTAAGAGTTATCTCCCCAAACACTGTTTTTCTTGTGATTGTATCTCCTCAATCACATTTTATCATACTATCATATTTTTAAGATTATTTGTTACGAAATGTAAAGTATTTTCATGCTTACGGCATGATGACAGTATTAACAAAATGGAGAGTCTCTATAAAGTTTTACCAATGAGTATTTACAGAATACATTTAATATTTACTTTTTGTTCTTGAAAAAAATACAGCTTATGACTTTCAAAATATGAAAATAAAATTAGATAAAATATAACAATAAAGACCTTTATTGATGAAAAGGGGGACTTTATTTATATTTGTTTTAATTATGCATTATCTTCCTTTACTTATATGTAAGGAAAGAAATTAATATGCCTCCAAAAATTTCAAAAGAAAAAAAGGATATAATTCTGAAAGTGTTCAATTATTTTCTTGCCGAGTAAATGCGGGGAGCTTTATTTCATTCATGGCATAATACCACAAAAGAACTGCCCACTGTTTGAAAGTAAGTGAAAGCTTTAGAACAAAAAATATGCTTGGATCAGAAGAAATTTTTAAGTCAAAAAGTGTGTCAACTGAAAAGGATAAAATTGATCAGTTTGACAAAGATCTGATGAAAACTACTGTGCATAATTTATTTCGGAATCGGTATGCTCCTTCGTAATGTCAGATTTTTCATGACCTTAAAGTGGTCACCACACCAGGCGAAGTGAGCGACTATGTTGCCATAGAACTCCCCACTCTTCGCTCTGGAGAAGCTCCAGGGAGAAGTTTATGTCGCCCTCGATTTTCAATAAAATTTCCCAATGTCGACTCGTGATTTTTTTTAAAATCTCGATTCAAACGTAAACGAACCGATAGTTGACGAAATACAAAATATGTTATCCCCAAATTCAGAACTGATTTGTCCGCGGTAGTATACTCCAACATTAAAATTGCTTGACATGATGTACTATGAGCAAGGAACAAGAAAAAAAACTTGATTTTGTGATGGTTGTTTATTGTCCGCCATCTTTGTTATTGAAATTGTAGAGGGCCCCCTTTTATTTTTTCAAAACTCTTATCATTTACCTAAGCCATATTTATATGCAATTTTTATTTTGATTATCTTATATATACTGATAGACATCAAAAGTTGATGCCTCATCAAAAATTTCTCATTTCTTTTCAAATGTTGCATAATGTAAACTGGAATCCGCTTGTATTTTAACTACGTCAGCCAGGAACCAGCACAACGATGTGTAAGCTACAAAACGTTGTCAGTTTTTCGTTCAGGATTTGGTGTTACAGACTGCTGCATGTGCTTTGTTTCAGCTAAAGGTCCTTTAAACAATATTTCGATGAATACATAACATTAATTCGCTAAAGCGGCACTATTTTACTTCGAAAGTCGTATATTTTTGTAAACTATTAAGTACGAATTTTTCGCAGCGTCTGGCACCATATTTGTTTTCGATTTACAAGTACTTATTCAATTCTAGGAAATGAAAACTACAACTTTTTCGATGTTACTTTTTATGATTTTGTCATGTTTTATTGCTCGTGAAGTGTTCGAGAATCATTTATATGCAAAACCACTCCAACTTTATGCTGAGAAACAGCCTTTTCCGAACATACCAAACAATCGCACACGATTTGAAATTAACAGAGTTTTACTATACGTTTTCAATGGTTTTCAGTGACGAACATTTTTTCTTTCTGAATTCCTATTAAAAAATAATTTAAAGAACATACATATTTTTTTAATTATGATCTTAACAATGAAAGACAGTGAAACCGTATTCAAGATATTTTAACTCACTTATCAATTGATCTTGGGCCTTCACTTCTCCCTGTTTGGCTGCAGGGAGAAGTCACTTATCCCTATACTTCTGAAGTGTGGTGACCCCTTTAACAAGGAATGTGTTTCTACGTTTCCCTTAAGTGCATGAATACAGACATAAACCTTATGTTGTTTATAAAGGTCATTCGCTCTTCTATCTATTACATTCTAAATACATATAAAAAGCGAATTTCAAAATGATTAATACTTGTCCTATTTGTAAAAGGAGCACGTAGATCATTATGATTGCAATAAATGAACATTTAGACTACTAACACCACGGTAAGCAGACTGTAGTTATGAGGAAAGGAAAAGTTGATAGTTGTTGGGGATGGATGATAGTTGCAGCCGCTGCATTAAACAGAATAGTAATATATGGGATATCACACTCAGCTGGTGTTGTTTATGTTGTCATTTTGGAAGTTTTTAACGAAGGGACTGGGATTACATCATGGATATCTTCCCTCATCACTGCCGTTATATTTTTTACTTGTAAGTATTTGTCCAAACACTCATTCATTTTACACATGCCTTAAACCTACTCGTCTAGATGTTCGACTAAATCTCATACTAAAGCTCTTTCTACCATTTAATTAATCCAATATGGCCTTCGAAAATACTGTGAACAGGTTAACTGAATCAACAGTGTCAATCAGATATGGATTTTTTTAATGATCTACTCCAAAAAATTCTCGCTTTATCATTAGTTTCGCAACTTTATCAAAACTTCCATTGAAAAATACATATTTAGTGAAGAACCGCGTTGATTCCAACATTAAAATGAGTCAAGACGGTACATTAAATGCTGTAATCTTTAATCGATAATTTATTAACAAAAACAACTGGCACTCATCGTCAACTTGAAAAAGGATAATATCTAAACTAAAAGGTTTGCTTCATAAATTAATCTTTTTCTTGATTATTACACATGCAGTTGAACTACTTAAAAATGTGGGTCTATGATAAATTGGACGATTTCAGCTTTACAAAAGTCAACTTTCCCTCTTTGCAGAAACATACCATCTGCCCCATGGTGTGGCGTTCACATATCTCAATTTCTCATTACATAGAAACTGCTCATACACGGTTATGAGGAAAACGACCAAACAAAGAGGCGGAAGAACCTAACGGACACCAAATTTTATTAGTCGAAAAGAAGCTTATAATTGCATGGCAAAAAATAAAAGACGACGAAAAGACAAACAACAGTCTTCAAAACTGAATGGAAAAATAAACTCTATATATCCGTTTAATGGCCTTATGTTAAAATGTAAAGACTATCAAAAGAACATGTATATGTGAAAATGGTATATATATTTGACCTGCTAGTCAAATGTGTTTTGTTAAAATATACTTTTTCTCTTTTTTGGTTCCTTTGGAAAATGTTGATTGTGCTGTATTTAGACCCCTCTACCAAAAAATTTGTTTTGCATGTGCACGTATAAAAACTGCGGTTTTTATCCAACGCAACCATAGGTTTGAACGTTGTTTTCAATTTAGATTTGTTTATATTATTTCGTTTGGGCTTGTATTATATTTGCCTTCGGGTCTATATAATCCGTTCATCCTTTTTCGACTCTTCAAAATTCAAGAGTCAATCCTAAATTGAAGTAAATGATATGACCTTCCAAATACCGTTTCGATTCTTAACATCACTGAAGAGACATTAATTGTCGAAATCCTGATATGGTGTACCAATTTTTGCACCTCATGTTTGCGGTTTACCATTTTCTTCGTAAGTTTATGGTTTCCTGTTTGGTATTAAATTAATAATTAGGATCCATTTTATTACATCTGGTGAACCATTTATTTGGCAATCACCATGGCAGTCCGCAGGGTTTAAGAACAACCGTTATTTGACTTGCTTGTCAAATGCGTTTGGTAAAGTATACTTTTTCAACTTTTTTGGTCTTTTGAAAAATGTTGTTTTGCTGCATTTATATCGGTTGTGTTTGCATTTTGTATAACGATGTATTCCAATGATATCAGAACTAGGGATTATTTTATTTTTATCAACATATGTAGCTCTCTCCATTTGCATAAAAAAAACACTTCCATTTTAATGCAAATATTCTGTTCTGGGGATTTTAATGTAACAAAATTATGGGGTCAAATGTCTACTCATTCGAAAATCGGAGAACTGATTTGTGTCAAGTCAAAGACTAATATTCGTAAAGAGTTTGTTTTTGATTCAAAAGATTTTCTATACCTTAGAAAGGAGACTTAACAAGGAATATTGAATATTTTAGTGTACTAGATAAACAAAATAACCATATCTAATATGAACATAATATATAATAATTAACTAACGACATTTTATCACGTCTTAGATTGTGGTTTACCATCTGCGTCGTCTGGTCTGCTAAGTACCGAACGTGACCTATTCCCGAATATGACTTTTTTGCCGTGGGCGATTTAGCTGTATTTGGCAAAACTTTTTAGAATTTCTGGTCCTCAATGCTTTTCAACTTCGTACTTTATTTGGGCATTTTAACATTTTTTTATTCGAACGTCACTGATGAGTCTTTTGTAGACGAAACGCGCTTCTGGCGCAAATGCAAAGTTTCAATCCTGGTATCTATGATGAGTTTGATTATTCGCATTGCTTTACGACGAGTCTCGGTATTTATATATCCAACATTCATGTATTTAGTTATGATGTTTCGTTTGTAAGTCCGGTTTGGTATTTTGTTTTGTCTTATGTTGGCTGTTGGAGACGACGTGGTTCGGTATTTGTATATACCGCTTTCGGGCATTTTGTTATTACTTTCATATACGTGTCGGTCCACAGTTATTTTATTTTTATTTTCTATAAGTATGTAAAAGTTAAGATAAAAAATCAGCTATTTTATTTATATGGGGTTTTTTTTTGGGGGGGGGGGGGTGTATGAACAGTTTTGATTTAGAAGAAAATCCGACATGGATTGAAAATACAGATAATAACGCCATTACAAACACAGTTCCATTTTACCACGTCTTAGATTATGATTTACCATCTACGTCGTCTGATCTGCTAAGTACCGAACGTGACCTATTCCTGAATATAAATGTTTTGCCGAGGGTGATTTAGCTGTATTTGGCAAAATTTTTAGGGATTTCTGGTCCTCAATGCTCTTCAACTTCGTACTTTATTTGGTCTTTTTAACTTTTTTTTATTCGAGCGTCATTGATGAGTCTTTTGTAGAAGAAACGCGCTTCTGATGCAAATGCAAAATTTCAATCCTGGTATCTTTGATTAGTTTATTTATTCGTCTTGCTTTACGACGAGTCTCGGTATTAATATATCCAACATTCATGTATTTAGTTATG
Organism: Mytilus edulis; assembly: GCA_019925275.1. NCBI lineage: Eukaryota > Metazoa > Mollusca > Bivalvia > Mytilida > Mytilidae > Mytilus > Mytilus edulis. The sequence goes on along the minus strand of CM034350.1, from coordinate 60,583,282 downwards.
ATGTTTCTTTTGTAAGTCCGTTTGGATATTTTGTTTTGTCTTATGTTCGCTGTTGGAGACGACGTGGTTCGGTATTTCTATATACCGTTTTCGGCATTTTGTTATTATTTTCATATACGTTTGGGTCCACAGTTATTTTATTTTTATTTTCTATATGTATGTCAAAGTTAAGATAAAAAAATCAGCTATTTCCTTTATATGGTTTAAACTTTAAAATCATATGAATGAGATAGCTGATTCTTTTTTTATTGAACAGCTGTATTCTATTGTTGCCTTTATTAAGCCGATAGTAGATAATAACATTTTCAACTTATACCTTATAACATATGTGCAAGAGCTACAGAACGCCATATCACACTTCATTTTTTATTATCTATATTCTTCTTTTCCCCGGTCATCAAATAATAAGTTAGCATCAATAAATAATTTTAATTTTGGATGTAACGCGTCTTCTGATTGGCTGACGTTATTTTGTTATGAGCCCATAGACATAATTAAGTCATGTGACCGTGACGTCATCAACGTTTTTTTCATGGTTTTCTACGGTTGAAAATGGAATTTAGAATTAAATTATAAGAAATGACTGTAATATTTTTTCTGTCTATTCGAAATAACACAAAAAATGTGGTGTACACTGTTAAATAACCCGCTACGCGCGTTATTCAGTGTGCACCAAATTTTTAATGTCATTTCTTCATAAACAGAAAAAATATTACAGTCATTCCTTAAATAACAGCACCTAATTGCTCCAACTTATAATAGAACGTGGTTATAAGATATTAACAGTGTACAGGGACCATCTCAAAGTATATAGCTACAAACATTGTAGGTTTACATATCAGGGATGGAGTCGATTATTTTAAAAAGTAATCAATTGAATAAAAATTGCTTTACCAATCAAATGTAACGTTATTAATTACATTACAATTACATATTTATTCAAATATAATCATGATTTCTTTGGATTACTTACGATTTCATTGTATACTGTGATATTAAAGATTTTTTACAGACTTTTGTATCCTCACAAAAAGCAATTTTTTTGTGACAATTTTTTTTTTAATCTATTTAATATTTTCATGTTATTCAAACATTTAGACAATGAGCAGTGTAAGATGTGTATTGTTTGATGCATAGACACGTATCCTATCTATGTAAAAGATATAACATTGTTTTCATATATTTAACATAATCGATTACAGCCAATTACGATTACTAATTGTCTGTTATCTATACTCACGAAATCCACGTAAGTAGTATCCCACAAAATATTAATGAATTTACAGTAGTATACGAGAGTATACAAGAGTGTGATTTAACATGATATATTTGAGTTGTATGAAAATGTGCTAACGTTTATGTTCGTCAAGTCTTGTGTACATTTTTACTTTTTATGAGGGTATGAATGCCATTTACCGTCAGGCGTCAAACGGTCATTTCGGCTACCGTTAGCGTTAAATTGGTTAAAATCTTACCGTGATTCGTCAAAATATCCTTATTGTGATTCGTCAGGGGTCCCAAATAATTATTGTTACCGTAATTTTTTTTTAATTTTTTTGTTTTGCGTGATTCGTCAGAATCAGCCGATTTTTTAAAGTCTAAATGAAAGTGTACATTTTATCGTCATGCACCAAACATTACCGTTAACGTCATTTGGCGATAATGTTTACCGTTTTCGTCATGAATGTATCCCCATTACGACCCTCTTTTATTATCATGGCATTCAGAAGTTCAAATTCAAATAACGAAAACAGTTTTTTACCTTTTTAAAACACTTCAAAGAAAGTTCCATTTTATGTTCGCAATTTATCTGCTAACTCATTTGTCTGGACAGTGTCTCAAACGTTCTAGGCGAACGTTTTATTATGTAAATTGTCCTATGATCTTATCGCAGACAATTATTCCAAAGTACTTAATTTCAGTTTTAGGTTAGATTTGACTCGATGAAAGCTTATGTTAAAATCTCATCGAGTAGGAACACGACCAGATTGCAATTATCTATTATTTCAAATTATCCAGAACAATTACTCATACTGTGGATTCATTTATTTCGTGGGTATCAATTTTCGTGGATTCAGTAAACATTGCATTTTCGTGGATATTTAATTTCGTTGTTTAGCCTAAGTCTGCTTCCTAGCCTATAGAACATTTGTATTTCGATGAACATTTGAATTCGTGGTTCGCCTTTACCCACGAAATCAACGAAAATTAATATACCACGAACAATAATGAACATTTATTTTGGTCAGATTATAAGAAAGATTCACTTTGTGGAATGACAAAACTGCTCATTTGCAAACTTCCAAAAACAAGGATAGGATCGTGAATTTGTTTCTTTATCTCGTTCAAGTAATGATTGTCTCCGGAAAACACAGGAACCTGTTTCGAATCCCCCAAGAAGGACGTAAAGAACGACTCTTAGAAGACATATTGTTAGGTTAATTCTTTCTATTACAAAATATAAAAAATATATTGCCTGCGGATGATAAGGACATTTTTAGATGAAATATCAGCATGATAAAACATACACTTATAGTTTGTTTTTCATTAAAAATAAAATTAGATGTGACATTATGTCATTAACATTTGTTATATTTAAAATTATCTAACAAGGATGTTCTTATTATGTAACTGGTCAAGGATATTCTTATGACATTCTGTGAGCTATCTTAAAGCTAGAACATCAAAGTTCGTTCAGCTGACTAAGTTTGTTAATTTAAGGTATACAAAGTATAATTAAATTAAAGGCACCACCATAACAGTAAAAAATGCTTATATATTTCTGATTTATTGAGAAAGCCAAGGATCTGACATAACGCAAGCTATTTTAAAGCTAGTACATCTAAGTTTATTAACCCGACTTAGTTTGTTAAATTAAGGTAAACGAATAATTTGACCTCGGCCTATCTATTTACCTAATTTCATAACACACTTCATAAATAGGTAGCTGAAATTATTGAGCAACCAATTATGTGTAATTGTTCGACTTGGTTAGACGAAGTTTGAATTGACTAATTGACTGATGTCTGTTCACAATTGGTATAAGTTTTAAATTCATCTTTGATTGTTGCTTATTATTTTTTTAGTTGACTGGGGTCTGAAAACCCTCCTAATAGTTAATAATATGTGACTCCACATAACTACAACACCGAAAACCTGCCGGCTACCAATCAGTTGATATTAAAATTTCGATTTTGTAGATAATATACTAGTATATAATTTAATTCCTTGTTTGTATACTGGAAAATATTGACCACAAGGTTAGGACGAGTTGTGAGATAATGTTGAGAATAACACTTGACGACATGACTTGATTCTGTTTCGGCTGTTTTCCGGTTTTTTTTCAGAATTGTTGATGTTTAGCAATAACAATGAATCGATAATTGTTTTTATTTAGTACAGATACTAAATAGTGCAATATTTCCAATAATTTGTTTAGACTTGTATAGAGGTTTTTTATGGTCTACGTTGCATGTCGATGCCACTACTGGTGGAGGTTTCCTCCTCAATGGTACATCACCAACCCAGGATTCAGCATTTTTGTGTTGACATGAATTATCATTGATATAGACATACTGATAAATCAACTGTTGACCAATTTTTTTTCGAAATACTATCCAAGAATAAAATAACCTTAGCTGTATATGAAAAAACCTTTCGGAATTCTGTTTTTCTTCAGTGTTCTTGAACTTTGTACTTTATTCTGCATTTACACTTTTTTTTCTTCGAGCGTCACTTATGAGTCACTGATGAGTCTGGCGTACCAAAAAATAAGCCTGGTAACTATTATAGGTTTTAACGAAAACAAATCGATTACAGGTTTTGGTCGGGTTTAAGCATGTTTGTGAGAGCTCAACCCTTCTCAAAACCTGAGACACTATTTTTACAACACAACAAGAGATATATGTAAATAAACTGTTGACACAGAGATTTGTCTTGCTTGGCGGCATAAAATTCAGAAAATGACAATCTGACAAACAGTATCAGATTAATAAATTCAAAGTTGCTGGACCAACTAGTGGACAGGGCCTCAAAATGGTTGACAAACTGAGATGTACAGACAGCAATGTAACATTATAGAAAATAATGTTGTCTGTTGTAAGTAGTAACTATCAATCTAACTTAAGCAGAAAAACTTAACATTAAAAATAGTTAAATATATGAAAGTTACTGGACCATGACCTAGGGGACAGGGCCCTGATATGTAATGATAGCAATACAACTTTATACAAAATAACATTGATCTATCACAAATAGTTCCTGTCAATTCAACTTACGAAGGAACATAACATTGAACATTGTTAATTAATTCAAAGTCACAGGACCATGGCCTAGGGGACGGGGCCTCAAAATAGTAGTCAAACTGATATGTACTGATAGCAATGCCATTTACTTAACAAACTAACTTAAGCAAAAAACTTATCAATTTTTTTGGCGACGGCAATGCCGGAAAAGCAATCCCTATCCCTATGTCTCGGAAAAATCGCAGGCGAGACAAAAATCAGTGTTAAAGGCCGTAACTCATCAGATTGGACGCTAACACAAGAACAAAGACAAAAGATTCAAGTACTGATCTACAAGGATTCGCAGAACAAAAACATAAACAATGTCATCCTACACTTATAATCGTTTAAAACGTACTAAATATCCAATACAACAAAAAGTAAAACAACGCAAATACCGAACTCCAAGGAAATTCAAAACGGAAAGTCCCTTGACAATTGGGAAAATCAAAAGCTCAAAAACATCAAACAAATGGAAAACAACTGTCATATTCCTGACTTAATCCATCATTTTCTACATAAGGAAATACCTGTACCAAGTCAGGAATATTGTAGATTGCAACTCGCGGAAGATAATCATTCACCTATTAAGATCATTTACCATAGTTATTCTTTTAGAAATGTAATATTTTTTCCGAACAGAATCTTGTTTTAAAGTCATATGAAACTTCAAATCTAAAAATAAAGTTTAATATGTTTTTTATACTTGAAATTGTTGGATGGCTAAGTTTTATTGTCTAATGCTTAGTCCGTTGCTGTGTGTGTTACATTTTAATGTTGTGTCGTTGTTCTCCTCTTATATTTAATGCGTTTCCCTCAGTTTTAGTTTATTACCCCGATTTTGTTTTTGTCCATAGATTTACGAGTTTTGAACAGCGGTATATTACTGTTGCCTTTATTTACTATAAAACAAGGGGACATACACTTTGTTGTACGAAAACATCCTTTATATTATCAAAATCTTCATTAATATGCAGCTATTGAATTATTGTCTGCCCGTACAGTAATTCGTCGATATTTTCCCGTATTCAGTGACCTTTACTACGAAACCTTTCGTTAGGACTTCGGCCACCAAACAATGCAAGTGTGAGGGGAAAACCGTGATGAAAGAATGTAAACAAACTTGTACTGGAAGGTAAACAATAATAACTGACGTGCTTCAAGTGCTCTGTGTTGATTGTCTATCAATGTCACGATCCGGTAAACCTTTAAAAACTATTTGGATAATTGATGTTTATATAAAGGATTAACTCAGTTCAAGTCATAGATAGGGTTTCCCCTTATTTTGGGATATACGTCATCTATATTGCTGCTTTTGGATCAATAGCAGTGCCCCTTTTGTCATCAGATATGTTCATTACGTTTTGATTGGATTTTCATATTTTAAATTTTTGATTGAATTATATACTTATTAATGGATATTAATACATTATTCTGTGTGATCTAAGACTTTAAAACGAATTCAAGGTAACTGTTCCGTTTTTTCAATAACAAACGTTCCTTGTGGAATCCAAATGGCTTCAAGGAGGAAACCGGCAAGTCGTGTACAAACAGAAACATTAAACGACCAAAATCCTTCTAATTGGACTGTGTCTCAACTTAAGAACCCTCGGTAAAATAGGGATTAAGATTACCGGACATTTATCTAACAGTAGTTTAAGAAGACTGTTTTTGGACAATCAATCAAATGAAAATAGTTCCGCAAGGATTGATAAGTCCGATAATTCAGCTGAACGGAATACAGTTTCTGATGGAAGCTATTCGTTAAATGTAACTAATGTTAATATACGTGATCCTATTGACATAAATACTTCCGATCGCGATGTTCACTCAATTCCTATTTCAAACGTCCAAAAGGAGATTAATACGCCGTCTACATCATATGCGCATGCAATTCCCCAGCTTCTGCCCACTGCTTCATCTGCGCACGCAACCGTAAACAATAACAGTCAACTTGTAAACATGCAAAACCTCTTAATGAATACAATTCAACTCTGCCAGCAATCTATGTAACAAATGAATAAACAAGGAGAGTAGATACAGCCAAGTTTCAATCTATCAACAGCTTTTGGACATGGTTCAACTTCACTAGGAATTACGCCGTCTTTTACTTCTACTATTCCCGTTTATTCTGCTAATTCTTCAACTCCAGGAAAATTCAGATTCCCAGCTCCCTCGTTTTCCGGTGTAGACATAGTTTCCCCCGAACTAAGGAACGATATCATTACAGGTAAAGATGTCAATCTTAATATGTTATTAATTACAAACTATAAAAACTCTACTATAAAAAAGAATAAGGAATCAGATGTAAGACTCCATAGAAATCTATCAATGGACGAATTTGTAATTGCCTTTGAGCGTTACAAACGTATTATGGGTACAGCTTTCCCTAACAGAAACGAGGAGTTAGATTTGATACCTGGCACACATTATTGAAACAGAAAACATCTGGCCAGACTGTTTTTATGAATATCACAAAATATTCTCAGCTAAATGTGCTGTCATGCTAATTCCGCACAACATCAAAATAGATTGGTCAAAAGGGGACTCAGATTTACGTAATATTGTATGTGCAGGTTCTAAGATCAACACATGTAGAAAGTGTCACTCAACAACTCACTCCACCGTTATATGTAGTGTACAGTAGCAAAATTTTCAGCCACAAAGAAATTCTACTTCATCCAGAAATACACCTGATTCTCTTGGCCGTGATGTTATTTTTGTAGATGGTTTACCCGTTTGCCACAATTTCAATGGATTTAAAGGTTGCACTAAACCTTATTGTAAATATGTTCATGCTTGTAAAACTTGTAAAAGTAAAACACATAGCAAAGTTGCTTGTCAAAACTACAGAGAAGGTTATCAACACAATGATCAAAACTCAGTTAAAGCAAACAGTAAATATGTACCTAAAAATGACTACCTTCTGATTTTAAAGCCTCTTCACCTATAAATTGTGACATAAGAAACCACCCCGATAAAAACTTTGTTAGCTTACTGTGTAATAGTGTTAGATATGGTTTTGATATGTTAGTTTCTGACATTAATATTTCTACTTATGAATGTAAAAATGCTCTGTCAGCAGGTAAAATCCAGATTCAGTAACTGCTCTAATTCAAGATGAATTGGTTAAAGGCTTCATTCAGGGTCCTTTTTTACCCCCCCCCTTTTCTGTTTATAGGGTTTGTCCAATCGGCAGAGCAGTACATGAATATTCTTTGAAGAAAAGACTTATATTGGATCTTTCCTTGCCTCACAACAGCTTTGATCATGATAGTGTGAATGATTTGATAAACAAAGATTGACGTTCACTTAGTGACATTAAAGTTGATGATGCAATCAATGCAATTCAAAATTATGGTTTAAATAGCATTTGTTGTAAGGTAGATGTCTGCGATGCGTTTAAACAGTTGGATATTTTACCTACCCAATGGCATTTATTTTGTTTTAAATGGGATAATTTTTATTATCATTATGTAATAATTCCTTCCGGTTGTCGATCTAGTCCTAAGTTATTTGATATGTTGTCAAGAAGTATATGCTGGATAGCCAAACATAGTTATAACATTAATGTAATTTTTCATCTTTTAGATGATTTTTTAACAGTTGATAGGCCTACTGATTGTGGAGAAAGAACAATGGCTTTACTTTCTTTAATTTTTAACAAATTGAGTATTCCTTTATCGAAGAAAAAGGCTGTTGGTCCTTCTTGTGTGTTAGAATACTTAGGCATTGTATTAGACACTGTAAATATGCAAGCTAGATTGCCTCAAGACAAAGTGAAAAGAATTACAGATTTTATAATGTTAATTTTAAGTAAAAAGTCCTGGACTAGGAAAGAACTTGAACAGTTGCTTAGACATTTAAATTTAGCAACTACAGTTATTCTTCTAGGACGCTCTTTTGTTAGTTATTTGTACAAGTTAATGTCATCTGTCAAATAGAGTTTTTATCATGTCCATTTAAACAAAGAGTGCAAAGCTGATTTATACATGTGGTTATCGTTTTTGAAAAATTGGAATGGCATCAATTTCTTTTATGAAAAAACTTTTAACTAAAGCAGCAGATATGATGCTTTATACAGATGCGTCCTTTTTGATAAGATTTGGTGGATATAATCAACATAAATGGTTTTGTGACCGTTGGTCCGACAATTTACCATGCAAATTCGACTTTGCCGCTTCTATGGCCTTTTTGGAACTTTATCCTATAGTTGTTGCAGCTGTTCTATGGGTTAAGGTGGGGTGTGGAAAAAGGATTCTTTTTTATTGTTACAATTTAGCAACAGTCCACATTATTGCTAAAGGTTGATCGAAAGAAACAAACATTATGAAATTAATGCGTAAACTTACAATGTGTGCTGCAACTTATAACTTTGCTGTTTATAGTGAACATTTACCGGGAAAATCTAATGAAATTGCTGATGCATTGTCTAGTTAACAGATGAACAAGTTCAGACTTTTAGCGCCTCAAGCAGAAACAACAGACACTCCTTGCCCATAGCTTTCAGACATTCTCTGAGATATTATGGAAATATTCAGTAGCAGATAGTACAAGATCGCATTATACTATAGGTTTTGATTTATATAAGAAGTTCTCCTTACTGCAGAGATCATTCTGGACTTCAAATGAAATGCCGCCTGTTTCAGAAACTTTGTTAATAGGATTTAACTGTATTTATGTGGTATAAGATATTATTACTTGCAACATACAGGATTTAGTCCTTTAGAAAAATATGGCAAGCCATTTTTATGTTTACAAACAATTTTAAATGGTTTTAAAAAGAAGCAGAATTTTGTGTTATAAGGCCTAGATTGCCAATTACTATGTCTTTGTTGTATAAAATGGTTATGCAATTAAGAAGCATTTTTTTCACTCATTTTAACAATGTTATGTTAGAAGCAGCTTGTGTTGTAGCTTTTTTTTGCGTTCTGGAGAGTTCACTATACTTAGCAACTTTGACTCGGAAACACATTTGTGTGTTGGTGATTTAGCAATTTTTGAAGATCATATTTTGTTACATTCGAAAAAATCTAAAACAGATCCTTTCAGACAGGATGTTACTATACCCTTAAACAAAAGTGGACACATTATTTTTCCTTGCTTTGCTATTAAATATTATTTGTCTCTTCGAAAGAAAATGTCAAGTATTACATCTGATGCTCTGTTTGTCTCTGATGAGACAATTTTTTATCAAACAGTCAAAATTATTTTAGACAATTTAGGTCTTGAAAGCAAAAATTATAATGGACATTCTTTCAGAATTGGAGCAGCAACAAAAGCACAGGAAGTAAGATTAGAAGACCACTTGGTTAAATCTTTAGGCAGGTGGTCATCAGATTGTTATATTAGGTATATTCATACCAGCCCTAAAGTAATTCAACAAGCTCAAAATCAGTTAGTTTCATCATTTTCCTTGTCTTAAACTATTGTACTGGTAATAAAAGGAGAAATAAACCTGGGGATACAGCTGCTTCGCATCTTTATTAGTACTTTTCGATAAAATTGTATACTTCTATCATCAAATTTATCTTATCACCCAAGTTTTCTGTATATATTAATTTTCATTTATATGTTAAAAGGGAGATAACTCTTAATGTTTATTATGTGTATGCAGCTGTAAGTCCCCAGTTTTTCCAATGTAATTTCTATTTTCATATTATATATTAGTTTTAACAAATAGTTTTATTAGCACTGGATCTTTATTTAGTCTAAGGATACATATATTCCACATTGAAAAACAACACATAGATACCTAATAACACAATACTGGATATCAAATGAGATGCAAGGTATACATCAGTGAGATAGTTTTGTCTTGGAAACTTAGGACTTTATGGTCAAATACGGTCTTCAACAATAAAGTTATTTCGATCTCTGTCAACTTTTAGGATGAATATGAACGGCAACAAACTCGAATGTTAATTAGCTTGACATCAATGATCACTAAAGGAAATATAATTTGTCGATAATACGTTATAGATTCGGAATAACTATAGAAAAAAACCTGCAAACAGAAATTAGTTTAGTATAGTATGAAATTCAAAACAGTGTAGCTGTGGCCATTGATTGACCCATCAAAATCATCCATTGACTGGGACAATTTACGTGAACGTTTGTCTGTAACAACCACTGTTCATGACGTACCTACGATAGACATTTAAACTGTGGGGTCAACAAAGGTTTCTTAACGCCTTTAATTATAAAATAATTCGAAAAATTAATCAGGAATAACCTTTGTGTTTTGATTTATATAATTGATATAAATCAAAATATCGTGTTATTTCTGATTAATTTTTCGAATTACTTTATTTAGGTGTTGAGAACCTTTGGTGACCCCATAGTTTAAGTGTCTTTAAAAAGTACATAGTGAGCATTGGTCGTTACATACAAACGTTCACCTAAATTGTCCCAGTCAATGAATGATTTTAATGTGTCAATCAATGGCCACAGCTACACTGTTTTGAATTTCATACTATATGCACGCATTGGTTTCATAATTTTGATAACATTAAAATTATATGGAACTCGTTTCATATGGCTTTGATGTATTTTCTTACAGGTCCATTATCCGGATACCTGATAGAAAAATTCGATGAAAGAAAGGTTGCCATTGCCGGAAGTTTGATTGCAGGTATCGGGTTGATGTCATCTGCTTTTGTCACTTCCGTTCCAGCTCTTATTCTAACATACGGCATAATTTCAGGTAATCAGATTATAGGCATACCAGAATTGTAGTAGACAAAAACACTGTACAAAACAATGAATTCAACAATAATATCCACTGGTTTTTTTCAGCTTTCTTCAAATTCGTATTTGGCCTTTTAACCTTTTAGTTCGTGCGCCACTGATGAGATAAAATGCTGTACCAAAGTCTAAGTCCAGTATCTTTGATGAGTTTTCATAGCATAAATGGAACAGTTAAAAACTTTTATAATACTAGAACACACCCGTGATATCGCGGGTCCGTGACTGAATTAAAGTATATACATGTAACTATGCGTAAGCCTTATTTTAGTATTGGTATTGTCATCTGATAAAGTCATGCCGATTATAAGATACAGTTTTCTCTGCTTTCAAACTCTTTCTGTGTGAACCCGTCGACCTTGAACTTATCATGCTTATCAAGTATTGGTAATATTAATTATTTGGAAAACAAAAGGTCCTGGAATGGAGTATTTTTTAATCAACAGCAGTGTCCTATATTAGTTATAAATAAGTTGAATTCTTTGATTCGCTGTTTTGCCCGCTAACAAATTGAAAACTGTACCTATACGCCTTATATAAGTCCAGATTTTTAGTATTCGTTTTGTTATCTTAGAAAGTCTTACTGATTAAAATACTAAAATAGGGAACAATTTGACAATGATTGCATTTAGTAGTGTCAACCCTTTGATTATGACCCGTGTATATAGCAAAATCCTAAATACACCGTTAAACTTTGGTGGTGCGCCTGTCAGATGCGGAACATACAGATAAGATAATAGATAACAGGTGAATATACTATTGGTATCGGTATCGGATTCGACCCGGAACTTGTTAATTATTGGCAATATTAATTATGTGGAAAACAAAAGGGTCTAGAGTGGTGTAATTTTTAATCTACACCATTATCATATATTAGCTATATATAAAGTTGAATTCTTTTATTTGTCGTTTTAACCCGATGACGGCTGACAAATTGGACCTCGTAATTTTAGTATTATAGATATGTTGCACTAGTAAATGGTGGCAGCAAGACTTTCGTACAAGCCGAAAAGATATGGCCAAGCCAAACCGTCGGATTCCCCCACATGTAATAAAAGGTCGGCAGAAAAATGTATTTTCTTTATTTCGTTAAACATGTCCGCCCACGTGTTGATCCAAATTAGTTATACACGTCAAACTAATTTTAATTCATTCTTGTGTTTGAAAGTCTTATCATTTACACGTTGGGTTCGACACAAAACAGATCTCGATTTTAAAGAAGAAAATAAAACGTGTGCCCACGAGTCGAACATGTATCGTCTTATTAACAAAAATAACTTCAAACACTTCAAACGTTTTTGACCTAACCATCTTTTTATTGACGATGCCGACCGGTAATTTCGTTCGTCCTATTTGAAGTAAACAAAATGCATGGACTTTTAAAGTCTCAATTCTAACCCAGTCTGCAAATAATCACATTAAATGTACCAATTTTACTGCACGAGATGCGATAAGACTCGTATCACTTTCAATAATGACAGCTAGTCAGCTTTAATAATTTTCGTATCGAAATAAATTCATTGATGTAGGCGATTGCAAATGTACATTTGAGTAAAGGGCATATTTGCATACTCATATTACACCTAACATCATGACAGTGGTTACAAAGCTGCTTGTCAATTTCAACTTTTTTTTTAATTAGGATTAAACAATCTGAATATGTGGTAGCCCCTTTTGTTGTTTATAAAACATTGTCATTTATGCATGACAATGTCATTCAATGTGTTTAAGCATCACCGCTCTTCAACACTTTGTACATTGGATACCAATGACCGTTTGTCCTGCCTACTTAAATTGATTTTCAGATCGGGACACTTTATTCTTTAGTTTTCTATGTTATGTCATGTGTGCTGTTGTTTTTTTGTCTTTTTCATTTTTAGCCATGGCGTTGTCAGTTTGTTTTAGATTTATGAGTTTGACTGTCCCTTTGGTATCTTTCGTCCCTCTTTTAAATGGATTCAAAATAAATCTATTAAACTAAAAATAATTTTCAGTAGAAAATCCAAATAAAGTACTTTTTCCATTCCATTTCAAAACAAGCAATGCATTTTCTAAGACATTTAGTCAAAACAAATTTTAAGATGCATCCTCTTCCAAAAAGGTCAAAAATCTGTGCATAAGAAAGGAAATTTCAGCATGATATACTAAGTACCGATGTTTCAAATACTAATCAACTGTGAAAGATATTCTGGAGTCGTAAATTTTTTGAGATCCATTGAATTCACTTAAATAATGTTATGAAACGCATTAAAGGAGTGATCAGGATGTGTATGACTGTAAGATTACATTGTACTTTGTTGAAAATATGGTGTATAAAGGGAAGTTCTCTTTTGTAATAAAAGTCAGTAAACCGTGCCTCTCTTTGCCAATTGAAATTTATACCTTTTCGCTACGTGCGTGAATATACTCTTGTAAAATGTGAATTTTTACTAAAAACTCACGATATCTTTTATGAACAAAAATGTGATAGATAAAAAAAAATACCGTTTTCGTTGGATATTCTAAAAAAAATCTTCGGTGCAAAAAGATGCAGACAATTTCCCCTGTATTTTTTTAACTTGCAAGCTAAGTATCTAAAATTTTGCATCGCTTACCAAATCTAATTAGTTCGAATCCGAAAGACATTACATTAAAAGCCTTCTTTATCTTGGTGAATTGGTAATAATTATGTACTTTCGAATAATTCTTTGAATAAAAAAAGTCTGTGGTATAATTTACAACTCAAAAAAATATGTTTGACTCGCATTATTTATCATGAGATTGTAATTTAGTGGTTTTCGTTCGTTGCTGTGAATCATATTTGTTACTCATTTGTTGTTTCGTGTATAAATCAGGTTTTTGTATTCTCGTTGGGAATGCTTTACATTTTTTTTTATGTCTGGGACTTTTATGGCTTGCTTATTGCGGTATAGGTTTTGCTTATTGATGAAGGCCGTACAATGACCTATAATTATAACGCCTACGTTTTTTATCTGATATTTTTACATTGAATGCAAACGTTGAATGCAAAATAAAGGCAACAGTAGTATACCGCTGTTCAAAACTCATAAATCCATGGACAAAAAACAAAATCGGGGTAACAAACTAAAACCGAGGGAAACGCATTAAATATAAGAGGAGAACAACGACACAACACTAAAATGTAACACACACAGAAACGGACAAGCATCAGACAAAATCCCACGAGAATAACAAATATAACATCAAAACCAAATACATGAATTTGGGATAGACAAATACCGTGACACGCCTTATCGCAATGTGAAATTACACTCAAAAATAAGAGAAAACAAACGACGCAACGTTAAAATGTAACACACAGAAAGTTGTACAGCACTGAAGATCAAAAGTTGAAAAAGGCTGTGTCAAATACGGCTATGTTTTTATGCTTTGGATAAGAACATCCTTATTATTTAGAACAATTAATGCTATTGCAAACAGTAAATTTTATCAAATGAATATAACAGATATACATAATGAAACTGAAGTATTAACTCATTACAGAAAACTATACGAACCTACGAAGTCTTGTATTATAGGACTAGGGGTGGAGTGATTATTTTTCTTTATAAAACAATAAAATATACATAATTCAGTTGAAATGACATTACATTTCTACATAGATAATTTTTTTTAAATGATACATACATTGTTCCTCGTACCCTTAAATCGTGATTTCTCTGTCGACCCTACATTGTTTAAGTCGTTGCGACTTTATCCACCAGCAACATATGTCCATAAAACAAAACTCCGGGTAAACAGGAGACCTTCTTGCTTTAAGAAGGTTCACATTGTTTTATTGTGAGCTAAAGCTAGTTGCGACCTTGGTGTCGTATGTTTTTGAATTACTTCGTTGATCAATTTATCACTACAAAGTATTTGCAAAATCTTTGTGTCCGTGAAAACTAATAGTTGTTTAAATTTCAAATTTCATCAAGGTCTCTTCTGTGTGACTGTCTGGACTTCAAAGTCGACATGATAAGAGGTGAATGTATTCAGGTTAATTTAAGTTCTGTGGTACAATGGGTTAATGTCTGGTTAATATATATCTTATCTTTGATGTGCAGCATTAGCATCCCTATAAAGTAAGACAGTCCGTGAGTGACCCATAACATACGATATTGTATGAATTTTATTGGCGACTTTCTAGCAAAATCCGGACTATATATATATATGTATATATGACTCGTCTAAACATCAACCCAACATTGTTAGATCTGTAAATTTGCTTTCGCAAATTTTTGGTTCTTCCCTCGCCGGGATTCGAACCCATGCTACTGTGATATCGTGACACCAAATCGCCTGCACTGCAGCCGTCCCGCTAGACCACACGACCACCTGGGCTCTCATAAAAAGAGCTTTCGCTGGCCGTGTGTTACCTTTCCACGTCAGTTTTAATCTAGCGGCGTACTGCAGTACATGATATATAAGGCATGTAGATGTTATTGTTACAGATCAGCTAAATTATCTATAGTAAAGGATCCTACAAATTAATGTAAGATACAGTCACAGAAAATAATTATATTTATAAGTACGTCTGAGTCAGTGACAACCCTACAACAGATGTATCCATCGGATCGCCATCAATGATGGTGATACATGGCTGTGTACATAATGTATATACAACTCGTCTAAACATCAACCCAACAATGTTAGATCTGTAAATTTGCTTTCGCAAATGTTTGGTTCTTCCCTCGCCGGGATTCGAACCCATGCTACTGTGATATCGTGACACCAAATCGCCTGCACTGCAGCCGTCCCGCTAGACCACACGACCACCTGGGCTCTCATAAAAAGAGCTTTCGCTGGCCGTGTGTTACCTTTCCACGTCAGTTTTAATCTAGCGGCGTACTGCAGTACATGATATATAAGGCATGTAGATGTTATTGTTACAGATCAGCTAAATTATCTATAGTATAGGATCCTACAAATTAATGTAAGATACAGTCACAGAAAATAATTATATTTATAAGACGTACGTCTGAGTCAGTGACAACCCTACAACAGATGTATCCATCGGATCGCCATCAATGATGGTGATACATGGCTGTGTACATAATGTATATATGACTCGTCTAAACATCAACCCAACAATGTTAGATCTGTAAATTTGCTTTCGCAAATTTTTGGTTCTTCCCTCGCCGGGATTCGAACCCATGCTACTGTGATATCGTGACACCAAATCGCCTGCACTGCAGCCGTCCCGCTAGACCACACGACCACCTGGGCTCTCATAAAAAGAGCTTTCGCTGGCCGTGTGTTACCTTTCCACGTCAGTTTTAATCTAGCGGCGTACTGCAGTACATGATATATAAGGCATGTAGATGTTATTGTTACAGATCAGCTAAATTATCTATAGTAAAGGATCCTACAAATTACAGATAATGTACTTTATTGTGGAAGCTGTGGACTACTGGTTCAAAATAAAATTGATTTCTACAAGTTACTTTGTAACCACTGTCATGATGTTGGGTATATCATATTATAATGAGATAAAACCTTTCATTTTTATATCAGATGTCTTAAAGTTTGACTGTTCACAATTGCTAAAAGTTGCAATGTGTTACAATCTTTTTTAATAAACGATAGATTTGTTATTATTATTATGAGTAAACGCTAATTTTTTTTATTTTTTCGTTCGAATTCGCATGAAATTATTTATTTTTTTTTATCTCTATTTATGGAGATTTTTTTTTTTTTTTTTTTTTAATAATGAGAGATACCTGTTCGTGCAGCCACGATCAAATACAAATTAAGCGTCTCTTCAATCGCAATGATATAAGGTCTCGTGTTGTTTCAACTTTTATTACAAACATTATTCTGTCTTGGTGGTAATGGGTTCTTAAAATTTGGTCATATCGTATATCTGTTCATTTTAATGGCGTACTCTAGTGACATGATATAATCGCCACAAAAAAAACTCTCTGGAAGTTTAAATATTATTCTTCCGGGTGGTTCGACAGTAAAACAAATCGCTTAAGGAAATAAATCTAGTCCCATAGATAAAAACATTGACAGAAAGAATACAAAATGCCCCTGATCTGTTATTGCAGCGGTAACATAACGTAACAATGTCACCATACGGCATATTAGCTTGCGTTCATGGATCTTAACGAGGTTAAAAACGCGGAATTACTCACCTTCCTATATCTTGAAAACAAAAACTTTCTTCGATTATCTTTATTGTTACGATATAAAGTTAATGTTTGAAATATTACACAGTTCTTTTCAAGTTTAAGGTACTTGTTGAAACAGTTAAATGTTTGACTATGCACTAAAATTTTATTGCAAATTAAATCGGGTTTCTTGAACAATTAAGGGGGTTCGCGGGTCTAAATCATTTATATAGGATTTCTCTATATTTTTCTATAAATGAACTTTATCTTATAGTTAATAGAAAAATAAAATAAAAAAGTGGGGTCACCGTTCATTTGCGCTCACAATATGCTTTCGAAAGAAGCATACATTTTGGTAAAGGCGGTTTTTTTCTGTTGAAGTAATAGGAGAAATAAAGGTAATATCGAAATAAAAAAAAGAAATTTATTACAGAAATCGCGATAATTGTACAATAATTTAGTTTAAGTACAGCTTATATGGAAATTATATTAAAAAAGATAGGTCACCGATGAGTTGAAAAAGATATTCAATTTTAGAGCCCAAAAATGGCATTTTTCCACCACTTTTTCAATGATGTATACATTTTGAAAGTCATCTGGGGCCAATACGAATTGATTGTTTTGAATGATTTTTGTACCATATGATAAAGTAACAACTACAAAAGGAAATAAATAAAATTTGTAATGAGAAAACAAATGTTTGATTTTTTCCTGAATTTTTTATACCCTCGAGCCTCCTTAATTAAATTTTTAGCTCACCTTTCCAAAAGGAAATGTGAGCTTTTGCCATCACTTGGCGTCCGTCGTCGTCGTCGTCGTAAACTATTTCAAAGATCTTCTCCTCTGAAACTACTGAACCAATTCAAACCAAACTTCATCTGATTGATTCCTAGGGTATCTAGAATAAAGTTTGTGTTTTAATTCCCATTTCATCTAAAAACATGGCTGCCATGGCTAAAAATAGAACATAGGGGTAAAATGCAGTTTTAAGCTTATAACTGAAACTACTGGGCCAAGCTTGGAATTAATTATCATTGGGATATATAGTTTAAAAATTGTGTCCGATGACTTGGCCAACCAACCAAGATGGCCACCATGGCTAAAAATAGAACGTATGGGTAAAATCAGTTTTTGGCTTATAACTCAAAAACCAAAGCATTTAGAGCAAATCTGACGGAAGTTAAATGGATTATCAGGTCAAGATCTATCTGCCCTGAAATTTTCAGATGAATCAGACAACCGATTGTTAGGTTGCTGCCTCTGAATTGGTTATTTTAAGGAAATTATGCTGTTTTTTGGTTATTATCATGAATATTATTATAGATAGAGATAAACTGTAAACAGCAAAAATGTTCAGCAAAGTAAGATTTACAAATATATCAACATGACCGAAATGGTCAGTTGACCCCTTTAGGAGTTAGGGCCCTTTATAGTCAATTTTTAACCATTTACCGTAAATCTTAATTATCTTTTACAAAAATCTTCTCCTCTGAAACTACTGGGCCAAATTTAACCAAACATGGCCAAAATTAATATTAGGGTATCTAGTTTAAAAAATTGTGTCTGGTGACCCGGCTAACCAACCAAGATGGCCGCCATGGCTAAAAATAGAACATAGGGTTAAAATGCAGTTTTTAGCTTATAACTCACAAACCAAAGCATTTAGAGCAAATCTGACATAGGCTAAAATTGTTTATCAGGTCAAGATCTATCTGCCCTGAAATTTTCAGATGAATCGGACAACCCTTTGTTGGGTTGCCGCCCCTGAGTTGGTAATTTTAAGGAAATTTTGCTGTTTTTGATTATTATCTTGATTATTATTATAGATGTAGATAAACTGTAAACAGCAATAATGTAATGCTTGGGGTATACAATGTTTTTTTATACTTTCATCATAAATTATATTATGAACAGGAGACAAACGAGACATTTCAGTGTGTCCACTCTTGTTTTTGCTTTTAAAGAAGATATGGCAGAATCGAAGAACCATTTATATAAATTGAAAACCCAAAATAATCATTCATGGAAGATTTAAGCAAAAAATTTAAGGTGAGCGATTCAGGCTCTTGAGAGCCTCTTGTTAATGAGTCTAATGTATATTTACAGGTGTAGGGTGTGGGCTAGCATTTATGCCAGGAAGTGTTGCGGTGGCTAAATACTTCACAAACCATCGACACTTAGCATTGGCAATAGCATCTTCTGGTGGTGGAATTGGTAGTTTTGCATTCCCACCATTTATTCAAATGTTAAATGAATATTATACATGGCGTGGCATGTTTTTGATTCTTGGAGGAATAACTCTCAATATATGTGTATTTGGATTAATTCTCCGCCCATTGGCAAAGGTCAGCCCGAAGAAAAATCAACAAAAATCGAAAAATAATAAGTTACAACAAAGCTATGATAGAAAAAATCTGAAAACTAAAATGATGAACGAAGAAAGAGTTAGATTCCTCGATAGACATTCTTATTTGAAAATTGTATCATTTTACGTCCTGATGGCCAATAGTTTTATGTATCAATTTGGTGCATCTATTATATTAGGTCACCTGCAAGCTTATGCTGTTTATCATCTAGGATTTACTTCGCAAAATGCCGCAATATTGTATACAATTTCCGGTGTGATGGTTCTTGTTTTCAAACTTCTACATGGTGTATTTGCAAATATAAGCCATGTTCAAATATTTCGGCCTATTTATCAATACATATTTTTCTATGCAATAGGTGGAATAGCAACAATATTTTTGACTTTTGATTCCCAATACGGTGTTTACTTTTCCAGTGCGATATTTGGAATGAGTTATGCAGCATGTGGTGGTTCACTTATACCAGCTATTGTCATTGACATATCTGGCGTAGAATCATTTGGTGTTGCATATGGAATTGTGCTGTTATGTCTATCAATTGGACAGTTAGTTGGTGCTCCGATTGCAGGTAAGCGGGGTTTTGTTTTTATTTCGATAATAGACGGATGAGCGGAAAACGAACACAGACGAGAAATAATTATGCTCTCTCTTACTGCTATCGTAGGTTGGTGATGAACATAGCTACCTTAATATTTAAACCCCTGTGATAGAAATTAAAATATGATCTTGCAACAAAAAAAAAATTAAATTTGAAAAACTTAATGGTTAGTTTCTTTTTAAATGACAGAAAGGCCCCGAAAAATGTGAACATTCAAACGAGACAACAAACGGTCTTGTTTGTAACAAAACAATTATGACAGGCATGCATCAATGACAACCAGTGTACTTTGGGCTTTTGATTTGTTTTAAACATGACAAAATGTGGCGGAGTTGAGCATGTTTGTGAGCGTTTAACCATCCACTTACCTACAACAGGTGTTAAAAATAAAGCAAAGAAAAAACATGGCACTTAAATTAAAGTCATAATCAAAACATAAAAAAACATATCAACCAAAAAATAGCTTTTAGCTAGAGGTGTTCAGTAACAATCACAAATATGTAAGGCTAAATTATACACTTGGAAGGAACCATACGTGCCAACGAACGCCCCAATTCGTATGGGAGTCTTCAGATTGCACTAGACTCAATATGATGAAAATCAATGAGACAGAAAGCACAAAATGTATCACGAAAACACAACGCTTTTAACACAAGATAAAACGAAAAGACAAGGTAAACTTCTGACGAGATATGGGGAGATAAAAAACAAACAATATTTAAGGAGGTAAACTAATTTAAACTCACTGAATCCTCAGTTTATTATTTTTATCTATGGAATAATAAAAAAAAATGCAAACAAATATTTTCCTTAATTGAACGTAGAAAAAAGCAATCCATTAAATCGCGTACTGAAGACCAAAACAACTATTTAAAGAAATACTATACAATTATACTATAGAAATTATGCAAGCATTTACTGACAGTAAGCTCAAAAACATATTTGTTAAATCATTTTTCACTATATGTCTAATAATAATTTTTGCAGGTCTTTTATATGAACACCAGAAAACGTATGATGCCGCCTTCATTCTAGCAGGAACAATGATGATAGCAAGTGCCTTAATAATGATATATCCTTTGAGAACTGATCTTAGTCCTTCAAAACTAAATAAACAAATTGAAATTAATATAGAAATCGATTTGAAAAACAATGAGAAGCGTACGGATTTTGATCCAATATCTGTATCTTCGTTTAGGGAAGCAGAACCAGTCTCCAACGTACAATAATAGACAGTGTACAGTGTGCAAGGACATATTCCCAGAGTTGAAAATGTTAACATCGACAACATTATTAGAGTGACAGTCTAAAATCATTAGAAATATGACCAAGATCTTCAAGTTTAGTGTCTAAACACGATATTACAGAAACAGCAATTCAGAAGTCTTCTTAGTCCATTTCGCCTGGAAGGTCTGAAACATTTTCTGGTTTCTGTGAAACCACGGTTTTCCATTTTGTTCAAGGTACACTTTATATTTATTATTTGAACAAAAACTATGTAGTATGTCATGTTTACATACAAATTTAAGTAATTCTAACGAAAATCTCCTGATGTTTTGGACTCTTGTCGATTAGGAACAAGACGTTATAAGCGCCATTTCGAACTTCAAGTTTGTTGCTACACTCAACTAAAACATGCTTTGGAAAAAGAAAATAAATGCAATCAGCAGAACTATATTTTTGACTGATAGTTATGTATAGGTCCTCAATGCTCTTCAACTTCGTACTTTATAACTTTTTTGAATTCGAGCGTCACTGACGAGTCTTTTGTAGACGAAACGCGCGTTTGGCGTATATACAAAATTTAGTCCTGGTATCTATGATGAGTTTATTTATTATTTTCAATGTATTCTTATTCAACGGTTTTAAACCTTAATGACATATCATTCCAACAGTTTTTTGTGCTTCATTTTCTATACATAATAAAAAAAAAAACACAATCAGTGATTGAAAAGGAGATAAAAGGAAAACTAATGTGCATTATTAGTTTCCGGCTATCTTTCATAGTGCTCCTTTGTACATTTCTCATTTGAAATAACAGAAAACTTGCAATTCCTCGATTCAGTTCTCAAAGTCACATTGTCTGTCCTTTGTTACTCGTGTGATTTTGTTAACGCAATTTACTTATGTCAAACGAACTTCGATTCTAATTTTCTGAATTTCATAATCAACCTCTTATCAAATACCAGTTCTTTATATTCTGCTTTTAGTAATATAAGGTCAATAAACATATTTCAAAAATAAAATCGCGCGACATTAATTGACAAATCACAGTTTTTAAATATATGATATTATAATAATAAAGAGACCTGTTTACTAAATAAGTATTTCTATCACGCATGTATCCTTGTAATATGTTATACGAGTTATATGATATGTATTATGACATTCTAACAAAAGTTTGGATGAGACATACCAACTAATATGTTTCTACAAAAAGCATTATATTTACAGATAAAAGGCTGATACAACTGAAAAAATTGTAATTGTATTTAATCGGTATGTGGTATCTGTTACCCTGCAAAATAGAAGAAATAGATACAATAGGGGTATTCAAACTAATAAATCGAAATATACTGACAATGTTATAGCAAAAAAATTTAAAAGGATGTAAAGACAAACCATAGTACACAAAACACAAAAACGATGCAAAGAAAAACCATAGTACTCAAAACACAAAATAGAAAACTAAAGACTGAGCATCACCTACCCACCAACAGCCGGGGTGATCTCAAGAGCTCTGCAAAGGTAGGCAAAGGGTATAGATTCTGGGTACTGACGTTGTTTATCGTCTTAATAACGAGTTATTAGACGTGACTCTGTACTTATTTATCCTGCTATTGAGTTATTGTTCTAGGAAAATTTGTGTATTCTTGTCTTTCGTTTTTGCTAATGTGATATGCCTATATGTCTTTGAGTGTTTCTTTGATACATCCCGTCATTTTGTTATTGTTCTATAATTTTTGCATTCTTGTCTTTCATTTTTATTGATGTGTTTTGTCTATAAGCCTTTTTTTGATTCTTTGATACATATGACGTGGCTCTGTACTTATACATCCCGTCATTGTGCTAAAGTAAATTTTTGTATTCTCGTCTTTCATTTTTGTTAATGTGTTTTGTCTTTTTGCCTTTTTGTGCTTCTTTGTTACATATTTGTTTGATTTTATAGTTATTAAGATAATAACACAATGTTGACTGCTGTATCCATATTTTTTTTACATTTTTACCGATTATGTCAGTTTGCTTTGTTCGTTGTCAAGATAATGGAATTTGTTGCGACTGTCATACAAGTGAGAGGTTTATCTAGCTATAAAACCAGGTTTAATCCACCATTTTCTATACAATAAAATGCTTGTACCAAGTCAGAAATATGACAGTTGTTATCCATTCGTTTGATGTGTGTGAACTTTTGATTTTGCCAGTTGATTAGGGACTTTCCTTTTTGAATTTTCCTCGGAGTTCAGTATTTTTGTGATTTTACTTTTTTCTTTGATAATGCAAGGCTACATGTTCATTAAAGTCGCTTCGTTATTCAAAAATTTCAACAAGTTATATAATATGACATTTTGATCAGTCTCCAATGTACTAATATTTGGTAAAAATATGTTACTGCTCCTTGTTTTTACACTAAACGGTAAATTCTCGAAATTGTAGGGAAGATTTTTCTCACTTTAATATGTTTTAAAAACTCCAAGGTTAATTAAAAAAAGGGGAAGTCAAATAAAACTGAAATCAACATTCTATAAATTGTATGCGTCTAAATCACCTTTATCTCTTCACCTTAATCAGGAACGCCTACAGCCGAATATTTGGAAGCGAATGATGTATAAGAATCTAAACCGTCAAAGTGCTATATGATCAAAAAGGACATTAAAACAGCCAATCCATTTAAGGTCAACTTTGCCGGAGGTTGAAACATTTAATATCTAATAATATATAAATTTACAAAAGAAAGTCGAAAGATATCAAAGGGACAATCAAACTCATATGTCGAAAATTAACTGGCAACGTCATGGCAAAAAACGAAAAAGACCAAGAGACAAACTGCAAAAAAATAATACAATGACATAAAATAGAAAACTAAAGACTCAGCAATAATTATAAGAGCCCCATCAAATACCGGGGGTTGATCTCAGGTGCTTCGAAAGAGTAAGCAGATCCTGCTCCACATGTTGACAATTAAGGAAAGTATTGACCTGATAAAATTAAAAGCTCAACCACATCACCTAAAGGAGCGAATGGGAAACAATCGTCATATTCCTGACTTAGTAAATGCATTTTCCGGAGAGAAAAAAAACAGTGGGTTAAACCTGACTAAACCTCCAAAAAGTATTAAAAATGTAATTACAAAAAAAAAACGCTCATCGGCGAGTATTTGAACATCTGTTAACTTCTGCTCAATCAGCTGCTATTTCTTATCCTTCATTGCAAACAACGTTCAACTGTCAACTGAGAGATCGAAACGATTTTATGACGAAATCGTTGATTCGTTGATATTTATTCTGGCATCTAACATGTCTAATACAAAACATTTAATTTATACATCGCATAAATATCTCATAAACATTCCTAATTACTGTATTGATGTATAGGTCATCTGTTCCAAATCTTAATTAATCTGTCATGTGTTTCCCGTTATTATAATGATGCTTAAAAAACTAAGATGCCCTTTATTTTTAGCCATTGAGAAAACAGAAAATAGAACATATTGTAGCGAATTATATATTTTGAACTTTCGGCACTTTCATATACCAATGTATTATGTCGTATTATTTGTTTGGCATTTTTAACCGGATTTTTGTGACAAAAATGTCGGTTATTGATTTGGGGATGTACGGCGGGCGGCCGGTCGGGCGGGCGGCAATCAAATGTTGTCCGTGCATTAACTCATGAACCGTTCAACCAAAGCTTTTGAAATTTTAATATGTTGTTCCTGATAACTAAATGAAGGTCAAGTTCAATAATGGCGATTTTGACTTTTACCGTTCAGGAGTAATGGTTCTTGAAAGATGAAAAATGGAGTTTCCAGTCGTGTCCGTGAATTATCGCATGAACTGTTCTACTAAAGCATCCCAAATTTTAATATGTTGTTACTGATGACATAATGGAAGTCAAGTTCAATAATGACGATTTTGGCTTTTACCGTTCAGGAGTTATGGTTCTTGAAAGATTGAAAAATGGTGTTTCCAGTCGTGTCCGTGCATTTTCTCATGAACCATTCAACGAAAGCTTTTGAAATTTTTATATGTTGTTACTGATGACAAAATAGAGGTCAAGTTAAATAATGACGTTTTTGACTTTTACCGTTCAGGAGTTATGGTTCTTGAAAGATCGTAAAATGGCGTTTCCATTCACGTTGTTGCATTTACTCATGAACCATTCAATCTAAGCTTTTCAAATTTTAATATGTTGATACTGATGACAAAATGGAGGTCAAATTTGATATTGACGATTTTCACTTTCACCATTCATCAGTAATGGTTTTGTGATATTGCCAGGACACAAATAAATGTTAATAAATCCGGTTTGCTGTCGTTGTGACAGCCTCTTGTCTATAATATATTTTCCTTTTTCCTGTTATTTTATCTATCATCCTAATGTTTTTCTTGTTTTCAATGAAAGCATAACATTGAAAAAAAGTATTGCATCAGTTTAGCAGAAAACTACATACTGAGCAACGAGAACCTCATAAAAATTGAGGGCGATCATCGCTATATGTGCCTTAAAGGGTAAGAGTAAGTATATTTTCCGGATTTTATTGAATTATGACGAACTGCCCATGCGTAAACGTTACAAAAAGACACACGATAAGCATACCGGTAGTAGTTAATAATATTATCATAGCCCGAAAAAATACGGGTTGAAAGCTATTGACAAAAATGTAAACAATATGGTTGATTCATTTTGAACAAATTTATAGATGACAGCATCATTTTTGGTAAATTTTTTAAGGAGACATTTAATGAAAATAAAACTGTCATGGAATTACAATTGTCAAAAACTGGTAAGATTTCCATCCCAATTGCTGGCTTACTTATTAATTTATCAGAATATCTCATACGAAACAAAGTTCAATATACCCCAAGATCTCTTCCTGTCATATTTAGATGCACTAAGTTAATAAAGCATTGCCATGGATATGAAATCAAAATAAATGATGATCTAAAATTTGCCACCAGCTTTAAATGCACAAAAGAGGTCTGCAAAGTTGGAAAAACAGTCAATGAATGTTATCCGTAGTAATAATTGTACCCGCTTTCCTGCCACTGAGGTCATCTGTCTGTAAAAAAATAGGAAGCAAACTTGGCAAAAAATATGAAAATAAGAAAAACATGTGTAATAATTAATTACAGTTAATCAAGAGCATTGCTCCAAATGTACATGACAATCAATTGACATTAATCAACTGTTAATCTTATCTCAAATAGTTTCATCTGATTCATCCGCCACAGAGCAAAACGAGTGTTAGATTGGATAAAAACATTATATGTATGGAAGTTGGTTTAATTCAACAGAAATCCTGCTGAGTACCGAGATATGACTTATTTGCCATCCGAACAAATCCTCAAAATCTACTAAAATGCTGTCCATCAGGTATCATGATATCTATGGATGTCAAAAGAGGGTAAAAGACAAATAGATAAAAGGTATTATGGTGGTCTACTTCTTGACGAAATTGGCAATACAAGATAATCGTCATCAATAATGATCTGCAATTTTCGGATTATCAGATAGGGGAAATGATGTGAAAATGATGAAGCTTTAAATGACGGAAAATTAAAATCCCGCATTGCAAACCACGTGCAACAATATGTTTTTAAGGGTTTAACAGGTTTTGGGTGGCCTTTTGCTAATTTTCCAAAGTCCAAAGCTTATCCTTCAGAAATATTTGTTACGACTTAGGTTGTGCATAGATGAATCGTTTCGATGGTGCTTTATGCCAATTTACTGTTGTATAGATGGTTCAGCAAACAACCATGCATTTGTTAAAATGCATTTTTCCGATAGAAATACACTTTGTTCCAATATGATTGCTAAATGTTTTAAAAATCCAGGTAGAAAATATTTTTACTTTTTATGGACCCTTGTCATCTTTTGAAGAAAATTAGAAACAATATTTTAAGCAGTGGCTTTTTGGAATCGCATCAACTTTTACTTACCGTAAATGATTCTGCAATAATTTTGAAAATGTGGAAGTCGCTCCTCACTATCCTACTACCAGTCGATACATTTATTTTTGGCATAGCAAGTCATGTATTCTCTGACTGTTCATGACTTGATTTGTTTGATTTTTTTTTATTTTATTGTTTGCTCTTGACTAGCTGTCAGTAACTGCGAGTACTCTCAAATCGTATTTTCTTGTTAATTCGACCTGTTGATAATGTTTATAATGCTTTTTTGTTATTTTATATTTATATGGATCTGTTTCTAAATTAACTTTGAATTTGATTTTGGAATATCACTTCTTCTTACTACATTTGTATAAATTTCAAGATTTACCTGTATTTTTTTAAAACCGTTTTTTTTTTTTTTAAAGTGAATATTTTTGAAGGGTTAAATATTTCGCAGTGGTGTCTTGACATGGCTTTGTTTGGACTTGTTTGTTTACTTTTTGGCCTTGAATGTTTGTCCCTAATATTTTATTAACTGTGCATTTGCATTCAGATATCGCAGATCAAATTTATTTGTTTATAGTGTATTAATGTACGTTTTTTGATTGAGTTAAGCCTGCCAATTGATATTTTATCGTGTGTTTTTCTATGTTGTGCTATGGTTTCAGAAAAAGGAGAAGGTTTGGATCCATTAAAACGTTTAATCCCGCTGCAAATGTTTGCACCTGTCCTAATCAGGAATCTGATGTACAGTAGTTGTCGTTTGTTTATGTAATTTATACGTGTTTCTCGTTTCTCGTTTTTTTTATTTTATATAGATCAGACCGTTGGTTTTCCCGTTTGAAAGGTTTTACACTAGTAATTTTGGGGCCCTTTATAGCTTGTGGTTCGGTGTGAGCCAAGGCTCCGTGTTGAAGGCCTTTCATTTACCTATAATGGTTTACCTTTTTAAAATTGTTATTTAGATGGAGAGCTGTCTCATTGGCACTCACACTAACAACAACCACTTATTTTTCAAATAATAAAACTCAGGTGAATGACACATTTAATCAGACGTAGTTTGGTATGTAAAAAAACACAGAACACTTTGAATTTTTCAATTACATTGAAAAATAGCAAAATGGCAGTCATTTGAAATATCGTAAAACATTGGTTGAATGTCAATTTAATTCAAAATTTTATAAATAGCGGTTCCTCTCTTGTATTTAAGTTCTTGTAGCAGAATTTGGCAATTTAACTCATTTACAACATCTGTCAGTAGATCAAATCTGCATTGGTACATTTTATTACCTAAAATATAAACATATTCATATATTTTGAAAATGTAATAAAATTATCAAAGGGAAACAATCCATACCGTTAAAAAACAAGAGGCTCAGTGTAGTTTCTAAAGAGAAGCAAATTCAAGCTGTAAAAAATCTGAGTGCAACCTATAATTTATGAAAAACAAAATGGAGTCTAATCCATAAATTTTAACAATTCCAAAGCAGACAAGTTATATTAAGTAAAAATGTACCCCCCCTCCCCCCATTTTTTTCCAGATTTTTTTTTTTAAATGCAAAAACAACCTGATTTTTTAGTTACCTTTTTTCATGAAATTGGTATTCAGTAACTTCTTTCAGCAGAATATATCAACATTCAGCCTGAAAAAAAATATATCAATCATTAACAAATATGCAAATAAAAGGGGAGATAATCAATTTGTGGTGGTTTTGAATTTCTCTTTTGATACATCAAGGTTTAAAAAACAACTACATCCCTTTGTATATTTTGACCATTAATTGTTCATTTCAGAAAACAACAGAATAACAATGAAAATTCCTTTCTTAATGATATGATAAGTAATCATACTTATGTCAGTTGTAAAGCAGTAGGTAGCCCTGCCCACTCCTACTTCCACTCTGTCTTTTAGCTATTTATCTAAAAATACAATATAATCACTGTTTAAGTTTCAGAATGCATAATTTAGAAATAATTAAATGAAAAACAAGACTCAATAATATTGAATTGTCTAGATTTGCATCATCATCATAAAACTACCAGCACAAATTATTGTACATAATACTCCCTTTAAATACAAATATTAACTATAATAATTTACCAATATATAAAATAAATAGAAATTGACCTTTAAAATTTATCTATAAAATTGCTTACAAATCTTTCATTCTAGTAAAAATGTTGTGGCAACTGAGTCTTCTTGGGTTTTTTTTTTTATTGTACATGAAATAAATGACTTGGCAAAATATTGTTTACACACTTGAGTTAAACTGACTTGCTCAATATCAATTCCAGTATTAACTTAACAACTAAGGTGGTATCGTACAACAAAGAAAAAAATACTCTCTGAAGTGCATTATATGTTTTGTTCTTTTGCTGTTTCCATGGTTTGTGTGCATATTTAATAATAAAAAAAAAAAAAAAAAAAAGTACTATTAATATATTCAATCGAACAGAAAATAAAAGATACAATTAATATATTCAATGCAACAGCTAATAAAAAATGTGAGTTTTCATCAGAGATAATTTTTTTTTATGTAAGGTACCACCTTATAAGAATAAATTTAAATTTCAACAAAAAAAATTAGAGATCTTCACAGACAGATAACTGTTATGAATCCATTCACTATTTTCGAAAGTGAGTACCTCTCTTTTACAAAAGTTAGTCTTTCATAAATTATTTCTAACCTGTGGTGATCTCTTAATAAAAAGTGCTATTCTGGAAAAAACTGTCCTTTTAAAATTAATTTACTACATTAAAATTTAGGCTAGTATATATGCATCTGTGGTACAAGCCACATCTGATAGGGCCAAATGTTTTGACAAAATATTTCTAAAACAGCACTAAAAATGAGGCCTAGACTATTTTATTTTTTTACCTAGAAAATTAAATAGTTTGTGCCTAATGCAGTGTGAAATAAAAACAGAACATGTGTACTTTCAATTGAACTGAAAAGTAACAACTGCAACAGCATGCACTGTATTCCATCGGACAACTATCTCAATATTTCCATCATCATAGTCCTCTTGTAGTTGATACACATAGACTGCTGGGTCACCATCATACGTGACATTGTACCATTTTCCAAAACCAGGTACCATAGAAATAACGTTACCAATAAATGTTCCTTCTGTAAATTTGTGCCTTATTGTTTTTCCGACAAGAAGTGAAACTTGCGAGGAACTACTACTTTCTATTGTTGCAACTGACTTCGACTCATTAACAAGTTTGCAAAGTTGTTCTGTTAATTCGGGTATTGTTTTTTTGTATTTTCTTACTTGAAAATAAAAAATAGGATTTGTCAGATTTTTGAAGCAACACATTTTCCCTAAAATTAAGCTGTGATTTTAGTGCTTTCTTCTTTGCAGCATTACTGGGTATTTCCTCAAGTTTTAATTTAATATCTTCCCTACTCTGCCATAGCCCAAAAAAGAGTATATCATTGGTGAAAGTTTCCTTCTTCTTTAAAACAAGTTTCTTTTTTTCAGAGATTTCCCTTTCCTTAAGTTTCAATGTCTCCACTCTTTTTTCTTCAATTGTCTTTAATTTCTCTTTGAACTTAAGACGTATGTTTTTACCTTCCTTTCGACTATCATTTATAACATCATCTAGACTTTGAAGCCATTCATCCGTCTTGTTATGTGAATAAAGTAAATAAGCTTCGTTACATAAAAGAGAAGCATTCGGCCTGTACCTCAACAAAAAGTCCAACTGACCAAAAAAAAAATTCAGGTATTTTATTGTGTTTTAAAACACTTTTACTTTCTGCAGATATATCTGTTGGCTTTGAGAAATATTTTACACCTGGTAAATGATCTGCTGCTTGTCTGTCCAGTAGATTTAACATGCATGAGAACAAAGCCTGTAGTAACTATTGTCATAACATCTGTTTCATCTGGTTTAAAAATTTCTGCCATTACAATGTCATTTTCAATTTTACAGCTATCTTCTGGAAAAGGGAGATGTTTTCCAGTTGCAACCTCTGAACAATCGTCCTTTGCTTCTGATAAAAATGAACGCAATCCTGTCAACGTATCATTTATGTCCAAAATATGGGTTTTGCATTCAATATTTCGCCATAAAGGGCCTGTTATAATCTTGGAAATTATTCCCAAAGCCCGACTTCCAGCAACAAGGAGTGGATTACAAATGTCTTGATAAACTGAACTAAGGAGTCTATTTGTACATCCTTTAAAAGAATGAAGGAAGTGTTTAATATTTTCCCTGTGGAAGTAAGTGACATGTTCAAGTAAAAAGGACATGTTCAAGTAAAAGAACACATTAAATCTGTTATGTGTGAAGCGAATAAATTTGACATGATCTTCTTTTTCATTAGTAATTATGTATTAAACTGTTTATACGCCCCATTTTTTCATCCATACCTCTACTGAACGACTTCGCTGAAGTTCGAAGAAGTCGAATTGTACCACTTTCAGTACCACTTTCAGTTTCACTTTCATCATCAGTTTGGATAGGATGATCTTTTGAATGTAATGATTCAAATTTTTTAAGGACCTCTCCACAAACGGTTACAAAATTTACTAACAGATGCAAAGAGCAAAAGAAATTATTCATTAGAGATGACGCAACCCTTTCTTCTTCTGTTAACATTGGCCAACCATCAATAATTTTTGTCAATATGGTTGTTCGATAATTCTCGAGTAAATTTTGAAACTTTTTTTTTAGTGCTAGCCCGATCCGACATGGTATTTTTAATAGCAGTAAGTACTTTGAAACCAACATCGTTTCCAATGCATAGATCATTGAAATCCTGTAATATATCTTTAAAAGTTTCTAATACAGTTTCGAAGCTTTTGCAATTCATTTCACGTAAACCTAACAAATAACTGTTCTTGTCCTCATCCGTTACAGCAAACACTTCAAATGATTTTCCGAACTTTGATGTTTCATCAGAATAAAGTGTTAAATTACTTTTCTTTGACAGGTCTTCTACCTGCTTTGTAGCTATATATAGTTTCATATCACTGATTCTGGTCACAGTGGTGGCTGAGGGTACCCTATTTGGTTGTCTTTTACATAAAGAACACACTGTTCTTATGACTTCCCCTATTTTTGACGCAGAAATGTTATTATTTTGAAGGTTCATCACACACTCTATAGTGTCAGCAGTAAACTGATATGAAGTTTCATCATATAGTTCTAACAAGTTATTGTCCAGTATCAAATTTCTTACATAATCATTCTCCTCCTCTTGATCTTTGTTTTTTGCTTTTAATGTGTTAACTGATTGTTCTAATTTTTCTAATTTTTCTTTTGCAACATGCATTGACTTTGAAAAATCTGTATCCTTAATTTTCTGTTAATTATTCATAAATTGAATCACATTTTCTTTTTCTTTAAGTTCCCTTTCCATTCTTTCAATTTGACGTTTCATATCAAAATACCTGATACTAAGATGTCTTTTTATTCGGAAAAGATTTGATGCTTGATTATTTTGACACTTATTTTTTTTTTTTTTTTTGTCTTTACCTTTTCAGATTAACCTTTCTCTGTTACGCCTTTTTTTTCTTCCTTAATTTATCAATATTAAAGGTTTTTTTTTACCCTGTCATCATTAGCTTCATTTAGTTGAATAGACAAATCAGATTAAGTTCTCTTCTACTTTTGATTTTATATTATTTGCAAAATCAGATGATGTCCTTACTACATGTAAAGGTATAACAAAAGATTTTTCTAAAAGCACCTTCCTCCCCTTTCCTCCTTTACGTTTGACATCAGTTATTAAACGGTATAATTTGGTATTTAATGCTGTTAAAGCTACATTTTCAAAGAGTGTTCCTAATGATCTGCTCAAATAATTACAAAGTTTATCAATTGGTGAGCTATTTTTCTTTTTCAAAATGTTAAAAGCCTTGTAAACAAATTCTAATTAAATTCTGATGGAACGGGCGACAATTCTTCTGTAATATCATCCATGGTTAAAATTATTGATGAAAATGATGAAATTATTGATGAAAATGATGAAGATCCTCTTCAAATTTGTCCATTTGTTTTTGTCAGTGCACACACTTTTTCACCTATTTTATATTTGAGTTTACTGTTACGAATTGTAAGGTACCTATTTTTTATCTTTTACGCCAGGATCTGTTTGTTTTGTCTTCTCAGGGACTGGAGTGTGGATCTAAAATGAATTTATCTGGAGGTAAACATACTATGCTTTAGAATTTTTAATTGAACTTGACCTTCAAATAACATGCATGGTGAAATTGACATGGTTGATTTTGTTACACATGTACACATTCAAGTTTTAAAATTGATTATTGTCGTCATAGAAAATACTGCTGTTAATGTTTTTCTGTTATCAAAAATTGGTTTAATTCTTATTGCTCTAAAGAAATGTTTGAAAACAAACAGAACGTATAAAAGTAATGGTTAGTCCGAATAATGTCGAACAATACGTCATTGGGATGCGACTGATGTCGCGCAGATTCAACACTTGTCAACAGCAAAACACAAACGTAGTCCGGCAGTAGGCCGAGCTTTAAAGCGATATCTTTAGGGCTGTGTCTGTATAGTAGGACTCCCAATTGCAGGATTAATAAATAGAGCTCCACATGTTGAAAATTGGTCATAAGAACCTGCGGTCCTGTGGTTGAAGTCATAAAACTTTGCTCAGTTCTTGGAGCACAAAAATCATGCTCGAAACATGAAAGCCAACATTTTGATTGGTTGATTTAAGTATGAGTACAAAATACTGACTCGAAAGTTTTATGACTTCAAGGCCAGGTGAGCTAACAATGATTTATTTATTTGATCAAGAGAACATCAGATTTAAAACATACCTTAGTTTGCGTTCCTTGTTGAACGTGCATGCATGTATAATCACTGGATTTACGTTTTCTACAAGGTGGGCCTTTGAAGTTATCTTTCTCCCCAACATACAGGGTAATGTCTCTATCAGTACATGTATCTCTTTCTTCCGCCTTTAAACGGTCAACTGAAATATATAAACTATTTTAAATAATGAGACACTACTACTAATTGATTTTGTTTGCCCCTTTGACCCCTTATTACTCAGAAACTACAAAAAATGTATAGGAGAAATCTTATTGAAAAACACAGGCAAGGCTTTCATGAGGAACTTAATGAAAAAAGATTTCATTTCAAAGTCAGATCAGGTCATGTGAAATCAAAAAGACATTTACTGTCTCAATGCTTGATTATTTTTGTGTTTGTAGCATTTCCCCCATATCCTTTCAATGAATAAAAGAGTTTAATTTTTTAGCATGGCATGATCTTTTGTACATTTGTTGGTAAGATTATGATTTAAAAGCACAATAAAAGAAAGAATAATCCAAACCAAATGATCAAAATAATATAATTTAAAGCCTTGATTCATGTTACCCTACCTAGTCTACCCTACCCTAATTTTTTCTGCCTACCCTAGTCCACTGCAATTAG
The DNA here is from genome assembly GCA_019925275.1 of Mytilus edulis. Taxonomy (NCBI): domain Eukaryota; kingdom Metazoa; phylum Mollusca; class Bivalvia; order Mytilida; family Mytilidae; genus Mytilus; species Mytilus edulis. The sequence goes on along the minus strand of CM034350.1, from coordinate 60,548,637 downwards.
TTATATAACATGTACAGGGGCGTAGCTACCCGGAGGCACGACAGCACGTGCATCCACGTCGTTTTCACAAAAAAAAATCAGAAGAGAGAGAGATGAGTTGGTCAATCGGAATCGGAGACTGTTGGTATCTTTTCCGTCTATCCCGGATATTAGTTTGACAACCTAGTTACAAGTGTTGATGAAGCTGTTCATTCAGAAAAAGATCGTAGCTCCGAAGTTGCGTGCACATTGATTCGGCATGCAAAAAAAAAATTTATAAATTGAATGTTAAAGGAAACACCTATTTTGTCACCTTTTTTAATTGATGAAATCTCATTAAATAACGACATTTGGTTTCAAAATATTTTTTTTTGGGAGATTATGACAAAATCGGAAGGTTACTTGTATCTTTTACAAGATTTTTACTTTTGAATTTGTAATACTCAGTCTAAGATATGTAGTTTTGGAGCACATTTTACAGTGTACAGTTCATCAGTTTGGAATGAGATGTACCACTCGGCATTAGAATTATCAGATCCCTTCGATATTGTTGAAAATATGCCGAGGCGATGTGGTTGACAGTCTACCGGAGCCAATCACCCTGCAACCACGCCAAAACAGTATTGGAAAGTCTCATTATTTTTTGCGTTCATATACCATATGATAAGGCAACTGGAGAGTGGAGTCGCGTCAAGTTATCAGAAAATCGCTACCACATTGTTTCTTTCTAGCTACGTCCCTGATGTATTTCTTTATGTCAGTTTTTGTAGTTTGTATCTTCATCTTTTAGCTTCTTCAATTTATTAATAACTACAGGGTCAATTGTAGGGGCTGATAAGGTAGATGTGTCACTGCCATTGGAACAATCACTTAATACAATCGGATCTTCACTGGGGAAAAAAAATTACATAGTCACTAATAATGTACATTTTACATGTTGATTGAACAGTTGAACAAATCAATCGAAAATGAAATTTGTAAATAGCAAAACGTTCCACAGTTCAAAAGATCTTGGCCTGAAAAAAATAAAATTTCCCTTTATACTGATAATAAATGATACAAACCCATTGAACAGAAAATGAAATCACCAAAAATCGCAATGCATACGACAAAGCTATTGCACGTCTGAACATAAATAATGATAAAATAAAATAGCTAAATCATCATGAAGGAAAAAAAACGTCAAATGTGTACATGCATTTTGCAATTTTTGTATTGATTTTCAGCACAACCGATAAAATTTCTACTGTACCCCGCCCCTTTTGAAATATTTCTGCACCCTCCCTGTTAATCCTCAGGAAAATTAAGTAGTCATGGCTAATCATGACATTACTTATAAGCAAAGACAGATATAATCTGATATATTTTTAATTTTTAAGTTCAATTTCAAGTCAAGATTGTAATTTTGAGTATAACATAAATTAAAATCAGCCAAAATATCTTGTGGATAGGTCAATTATTCATAAATAATTTAATTCTTATGTAAAAATATAACAGTGATTAATAATTGGGAAAATAAGGCATAGTAAATCGTTTTTGGAGTGTAAATAAAAAATACATGGGCGCTTTCTTCCAAATGAATCCTCAAATCCCGACAAGTTCCGAATGTGAGATATACAGGAAGTTACCATATTTCTTGAAACCCCTTCCCAAGATTGACATTTTAAATGTAAATTACACCTTGAGAACGGGAACAAAAGAATAAAACAGTATACTCATCACTTAGAGTGTTTTAAAGTCCATTAAAATACAATCGTCGTTAGTGTGTAATCGTGTAATGCAGTGAACACATCAAATATTCCCCCCTTCAATGTTAAGCACAACTCTTAACCTTAAACTCATGGCGAGGAAAAGAGGGGTTTGCATCTTCCCTTTCAAAGGGTCCACATGGTCAGGTCATTAAAACGTTTGATATGAAGCCGATTGAGGTAAAATGTAACAAAAAGCCGGTTATTGGGTTATTTCCCTTACACGGTTGTTGCTACTCGACCACATCTTCCTATAATCTATTGATGCCTACAACTGGGTCCGCACTACAAGCAGTTTTCACATACACACAAACTGTTTGAGGATCACATGTTTCCAAGCATTGCACAAATCAGCATTAACGCCTTTATCCTGAAATGTTCAATAGTATGCAATAATTCACAATTAGTCTTGAATGCTACATGTCAGTAGGAAATGAAGGGTTTGGCCTTCAGTTTTAAAACACATACAGTTTTCTTGTTTTATTCTTCAAGGATTTTATACAGTTTGTTCAGATTTTAATAAATATTTTACAAGAATAAAATAATCGTTACATGTGGAATATGAATAACGTTCTGAGTAACAGTTTGTTCATGTCTTTTAGTCAGTGTTTTTATTTGACACATCACCACAAGTTGTTTAAAGTAAACTTTCAACTATGGAATACAACATATTAACAAACTGTTGAACATAATCTTTTGAAAGCAAAAGGTAAGAAGACGAACTTTTTTGGCCGAGAGGAGAAACTTTCTGTCCTAACAATAATTCATTAGTTTTTCTAAGTCTATGTCATTTTTAGTTTCAACATGTACATGAGATGTCTCAGACAGATCACACATTTCCTAAATCATCTTACAACAAGAAATCAATCTCTTCTATTTCTTCATTACTAATATTGATAAATCATCAAAAACTCTTTCCTGTTCTCTAAAATCAAAGCATTATCATTGGTTGGTACTTCCAAATTCTTTTTACAGCAGGACAATTGATTTTTTTTTTATAAACTTTAGTTAAATTTTCTGAATAAAACTTATAACTTCATCGTGACGCATAACCAATTTCGGATTTAAACCAAAATACGCAGTCCTTGTTTTTCTTTTGTCCGTCCTACTGCTACTCTTAATTGCCTGCAGCAAAAATATAACTTGCACCTACTTCAACATAATCAAGAGTGATACCTTGTGACTTATGAAAGGTTATTGCAAATGTAAGACATAATGGAAATTGCTGCCGGGATGCAACAATTTTACTGTCTAAAGAACTGTACACAGTGAAAGTTTCTCGTTTTAGGTCAACTACTATATAATTGTTAAAATGTACAGTCATGATATTGTTAAATATTGTAGTAACCATTCCCCTCGAACTATTCACCAAATTATCACCGAGATTTTTAGCATCATAACAAGGGCAACATTCTTTCAAATTAAATGTTTTCAATTTTAAATTTTCTCCCTCATCAATTGATATGAATACTAATATCTCTCCTTCCATATCTATCAGTTTACATGAAGTGTGAATGTCACAGTCAAAATTTTTGAGCATAATCTTATAGTACCTTCACCTGGTGGTAATTTAAGAGACAGATACAGTCTCATTAGTAAGTTTTAAGTATCACCTCTTGAAATTTGTATTAAAATTTTGCAAAATATAAAATATTCATTAATGCCTATTTTTTTCTTGAGAAACTCTACTCGAGTATCGACCGTCGCGATATCCATATCCGTCAATATTTAATGCTGCAAATCCTGGCGAAGCTGTTTTTTTTAAAACTGATTTGCCTATTTTCAACAATATTTTAACTGATACTTTTAATATGAAGCTTGTGTCAGTACCACTCTGACCTAATATTAACAGAGAATGTCCTTCTAGGGCCTTATCCAGTGCTTCACTTTGCAAATTTGTTAAAACTCATGTTTACCTTTCTGTGTTCTATGTCCAACTTTCACTTGGTTTTTGATCTTGCAATTAGTAAAATGAAAAAGGTGACCAATCAGATTGTACAGTTATATAAATTCCTACAAAACAAAGTTTAACGGAAGTGGAAAAATTATAAATGTAATGGTCAGGAAAAAGATGAATACTTATCGTCACAAGTGTGTTATTCTGTTAGAGAGGTATTCTCATGGTGAGTGAAACATGTTTTAATTGTAAAGATAAAGCAAAACCGGCAGACTGATGCGTGTTTATTCAAAAGATATGCAAAGGAATGTAGAAACATCAGTTGAAACGAACAGATAGAAAATTTAGCTCCCTTGTGATTTTTTCGTACAATGTGGGGATAGTAAACAAATCCATTGACAGAAAGAAGTGCCTGTGTACGGCTACATCAAACATTCGTTACCTTTTCTATTATAAAAATTAAAGGATAATAGCAATTAAACACAGGATTCACCAAGAGTTCTCTTTCCTAAAGCAACACATCGCATTATAATCACTACACCAGTTACACTACAATATGATTTTAAATTACAAAGCACAGAACACACTTCGTTCAATTTTTGTCTCTCTAACTTTCTTTATTTGAGCGTCACTGATGAGTCTCTTGTAAATTTAAAAGCCTGTTATCTTTGATGAGTTTTTTACACGATTTATACTTGTTTGTTTGTTTTTTGTGAATAATTATGTTCTATATATTATATATATTTTATTGTTCCAATCAAGGTCCCGCAGGGGGCATTTACAATTAACAAATATGATAGTATAAGCAACAAACATGAGACATTATACAGTATATAACGTGACATATATTATAACAGACAAAGGAAAATAGCATTAAAAACCAAAATATATTAAAAATACTCTTGAGTATATTTTTTTCCCCTTCCTTCCTTATTACCATTATATATAAATCTAATTAATCTCAATACGAGGGGTAAAAATATTTAACTATCACAATTCAATATTTCTTTTTCAATTGTTTACAAAAATAATCTATTTAAAACTTTTGACTATACAAACTTTAAGTGTATAAAAGGGTTAGTGTTGTATTCTTTAATAAATGTTTTGCATGTGTAGTGCATCATACTGATTGCAGAAACTGAATATGGAAATGAGTTCCCTTTGAGCTATACAATATGTTTTATATGATATTTCATAAAGTCAACATACTGGTCAGCACTTAAATAAGTTACTTTTGAAAAAGATACAAAATTTAAAATTACATGTTTTTGTCAAATTTGGCTTCAAAGGACATGGCTTACCAAAATTAATTAATTAATATCCTAAAGACAATACATAGCTTTACATCCAACATAATATAAGTTTTGGTTAACGATGTTTTCCTTTTATGTATATTTAGATGATTTGTTTACGAATAAGCCATAATATTGTATTGAATACTGTGAAAATTTAAATATTTTTTGACTAATGGCACCTAGTGTGAAACAAATTAAGGGGTAACTAGCTCTACTCTATCTCTTTCAAATAGTAGTTGCATACAATCTATCGTACGTGTATATGTTTTACTTATATTTTGCATTATTGTGTTTCCAAATTGTCCGTTAACACTTTACTTGAATATGTATGGAATTAAAATTTAAGTATGAAACAGAAAAATATCAACATTGCATTTGTGTCTTTTTAAAACGTTGGAGAGAGAATTGATCAGATTCATTATACTAAATGCTAAGCGTTCTAGAAAAACTTAAGTCTTGAACAAATCAATTGTTTCTGTAATTTATTAACAAATTCATAAAGATTGTCCACACATTATTTATTTGCAGTGCAACTTCATTTATGAGTTTAGACCGACCTTACTTTGTCTGTTTTATTACTTATCTATCCCAAATTCATGTATTTGGTTTTGATGTTATATATATATGTTATATTTGTTACATTTTTGTGTTATGTCGTTGTTCTCCTCTTATATTTAACTAGAACACACCCGCGAAATCGCGGGCATTCAGAGCGGAGTTAAAAGTATGTAAAGTGTTGTTAGAAGTTTTATACCTCCTCCTTCATTTCCAAAATTCCCAATTTTTGGTTTTCTATCAATTTCAATATGAACATACATTTAATATGTTATGAACATTTAAGTAAGGAGCCTGTAGTTCAGTGGTTGTCGTTTGTTTGTGTGTTACATATTTGTTTTTCGTTCCTTTTTTGTACATAAATAAGGCTGCTAGTTTTCTCGTTTGAATATTTTTACATCGTCATTTCGGGGCCTTTTAAAGCTGAGTATGCGGTATGGGCTTTGCTCGTTGTTGAAGGCCGTACGGTGACCTATAGTCGTAAATTTCTGTGTCATTTTGGTCTCTTGTGGAGAGTTGTCTCAACATGGCAATCATACCACATCTTTATTTTTGTAATCAATGAATTTTGTAAAATATTTAATGAATGGAGAATTTCAGAAAAGGTATCAAAAGTTCACATGAATAATTTAAGCGCTTATCTGTATATTACTATATAAATAAAGCGTATTTACTTTCAATTCTTAGTTTAGTAATCGATCTATGGTGGTCAATTGACATAGTATACAGACCCTCCTCATTTGATAAACTCTGAACAGAATTAAAATACACTTTATTCGTACTATTTCTTTGTTCAAAGTATACAGAAAAACGCAAACCGGAAGTATAATCTGACTTAATATTTCGTCCAATGACGGGACAATATCCGGATGCCTTTTTTCTCGTTTTTCTCCAAAAATAACTCAATCTGAATAATCATATGAATGGATGACAAATGCGACTATGCACTGTATATATAGGACACAGAGTCGTGTTGATTAATTTATTGTGGAAAGAAGAGAAGCGACACCAAAAATGAGGTCTTCTCGTTTAATAGTATAGATGCGTTTCCCTCGGTTTTAGTTTGTTACCCCGATTTTGTTTTTTGTCCATGGATTTATGAGTTTTGAACAGCGGTATACTACTGTTGCCTTTATTATTCACATTATACAAATATAAATATATCATTTATACTGCTAGTCAAGTATGAAAGTAGCAGACAAACCAAGGAAGCAAATAATGATTCATTAATTTAAACTTAACAAATTACAACACTAAGATCCCAGGAAATACATTTCCAGTAACATTCTAAATGGAGGGTACCCATTTTGTTTTATTAACTCCTCCTGCATGATTTCGAACTTGAGAATTCAATTTTTCTTTAAAATGTGAATAAAGTTTTTATTTAACTCTTACTTTGTATGCACCCTATGTGTTGACTTTGGTATAAGAATATTGTTATTCTTGTACCTCTCTCATTCAGCAGTACAACCCACGTTAAAATGACCCGTTTGGCTGTTGGGCGTAGCTACCCGGTAGGAATGGTAACATTAAATCCGATTACTCCTATAAGGAGACTGTCAAACTCTCTTCATTTATCGTCTATATGCCCAAAATTTCCAGCGGCAGTCAAAATTGCCGTCATTCGTCCCTGTCGACCCATTCTGCTAAACCTTCCTTTGAAATAAATGTTATTTTTTCTTATCCAGACTTGGAAAACGAGATTATTACTACTGAACGTTAAGAAACATTTTTTCAAACATATTTATACTCGTTTGATGGAAATTTTTTATTCGTTAGCCAATATTTCTTGTCAAAGTAGTTTTTCTCAATTTTGGTAAATATCATCTTTATTGCTTTCATTCAAAACTGCAACGCTTTTAAAATATACATTTATTTTTATCCATATGCAATGTTTGTAAAACAGTGTTGCTGATCATTCCCCTCGTCAACTGTCGTCCAATCAAAAATGCCGAACAATGCTATAGTGCAAAAAAATAAAAATAAATGTCCATTCAAATTTCAAACCGTGATTATTGCCACTTGAGTCTTTGAATATCTTATTTTATGAGGACAATATTGGAATTAAACAAGAAATAATAAAAACTAGAACCTCATGTTGTTTCTTATAGATTTCTAATATCCAAACCTACATTCTGTTATCAATGCAATATTCCAGCCACAATAATACAAACGACTAACTCGTATATGCTTTTTTCTTACATATAAACATGAAAAAATACATATGTAACTGCATCTCTGTTTGTAAGCTGATAAAACATTCATATACTTGATATAATGTTAACTACAATATTTTAAGAAAACTTTGTCGTGTGTGTTTGAGATACTAATCCATCTTCCGCTACTGGAAAAATAGTCATATAGAAATTCTATTAACAAAAGAACTGGAACATATGTGTCGTATAGGGTATACATTTAATAAGGTATCAAATTTTATACGAATGAAGCTCACTACGCATAAGATTGGCGAAGAATAGCTGCAGTTTTCCTTCGTACATTTCTTGTTTATGACTACGTCCAAACGTGACTTCTCATCTGATGCTTACTTTTCATTAGCAACGACACGATTGCAAAAACTGTAACAAATACTGATTTTCTTTCAAAACTTCTGTGTTATTCTCAAATATTAAGACGAGTTCATGTTGTTAAATCTAGAGTTTTTGTGTAGTATTTTGTACACTCTTATATAATATAAACTTATTATAGATACCAGGATTAAAATTTTGTACACCAGACGTAAAGGAGTAGGTTCAGTAAGACCCCTTTTTGGCCCCAAAATATAGCAGTTTTACAATATTGTTAAAATGTAAACTTTTAGTTATTCATTAGACAGTAGAATGATTCTGCTACATAAATATGGGCTGTTTTTGACAATACAATGCACATTTATCCGGTACTAGCACCATTAAGTCATGCTAAATTACTGAAATCTTCATAATTCTAGCATTTTAGTTAAATTTTAGACGGTTTTCGTGTAAAACGAAAGTGGCCGCATTCGTGTTCATCCTTAATATTAAAACGTAAGTTGTATTTGATGATAATACATAACATATGTAAAGGTTGAGGATGAACACGGATGCGGCCACTTTCATTTTTACCAAAAACCAACTGAAAAATTACATTTTTCGGCATATTTGGTAGATTTTTCATATTTGAGCTTGAATCGGATGGTTTTTAATGACTAAATCTGTTAAAATCTTCCACATAAACTAATTAATTCAAATAAAATAGACACTTAAGTGTTTAAAAAGTGGTCAAAGTCATTCGTCAGATGAACCTGAAATTTGAGGCCAAAATCGGTCCTTACCGGACCTACTCCTTTCGTCTACAAAAGACACATCAGTGACACAAAAATCAAAAAAGTTGTTAAGGCCAAATAAAGCACAAAGTTGACTATCAATGAGGACTCAAAATTTCGAAAGTTTTTCCAAATACAACTAAAGCAAACTATTCCTGTGGTTGAAAATCCTGAGAATTTCGAAAAGTTCAAAGTTTTGTAATCAGTTTTGTTAACAGTTAACCATAGCGTTGTCATTTTTTTTTTATCTATGAATTTGACTGTCCCTCTGGTATCTTTCGCCCCTCTTTTAATTCATTATGATTACCATATCAATGATAATTCATATTATGATATGTTATTCTTTTAAAACAATAGTCGATAGTTTACGGGTATAATGTTGCAATTTGTACAGATTAATCAAAAACTATTACATTTTACGTATGCAGATGCACAATTTTTTTTTCTTTCGATTTTGCTATCTACTGGGCTTAATATTTAATAAAATAAAAGAAGAATGTGTCCGAGGACACGAATGCACCCCTTCAATTTTAGCCGTTTTCCAAGTTAAAAAGGGGCAAAACTCTAGAACTGTAAATTAAGTTGGTGTATGAGTTTCATAGAATTTGGATAGGGAAACGTAAGTTAGAGTGCGGAAACGAAAAAAAGCACTCACTGTCTCAATTCTAATTCTGTCTTCGAGTGTTGGTTCTTAGCTTTGTGTATGAATTTCATAAAATGTGTACGAGGAAAACTTAGGTTGTGGAGCGGAAACAATTGCAATTTTCTAAGTTAGAATTGGGCAGAACTCTAGAACGGTAAGTGACGCACTGCCCGAATTCGAACTGTTTCCGCGAGTGTTGGTTATTAGCATTGTGTATGAATTTCGTTAATTTAACTAAAGTTAGAGTGCGGAAACGAAAATGGGACGGAGGTAAAGACGGACGTTCACAGGTAATACTTAATGACGTGAATGTTTAGTTATAATGGAAGCCTTATTTTCCAAAGTGAACAGTTTTATGATATTCTATTTAACCACATTAACTCATACACAAATGAGTATTTTGAATTGAAATGAATAATACTAACATAATTGCACAGATCATGTAATTTGCTATAAAATAATGGGGTGCAAGTTAAAGAACAAGAAAATCGAAATAAGCAAAGAAATACAACTAAACTTCTAGAAACACAAACAAAACACATGCTTGACAGATTAAACACAATTTTGGAGGAGGCTGTGATACCCATTCTTTATATTGATCATGGAAATGGAGACCACCAAAATGATTTGTAGTCGAATATTGTGATTCAGATTGTAATATTTAGGTTTCGAAAGATGTTCAAATATGACTTTATAGAATAGATTATTTTACTTTTATTCATTGTCTCTTCATTCCGGCTATTATGTATAATCCCTGACATTTTTTCTAGTGATTATGTATAATACCTGAAAATCTTAGTAATTATACATAATCACTAAAGTGACCAGTAATTATACTTTAAATCCCTTATTCCACAAATTCACTGTAACATGCTCTTCAACTTCGTACTTTATTTGGCCTTTTTAACTTTTTTGGATTCGAGCGTCACTGATGAGTCTTTTGTAGACGAAACGCGCGTCTGGCGTATATACTAAATTTAGTCCTGGTATCTATGATGAGTTTATATACAAGGCAATTTTATAAAAATTACAAAGTTTTATTGTAGATGAACACGGCAGTGTAATGAGCTTTTGGGAAGTTATTAAAAACTTTAAATGGTTACACACAAGTTGATTTAGAAACATTTGATGTAGAGCGAATGATCTTGAGGAGACACATTGTTGTCAGTTCTATTTCATACAGTTTAATATGGTACATTTATAGCTTCCAATCAACATAAAAGTTATTACATATTATTTTCAAATACTTTGCTCATCGAATATATAACCGAAAGCAACACAAAACAAGGGATATAAAATGTTATTCAGGTAATTATAATGTCTGACAAACATATGTCGCCAAAGAAATTAAACAGAATAACCATTAAAAGGCCTAATTGCTTCTCCTTTGATACTTGGTACTGTATACATGTTGAAATGAAGGTCATGGGCGAAGTAAAAAAACAACAAAAAAAACCTTCGTTTTAGTACACCTTTTATGACACTCGTGTGGTGTAAACGCAACGCAGCTAAAAAAAATATTCAATCGTACCATCAAGTTACAACAATCATGACACGAGCTATTCATTGATGATATAAACAGTCATCTTAAATTCGTAAGAGGTTGGCCGTACAAAGACAACTAGGTTTTAATAACATGTAAGAATGGGATATCGCTTGATATCAACTCTCCTTATTTAATTTAAATAGTAATAATAAAATTGCCAAAGGCTCGTTTTTTATTATATTGAAATTAAAGAACTCTAGTTTAGATTTAAATGTCAATATTTGAAAATAGTTTAAAAATTCATGAACAATAAAATCACCGACTTTTTTAAACATTACATATTTAATAAGCTAACATGTTCAACAAGCTACCGAGAAGTAACTGGTTGGCAGATGGTGAATCAGGCATAGATGGGTTCCTGTTCATATATTTCAATAATTCCATTAGAATGTCTAATTTTTCTATATCTTTTGTCTTGTTTTAACTATTCCTTTACATTATACGCTGAATATCAAAAATATCTTTCTGGGTTTTTGGGAAGTTTTCTATAACATTTCCTTGGGCGTCGGTTTCAAACTTCCGGTGACAGACTATCGCAAATGTTCTGCTCCGCGATAATGTAGTACTAGTTTGGAATACTGATTCTAGAAAATGCTTTTGAAATTTGAGTCCTTTTGAAAAGATAACATCTGGAATAAAAAAGGAATAAATGTTCATCGACAATTCAGGTGAATTTAACTTCATTTTGAAAATGAGTATCACAAACACTACTTTGCTCATTTTCCATTCGCTGAAGAGAAAGTCAAAACAAATAGGACTAATAATTGGTTTACCAAATAATATAGACTAGCATGTAAACAGTTATTTTTCTCCTAAGTAATGTCCTTTTTTCAAAACTGAAACTGTATACATGTATAATGTATTATGAAAGTTTTAAAAAATAGAGATTCATATTAAATCATTTATATTTTTTTAATCAATTTATTACAAAATTTAAATAAAAACAGTTCACAGACATGCACTACGTCAATGATAAAAGCCTACCAATTGCTTGACAGCAATCGTATCCCAAAAAAATCATTCTAATGTAAAAGAGCAAAGTTTATTCCAATTGTTTTGAAAACAATAAAATTAGTAACAGACAATATGGTAAAAAATAGTTTTGTTTAAAGGTTAGTGCTTGTATTTAGTAAAATTTTTTAGACATCCTTAAAGTTGTTTGATTTTAATACATTTGTATTTCTAAGATAAATAGAAAGAGTAGAAAAATAAGATAGTGACTATACTTTATTGCAAGGAAGCACTACACTCAATTATTAGTTTTTATCGACACCTGAGGACATGTTTTAACGGTATGTGCGTCAGTTCCTATATTCGTCTGTCCCACTCAAGGTAGTTTGTATACGCCTGTTTATGGGACGTATTGTGGTATAATGTTGTCAGTCCGTTGTCAACATGTTAGACGTTAACTTCTTTAAAAATCGATCATTTCATGGGATTCATTTCTCAACCAAACTTCCTTCAATTTGCATATGGCAAAAAAACTATAAAACGATCTGCTGGAGTTATTTTGACCATTCCAAACGTTGTAAGAACCGTTATCCACAATCGACACCTATACTAAATTCTGTTCGGATATAAACTATATTCCATTGAATGAAAGAACATTATTTAGAATACTGAACATTTGTGCTTCTTCTAAAAGAAAGAATTCGGTTTAATTGGATAGTATGATGCAAGCTGGAACTGATTAATTTTTGAAGCTTGAGGAGATGAGTTCAACTGGGGGATGTTTTGTAAATAGTACAGGGAAGGACGACTTACAAGACTAAAATTTATTGAAGGAGACTTTAAATCCCATCTAGAAATGTCGGATAACTATTCATTCCACAGCGCTTTATTTGCACTAATTGATCCAAATGAGAAAAGTTACAACCAATGTTAAAAGTAAAATCACAAAAATACTTTGATTGCGTTGGATAAAAACTGCAATTGTTATAGTGAGGTTTAAGATGCGTATTGTGAAATTATACTTTTTTTTTAACTTCTTGGTCTTTTTGGAAATGTTGGTTGTGCTGTATTTATACCCTTCTACAAAAAAATTGTTCTACAGTCTCGCGTATAAAATACAACCGCGGGAATATCGTCTCAATTGGTCGATTTATACTCTGTATGCAGGCGCTGCTGGAATGTTGCTACATAGAAATGGAAAGTTCACAATCGGGAGGCTGAAATCATCTCGTTTGTGATTAAACGTGCAATATACTAAGGCTGGTTTTAAGTGGTCGAGCTTGGAATTGGCTCTTATGCTACCTAGTCTAAGCCCTAATGGATGACGAAGGGACAAAGAAGATCCATGGGAACCCTTTAAAAAAAAACGTCTGAGGCCTCATCATCTTGTGAGGAGCTTGTACATTATGGATGTAAGAAAGGAAACAGCGGTCGTTGTAATTGAGGAAAATGGAATCTCCCGTGCACTGCTTTGTGTGCTTGTGGCACAGGCACTAGTTTCTATCCATGGGAAGACCCACTACATTATACGTTGATAGTGGGTCTTCCCATGGATAGAAACAAGTACCTGTGGCTTGTGGTGGTGATTTTGAGTAAACATGTATTTGTGGCCAAAAAGTAGTAATTCCAGAAAAAATTTGTACTTAAGTGACTTCAATCTATCCAAAACTTTTTATGAGGATATGAATGAATTAGGACAATGTTTTACGTTTAATTGTCTAAAACATTTAAAATAAAATTCGTGATTTTAAGGCCAAAATTTAATGACCTGCACAAAAAAACATATTTTTTATATACATTTTGAAAAAACTTAAATTATTAAAATATATAATGAAATATTCCATGTCCGCCATATTGGACAATTGTTTTAAATACTTTGTCTTATAATTTGTATGCATGAAAAGCACAAAAGAAAGGTTCCTGCACAATATAAGGATAGCAGCAATACATTGAAACACATTTCAATTCCCCTTTCTAAAAAATAGTCTTATTTTTGTTTCATGTCCGCCATAATGATTTTACCGGAAGTAAGGTACTTGAAGACATCTAATCTATATAATCTATCCAAAAGTAGTACATAACAAAGGTTTGTACTAAATTTTACGATAGTAGCATGATTATAACACCATTATACTAGCCATCGATATTTGGACTGATTTAAGTATGATATCCGCCATTTTGGATTTTACCGGAAGTGAGACATTTTTTTTTTCAAATGCCTCCCTATCTGAATTTAAAGAGTAGTGGTTGAGAAAGGTCTATGCCAAGCTTGTAGCAGGATGTGCACATTTCGTCTAAAATATGCTTGTAGCCGCTGGACTAGCTATGGGACCAATTTTGTCTAAACTAATGAAGTATTACAAATTCAAGTGATTTTGGAGTGAAAATCATTGTTGATTATTTGCAGTTCGAGCTTAACGTCTGCAAGAGATATGTTCGAAATAAGTAAGTATAGTAAATATAGTCAGTTAGCTCAGCAGTGTAATTACTTTTTTCAGAGGTACTTAAAAACTAAAAAATATACATATAGATAGACAAAAAAAACTTACAAAGTACATCTAACATGTCTAATGGCCATAAGAAGACACACTTTTGCCAGTTCTGTTTTATACAGTTTCATATCGTACATTTACGGTATTTAATCAACATTAAAGTTATTCGGTATAATGTTAAAATACTTAGAATAGAATAAATAACCGAAAGCAAAGAGAATGATGATAATAAAATGTTATCAAGGTAATTATAATTTCTAACAGACATATGTCACTAAAGAAACTAAACAGAGTGACTATTAAGTGGCCTAATGATTCTTTCTCCTATGGTACTTATTACTGTATACATGTTGAAATGAAGGTCATGTGCAAAGCAATTATATTTATTTACAACTTCTTTTCTGAAAAGTCGTTTGGTTCCAACATATCGCAGAATTTTCATATTATGAATTGTACCCTGGCCTCATGATCTATCCATTCATTTTAAGGTTGGAGGAGGTCGTGTTACCTCTAGCGCCTTACATATGAAGTACAACACATCAGGTTATTATCGTGTAATGGTAACTGATCATTATTTGCAGTTTTACTTCTGTATAAAGTAAATAAACTCATAACAGATACCAGGATAGGGATAGATATAAACCAGTAGTATACTCAAGCTATGTAATTAACTCCAAAATGTTACTTTTAGGTAAATTTAAAAACATAGAGCGAATAATCAGGAGGAGAAACGATTGTCACTTATATTTCATATAACCGTTTTATTTAGTACATTTCCGCATCAGAAGGCCACCTTATGTATGTCTGTCAAGTATGATCACATTTTTAACATTATATTCCTCGTGTTGTTCATTTTCTGTTACATATTCCGTAAGCAACGTATTTTAGCTTAATGATAATTTCTATTTCATCATTATACAACTATCGTGTCGTTCACGTATAGAAAGTAAATCAGGAGATTTTGGTAATCTCATATATTTACTAACTTTGAATATCATCTTAAGGTGGTACCCAATACTTTGACTAAAATTAATTTGACTCGTTTAATTTTCATAAAATTTTGAAAAAATATTTACTTTGACCCTTCGAAAAAAAAATTGAACCAATCACTCTCTCGGAAAAAAAATGGTTGGATAGATAGCAGTTTGGCAGCACTAATTTTGATCATTGAGAAGCTTAAAAGTTCCCTTACAATACAACGTGATTAAAACGCTTAGCTGATTTTACAGAGTTATATCCCTGTAGTGTTAGGTACCAACTTAACGTGTTATAGTGTTCTTATTATATTCTATAATGGAACTGATTATATATTTTTATTTTGTTTTTTTTGCAATATCCTTTTGGCGTGGCTCGGTATTTATTCATCCCGCAAATTGTGTGCTCTAGTAAAATTTATATTCCTGTCATTGCATTTTGCTCCTGTGCTTCGTTTATTTTTCCGGTCTTTGATTACATAGTTTTTGGTTAAACACTAAGTTGTGGGATTGCCATTTGAATGGTTTTACACTACTTATTTTTGGACCGCTTTAGGTGGTAATACACAGTTAGGAAAAAAACTTAAATTGATTCATAATTTTTAAACACCCTCTTTCCCTCCTGTCTAACATATAAGGCTTAATATTTGTGTAATGCATGTATATATTTATAGAAAAAGAATCTTCCATAGATTTGATTTCTAACGGTCATAA